>JADMLL010000011.1:1772708-2204705 GCA_016920875.1 Columbicola columbae | reverse complement strand
TGACTGATTCCTTTAGATCTTCAACTTCCTTTCAGTTTTTTCTTTTCTTTCTCCTATTTCTCTTCCGATTTCAGTTTTTGAGCATTTGCGATTGGTCAGAATTGGTCCTTTTACTACCTAAGGAGGGAAGTAGCCTTCTTCAAGAGGTATCAACCCAGCAGGCGACGACCCAAAAGTAAAATACATCTCACACTCTAAACTTTTACGACGGGACTTATTTCATAAGTGATGCACACTTTTTGGGAAAATGTACTTAGTAAATATACCAGTATAAATTTATAACTTGAAAGGCAAAAAAGTGTGTAAGTGAGAGTGAAAATTTTTATTCGAGTAAAAGGGCGACAAGTGAGAGAAACCAGAATGGCAGAGGTGTCTTGACAAATCTCTCTCAATTTTTAAAACTTATTTGTCTTCTTTTCTACTCATTTATCTTTCTCTTCTCTTTGAACAATTCTACTCTTAAAGTGATAAATGAGGGAAGAAAGTAATTGAAAGAAAAAACAAAGATGACAAAATGGAGGACAGAAACTAAAGTTGACAACGCGGATTCAATAGAATCTTTCCGGTGAATGTACTCCGTCAACTCTTCTTAATTGCGCTCCTTATTCCAGTCAAAAGTTATATTATACTATATCATGTATGTATATATATAACTTATAAGCTGACAAGCTCCAATTTTGGGAAAAAGTTGTGCTTCGTTTTCTCTGGATTGCTCTCTTCCTCATTTCATAATTAATGCACAGCCTAGCTTAGCCTTATCCCATTTCTTTGGGGGTCTACTCTCCTTGTCACTCTTCTCAAGGACATTCTGTTCTGGGTTGTCGTCTCTTACGCTTAGATTTCTTTGAATTACGGACAACCAAGTTGGAAGGGGCTTCCCTTGCCTCCTCGGCCCCGTGCAGATGTTCAGCACTGTTCTAGTCATGTGTTCCTCTGGTCTTTTCATGGCCATACCATCACAGGCGGGTTTCTCTCAGTTTTTCGTCGATGAGGCAGATTTAAAGGGCGTCGTCAGGGCAGTCTTGTAGAATAATTTAGTTTTTAAATCGTTGTAGGACTTGTTTCATAAATAATGCACAGTTTTGGTACAAATTTCTTTCATGAATTAGCGAATATTTAAACGAAGGAATCGTTTTATAAATACTGCACAACACTTTAAGTTAGTTTTATGTATATAATGCACACGTATTGCACTGGTTTTAAGGATAGTTCGTTTCATAATTACTGCACACTTTTGTGAAGGCTTTAATTGATTATTCATTCACACTTGTAACAATGATTCCATTTTTAACATTACTTTGAGCCAGACAGTCGTGGGCAAGGAATCATTTGATTGTAGGTACAAAGACTTGTAGAGAACCAGTTTCATAAGTATTGCACAGTTTTGTTAGGAATTCATTTCATAAATATCGAACAATTTGACCAGTAAACCTTGGAAAACAGAACGCACTCTCGTATGTAGTTTATTTCACACTTTTGTAGCAAATCTGTTTCATAAATACTGCACTTTTATACGAAGTTCATTTCATAAATATTGCACAATTTCACGAGAACCTGTCCCATAAATATCGCACACCTTCTTGATAGATCAACTCCTGGAAAGCTGTCCACATTCAATAAAAATTAATTCAAACACAAATTTTTCTTAATTATTCTTATCCATCGAAATCTTATTTCATAAATAATGCACACTCGTAATGCGGGAACAAGCAGGAATGTATGCGAAATACACACAATGCGGGAACAAGAAAATGTTGCAGATTTAGTTAGTTCGAATGCTATTCTTCGATAGAGTTCTAACCTATGGAGGTCTCGTTTTACGCGAAAAGGTGGAAATGACACAAAACAAAATAAATCGCATAAAAATGACGTCATGAAACCTGCTAATTGTCCAATGACAATAAAACATAGCTCATAAAACGAGACCAGACGGATGTTTGAAAGACCGCTCTGTCTATTTTTGAAGCCGGAAAATATTTTTAAATTAAAAATTTGGGCTCTCAAGGCCAAAGCTTGGAAAATTCCTGATGAAAGACAATAAAAACCAGACGAACGGATTTTATCGATCTGTTGTTTCAAAAAATTATTTCCGATACAGGGTGTTTCAAAAGTTTAGTCCAATAACTTAGGACCACTTCCGCTTTGCATAACTTTCATCTACTCCACCCTTCAACTCCTTTTTCGTTAATAAAAATGATTTCTTGGGGAGATTATTCATTTTAAGTGAAGTCTTTGTTAGTGTGCATTATTTCTGAAACGAGCTATGTAAGATGACGTGCACTATTTATGAAACAAGATCTTATTAAGTATATGCAACACTTCTTAGTCAAAGGGATGAGTAGTTTATAAAACATTTTCCGTCATTTAGAAAGTAGGTCGTAGTAGGTGAAGTGTGCAAAACTTATGAAATGAATTCTTGTTTAAAACTGTGCACTATTTTTGGAATAATTTTCTCTATCAGGTGTGCAGTATTTAAGATAAAAGTGATTTGCCCAGAACTGACAAAAAGAAATTAAAACTCTATCAACTGTAAATTGATTTCTTCATTCAAGTGTGCATTATTTTTGAAATGACTTCCTCAGTCGAGTATGCAGTATTTCTGAAATGAGTTCTTGGTTGTTGTTTGATAACAAATCGGAATCTCGAACACGTAGGCTTGTCTATAACTCAGGTTCACTTTTCAGATTCAGGGAAGACCTGGGATTTCATATTTGAATGGAATGATCTTACATGGAGGATGACAGTGACAAGGGAGGTCATAGGCCGGACTTTAGACAGCCCTGAATCCCCTAATTAAGTAGAAAAAGGAGGAAAGCAAGACATAAAGATGGAGGAGAAAGGCTTGGGAGAGGGAATATATAGCAGAATTTACGAGAAACATTTTCCCACAAACCGAGCTTAGAACTTTTAGGTTTTCTCTAAAAAAGAAACCAAACAAACATGAAGACTATAAAACTATAAAGTTTAGAGGGAAACTATAAACTTTCTAGAAATTTTCATTAGAGCAATCGGTTTGTATGGTTTACCAGGGTCGCTCTTTGATGGTTTTTCCAACTTCCAACAGAAAAGGGAAGAAGAACTTGGAGGAAAAGTTCGAATGAGAACTTTCACTTCCAGGATGAGGAGGGAATATTGGGCGCATGGGGTGGGGGTACGTCTATAAAATAGACAAATTTAATAGAAACACATGACGTGTCTTTAAGTACGTGACCAGAAGACGGGAAATCGGAAATGCTCTCCCAGGCTGGTGCCAGGACTGTTTGGTTTCCCCTTAACACACCTTTAGCCACCCCTTTCGCTTCATCCCCCTCCCTCTCCACTCCACTCATTTGAAGTACGTCAATGCAGTCGTTCTGAGATTTTCCGGGAAAATGGAAGAAAGAAAAATAAAAAAATTTTTTTTTTTCACCTTTTAGAAAGTGAGTCACAACTCAGATTTTTCATTCTCGTTTTAAGTGACGTTTTCCTTCCTGTTTTGCCTCCCTTTTCACCTCCTCCCCTCTCTTCCTCCATACCAGCAGAATCACCTTGAAAGACAAATGGGTCGATTTCCATGTTCATGGGAGAGCTTTCTGAGCTTTTAAAAAGAAACCGGGCGTAGGAATTTGATTCCGAAATGGAGATTTGGTGCTGTGCGCTGCGGTTGTTTCACTACTCATAGAGACTTACTTATAATATAGATGTTGTGTGAGGGTGTATATTAATTATAATATCAATTTCATTGGTATGTGTGCAATATTTATAAAATGAGCTTTTATAGAAGTTTGCATCATTTTTTAAATGGGTTCCTGGTCAGATTGGAAATAGATTCTCCGATACTAAATATACTGTATCGTCGGATTTTTATATTTTTATACAATAAAAAAACAACGTTTTGTGTATATATATACTCATGCAGACGGTGTGGGGTTTAGTATACAGCCAGTCAAATGGATGGTTTGCATGGCTGTGTTTCTATGAATTGCTGAAGGCAACCATAACAGGTCTTAACAGTACTACTAATGTAAATTTGATCACGTGATTGCTGACGTTGATTTTTTAAAAGTATAAAGCGAGTAGAACAAGACTTTGCTCTGACATTATAAAACCTTTTGTCACATAAATGAATACGTGTGCATTATTTATGAAATGACTCTTCTTGGAATTGTGTTTAGTATTTGTGAAATGAATTTCTCTTAAAATTCTGCAATATAGTCGAAGTAGATTCCTTATTGGAGTGTGCAATATTTATGAAATGAAATCCTATGAACGATGTGCAATCAAGAAATTACATCAATTTTTGTAATGTGCAGTATTTATGAAATGAAGGGCATGTAAAAGCGTGCAATAGTTGTGAAATGAAATCCGTGGTCAAAATTTTATAAAACAAAATTGACTTATAACTGTGCAATATTTTTGAAATAGATTTTTACTGGAGTCTGAAATATTTATGAAGTCATTTTCTTATAAGAGTATACAATACTTAAGATATCAAATCCATTTCAAAGTGTGTAGTATTTATGAAATGAATTTATTAGAAGAGTTTGCAATATTTTAGAAGTTGAATACACTTTAAAGTGTGCAGCATTTATGAAATGAACTCCCTATGAATGTTTGCAACATGTTTAAAATGGATTCTTGTAGAAGTTTGTAGTCGCGATGGGGCTTCAACTAAGAAACGATCTCCATTTATAGAGATACAATCCTAAAATTATATAATTATACTGTAATCATTATACGTAAAAAAATTTGGAAATGGCTTGAAAGAAACAAAGCAACAGCAATCATATTATGGTATTCGCGTGTCAGAACTAAGTGGTGAGCGGTAGTCACCTCTCGAGTGTAGGAAGTTAAAATGACACGGAGTAAGTCACGGACCACACTTTGTATATCCCTAAGTTCGATAAAGAAGAAAAGGGACAAAATGAAATGACAGAGATTCCTCCTGAAAAATTTGGGAAAATAGTTTTGGTGTTGCAAAAGAAAGCTCCCGCATAGCTTTAATTAAAGCTCAACTCGTGTGTTTTTCCCTGACCGAGTTTGACTTTTAAAACTTTTTAAAATGTCAAAGGATTACTTTCACTTGATGGGTCACATCGGCCAGTTTAAAAATAAAATAAAAGAAAAAGTTCGCTTTTGTTTGTTGAGCCCCCTTTCAGCCCCCACCAACCATACCCCCGCCCCGTCTTCCACTTCCGATCGTCAAAGCTTTTGCGAAACTCAACTCTTAAAAGCCTCTAACACGGTTAATTATTTTCAAAAAGCATTTTAGATCACCGGATATGGGAGAGAAATGGAAAACGGAAGTCACTTCCGGTAGGAAAGAAGGAAGTCAACTTCCGGATTGATAAACAAACTTACCTCTAGGAATCTGGTAGGCGGTGGCGTCTCGGCGGTGGTCGTAGCTTTGGCTTTGACATGCTGATGACCCGGGTGATGGTGGTAACCGTGATGAGCGAGTGGGTGGTGCCCCTGGTGTGTTGGAGCTGCATGTCCTTGATGGCTTCTGTGAACTGTTTCCATCAGTGCGGGCTGGAGACCCGTCACAAAATGCGCCATGTTTCAGTCCTCTTGTTTGTAAAGTTTTCTTTCACAACATTATTTATGTAACTAGTTAATAACTTATGTTATTGATTTATTATTAACTTCTACGCGGATGCACAGACTAACTTTCATGCTAACTTTAGTCTATCATTTTAAAACCTGCTAACATTTCCAGTTGAATTGAATACACATAACTCACACGCACAATCATTATCTTAAGTTATTTCTCACTCATCAAAGGATTTATTTGCAATTGCATTTAACAGACTGAGCCAATAAGACTCACTAACTCATCAACCATTTTTTAAATACATCAATCTGATTTTGGGTTACTTTATAGTCTAAATATTAGTATAAACACGGATATTTTCGTTATTAATAACTATTAGCATTGAATTCTAAATATTTTTGCCTAATAAAATAATAATTTGAGTCCAACTGACTCACTCATGCTTCTCAAATTATCTAACCTAATTAAATAATAAACGGTGCTTAAAATTAGTTAAACTGACTCGCTTAAATTCTGTTTTGAATAATATTCTCTTGTTTCCTTTGCTATTTATTCTGCCTTCTCAAATTGTTTGAGTCAAATTGACTCAAGAGACATCAATTTTGTTGAATTTGTTGAACTGACTTATTTTGTGTAAAATTGCGTCGTCTCATTGATCATTCTCATTCATCAAAAGATTTCTTTAGAAATGTATTTTACAGACCGAGCCAGTTTGACTCATCAACCTTATTATTAACCATTTTTTAAATGCATCTGATTTTAGAGTCAAATTCACCCACTCGTTCTTCTCAAATTATTAAACCAGATTAACTCAACTACTTTTTTAACTGAGCTTAAAATAGGTAAAACTGACTCGTCCAAATTCTGTTTTGAATGCAAATCCCTTGTTTCTTATGTTACTCATTTTGGTTTTTCCCTTTTTTTGAGTCAAATTGACTCTAAACAGTTTTGAGTCGTTTAGTTCATTAGATCGTTTAGTTTGGGTTTAAATAAAATTAACGTTCCTTCGTAAGAGTGAAATTGCCTCGTTTGTTATGCTGCTCAGTCTACCTGTTCAAGATTTGCTTTTCTTTTAGTCAAATTGACTCAGACAAGTTTTTGAAGGGCGTTAAACTGACTCGCTTATTGAATAAATTTGCCTCGTCTCTTTTGTTTTGCGACACTTACTAGGTCACTAAGGTCTGTTATGAATGTAAATTTGATTCGACCGACTTTGATGTGTTTATACTTCGATTTACAAATAGTTTCATTTAGGGTAAAATTGACTCAGATAAATTTGGCTAGATAAATTATGATGGCTCGCTCAAATTTCTTATCACAATTATACTAAGCGAATTGTTGTGTTGTGTGCGCCAGTTTGGCTCTTATATTTAAAAACAAAAACTCTACAACTCAAATTCGTTTTTATGTATCGATTCCTGCTTTTTGTAAAGAACTTAACGTTAGAAAAGAGTCAAATTGACTCATTTTGTATTTAAATTGTTTTGCGATTTAAATAGCCTTTGTCACTTGAGCCGATTTAAATTCTTTTCTGAGAAGTATATCAGGAAACTGAGAATTGTTCTATTACAAAAATCTCCAAATTAATGAGTCAAACTGACTCGTTTTAGTAAAAATAATTATGCGTTTAATATTCTTAATCTTAGTTTAAAGGTTTATTGCTATAACCGAGTCAACTGACCATCAACAACACACTAGAAAGATGTGAGAATGAGAAAAATTCAAAATGGCGACGAATTTGCTGTTGTTGTTGTTGTTAGCAAAACATGGCTGCCGTTTCCGTTAGCAGAAAGGTGTTGAGGAAAGGAAGTTGGCAGCCATTATTGCTACAAAAACAAAGGGAGCAACGTTCTTTATGTCACGTGACAACATTTTTTTTGTTTTTGTTTCCACCTTGTTAATTGTATGAAATTAAAAAGATAGCCTAACTTTGTTCGAACATAAATTCTCACGAAACAAATTGCTGTTGGAGGGAGGGACCAACTTCCTCCCTCTTCCCCTGCTCCCTTCCAACTTCTCTGTTTCTTTCTTCAACGCCTTCTTTTGTGCCCTCATTTGAGTTAACGGAAAGCTTTTCGTTCGGAATTAGTTTTAAAAGCTAAATCCTTGTTCGAAATCCTTTCAATCTTTTAATTAGCTGAGCTTTGACTCTCCTGCTGAGAAGAAAAAACATTTACCAGCTAAGAATCTTCTTTTGTTTACTTCCCTACAGAGAAATTTGCTGTAGTCTATCAACTGTACAGTCTTCCAAGCTTTTGTCAAGGCTGAGAATAGCAAAAACCAAAACCTAACAGCTTTAGACGTATCATGCGAGTCTGATTTTTGTTGTGGGATTCGAATAGACTCTGATTTATCTTTGAATTGTTTTCGGTTTAGTTGTGTGAGTCAAATTGACTCTTTCACTGTTTTATTTTGAGTGAAATATTACTAAGATATTCTGTCGTGTGGATTAGTATGTTTGGTAATAGTTCTGCTGTCTGTCGTTATTTCGTTAAGGTTTGTTTTGGTGTATGAGTCAATATAGCTCATTCAAGGTAGTTTTGTAAGGCAGAGTATCCTGAGTCTATTGTGTGTGTACACAAGTCAAAGTGGCTCGTTTCAATTTTTAAGAATACACATTTTGTCGTGTGAGTCAATATAGCTCGCCAGAGATAGTTCTGTAAGACAAAGTAACCCAACTCAATTTAGTTGTGTATAAGTCAAAATATTTTGGTATGTGAGTCAATATAGCTCACCCAAGACAATTTTGAGAAGGCCAATGGTAACCCAACTGAGTGTAATATATGTGTATAAGTCAAAGTGACTCATTTAATTTTGCCAAGAATACAAGTAACTTGATTAAATTTTATCGTGTGAGTCAATATAGCTTGCTTAAGTTACTTATGAGAGTCAAAATGACTCTTAATTCAAGTGTGCCTTAAGCACCAAACGAATCCTCAATCAAGTGTGCAATATTTATGACATGAAAATTATTTTCAAAGCTGAAAAACGAGATTATAAATTAATTATAATTATAACAAATATAAATTGATCTTCTTACATAGGTGTGCATTATTTCTGAAATGAGTCCTCAAGTTTGTCATAAGCATCTTTTTATTATAATATTGCAATGTATATCACATAAAGAATAATCAGGAGCTCGCTAGAATACGGCTTAAAAGTATATGGAAGTATACATAAATGAGTAAAACTCCATACTGAGTCAAACTGACTCGTTTTAAAAAGAGTATGTACCAAACTGTAATGTTGACATACTCACGACAGCATTTGTTTCTTTTTATCAATAAGTATGTCATTGAAACTAATGTCAGAACATTTATTCGATCAAAAAAAGTCATTTTCTGCTGTGTGAGTCAAATTGACTCACTTTTCGGTATGGACAGTTATAAAATAAATTTTGAAAGTAGCTCTTCCGTTTGTCCTTAGCTTGATCTTTTTATTCGCTGGTGACAAATTCTCTCATCATTTCCGGTCTTTATTTATTTAGAGTCAGTCACTGTAGTTATAACTTCCATAATTCGTCTGGATTAAGTGATTAAACGAAGGGAAATTACTTCCGGTAAATAATGCGAAACCGGAAATAGTTTTTTACGGATCCACGAGGACCGGAAGACGTAAATAAAGAGCCAAAAGAAAACACTTATCGACATAAATCAAGTCGTGAAAGTATTAAAAAAAATAAATAAATAATAAGCCAATAAATTGTGTTCACGGTGAGACATTTCCATAATAAAAAACAGGACCGTAACCAGAAGAAGAGGCGGGGGAGAGGAGAGAGATGGGATTCATATTCGTGTCGTGAATTCAAAATTGAAAATTTCGAGCTCAGAGTCAAACACGTTTTCGTTTTCAGAAGTTAGGTAAACAACCCCCAGGTCTTAGGGTAGCCATCTTTGTTTTTCTAGCTCCTTTCTTCCGTTTCCGGTTTCCGAGGAAATTTCCGCGTTTTCAAATATTTGCTGATGGCGATGATTAATTTCGCCGTTTTCTCTTCTTTTAGGCGAACGGGGGTCGTAGTATAATTAATTTAATCACCACCCTCGACTAAGGTTCGGTTCATCCCCTATCTCACCTCTTGGGGGTAGTTTTAGATGAGGGGTAAGGGGGTGAGACTAATTAAAAAGAAACATTAAACTGTTTAATGGTGGATTACCGCGAAGAGAAGACCAAACACGAGGTTTGCCAGGTCGTAAGGTGAAGTTTATGAGTCGCATAAAAAAAGTTCTCATCCCGCTCTGATTCTTCCTCCTTCGCTTTCTTCACCCCCTTCATCCCCTCGGTAACTCCATGTTGAATTAAAAGTCTTTTAAGAGGTGAATAAATTTAAATACAAAATTTGAAGCCGTTTCCTTCCAGCGTGTAATTCTTGTTTACGTTTTGTGTTCTTCTTCGTGAAGCTGCTTTTCCAGCTTTTCGGTTTCCGGACTTTTTTTGGTATAACTAATTTTAAATAATTAAATAAAAAAGGTTTTGAAAACCGGAAATGACAAGTTACCTGTATAACCTAACATCCCAGACTAGACTGACCTGAGCTACTTTCCCTGGAGACTCACTACCTTGAAGTACTCTGAGGGAATCGCTTATAAAGAGCTTCCTCGCACAAATTTTAAAACGCTGTTATTGTAAAAAGAATTGAGCTAAATTGACTCATAATTTTAGCTAAACTGATGAGAGACAAAGATATGAGTCTTTGAAATTTATCATTTGGACTGGAAAGAAATGTATGTCACGGTAAAAGTGATTAATAAGGTGAATGTTTATAATTCTCGCCGATTATTCATTATCACCAACTAAGCTTGGTAATTGTGGAGGTTCCTAGACTGTTATAAGCGAGCGCAACTGTTTAGCGTTTGTCAGAAATGTGACAGAAAAAGAAAGAAAGAAAAGAAAAGAAAGAATCACTTTTACCGTACACAAATGAATAATATCTTCTTAAATAATTACCATGTTATGGTAAAAGTGATAAATCGCACATAATTTATATCTGATTCCCGGCAGTTATTCATAATCACCTACTAAACTTGGCAAACATGACAAGTTACTAAATATTTATCACATTTACCGGTTAGTTTATAAAATCTCCGACTTGTAATGTGGAATTTAATGAGAGTTTCATTAGATTAGAGTTGAATATTAAATAAATTATCCGGTAAATGTGATAAATGCTCAATAATTTACCAAGCTTAGTTGTGATTATGAATATTCGCCGAGAATTATAAACGTTCACCTTATTAATCACATTTACCGTAACATATAGTAAGTGTAACGCACAGATCCGACATCATTTTCCGATTCATCTGACATTTTCACTCATAAACTGTCATGAGTATGATTGTGTGCAATAATTATGAAATGAATTCATCGAAAAAGAACTCACAATTTGAGAAACTAGTTCTCTCTTCCGAAAACCGAATACAGTAGTTTGTCTAGTCTGAGTCATTTGGACTCATTTTTCCTTTAACAGTGTAGTGGGAATCAATTTCCATAAATATCATTCACGTTTTGATTAGTGTGTAGAAGTGAGTTTTCAACTGAGTCAAAGTGGCTCAATGGGACCCAATCACGAGAATTTCATGTCATTGTCATTTTGCACATATTTACCACCAACTCATTTCATAAATAATGCACACTTTTGCTTTGAGTTCACTCGACGGTTAATACGCAATTAAAACGACTCACACTTTTTTCTATAACTCATTTCAATAATATTGCACACTCTCATGGAGATTTTCATTATTGTAAGTAAAACACAAATTCGAAAAATGACTCGTTTCATAAATACTGCACACCTGCGGGAGCTCATTTTATGAATTTTGTAAATCAGAGGAGAATTTCCTTTGGCTTTTTGTGTGGCTGTAGTATAGGTTTCGGCTATAAATAATCAATGGTTGAGCCATTTTGAGTGGAAAATTGCTGTCGGAAAAAGAGTTTTGAAAAATTTATTTATGAAAGTGACGTCAGAAAACACTTTTAGCAGTTCCTTTTGTTTTGCTTGATTACAACAGAAAAAGGTTTTGACAATTAAATTATAATTTAATTAACAACCCGCACATTCAATTAACGACCTTACAGCTATAAATTACTTTTTTGTGTTGAATTTTCCAACATCACAAAAGACAGAACGACAGAAATAAAATGAAAAAGAAAAACGTTTCACGTGACGTTATGACGAACCGTTCACGTGGAGAAACAATACGAAGAACGGCGATGGTCGGGCAAGCCGTTCGCGGAATTGTCGGATACTGTTCTTCGTGATCGGGGAAGCTGAATATCGACCAAGGATTCATGGCTCCCTCGCCCGGCGAGGCAAGAGATAGCTTACGACGGCAGAGGGCGCAGATTTTGAGGAGGAGGAGGAGGAGGAGGAAAGAGGAAGGAAAGTGGGAGTGGGAACGGGAGGTTGGAGTGGAGGACGAGGAGGGAAGGTGGCGGTGGGAGACATGCGAAAGCTTTTTCATGCACTTTCGTTCCGTCCAACGTAATTTAGAAAACGACAAAATCGTTCGGCTGTTGTTTCTGCTGTCGAAGGTTTGAATAAGGGCCTTTGACACAGTTTTCGTATTAGTCATCGATTTTGCGAATTGGCTATGGGCGGTTGGTTAGTTATCTGGGACTTTTCGGCGCCGGAAAGAAGCTTTCTCAGTTCCTCCTCCTCCTCCTCATCCTTCCCTCTCTTCCTCTCTCTTTTGTTCCTTTCTGTTTTTCTCTTTCACGTTTCCTCTGCTTTCAATTTGTGACCTACTCTTTTTTATACCCTCTTGGCTTAACACAGTTACTAGAATTCAGACGAGCTTCTATACATATTACACAGGACTCGTTTCAAAAGTATTGCACAACTTTCTTAAAAGAGAAAAAAGTTTCAAAAGCAATACACAGCCTTAATAATTCATTTCGTAAGTCTTACGCAAATTTATTTAAATTTTATACCATCAATACAAACATAATTTCTTAACTATATTATAGATTATTATATCCATTTAGATGTGCACTATTTTTGAAATGAATTCTTCCTTTACGTGTGAACTATCGATCAAATATGCAATATTTATGAACGAATATTACTCATAGTGATAAAAACGTAATTAGAACCCAAACTATGTTACTTAATTCCTTCATTTAAGTGTGCATTATTTTTGAAATAACTACTTATCCAAACCTGCACTGTTTTAAGCCGATTTCTCATTTGGGTGCAATACTTATGAAATGAAAATCATTCATGAGTGGGAAAATTTTTTCATTCAAGTGTGCAGTGTTTTTGAAACAACATTTCCATCCAACTTTGCACTATATTTCAAACAAATTTCTCACTCAAGTGTGCAGTATTTATGAAACGAATGCAATATTCTCATTTATAAAAACGAAATTAGAGCTCGAACTGTATTACTCAATTCCGTGATTAAAGTGTGCAACATTTTTGAAACGATTTCTTTACTCAAATGAATATTTTTTGAAATAACTTCCTCACCCAACTGTGCACTACTTTTGAAACTAATTCATCATTCGAGTGTGCAGTATTCTCAGTGATAATGAGTAATAGAACTCAGGCTAAAAACGTAATTTAAGTGTGCATTACTTTTGAAATAATTTTCCCACCCAAGTGTGCAGTATTTATGAAATAAGTAATTCCTGACGCCGATAAAACGAAATTAAAACTCGAACGTTAACAATAAACTGATTTCTTCAATCAAGTGTGCATTATTTTTGAAACGACTTGCTCATCGTTACTCTGCACTACTTTTAAAATGACTTCTCAAAGTGTGCAGTACTTATGAAATGAAAATTACGACCAAAAAGTCAATCATAATCATAAAAAATTATCAATTAATTTAACTATTTATAATTATAACTCTACTGTATAAGTAGAAATTTATTTCGTAGGACTTTCAGTTAGTAATGAAATAAGTATATGATATAGTAGAGTAGATTAGCGTACTAAGTTATAATTGAATTCTTCGTTCACGTGCGAATTATAAATGAAATGTGCAGTATTTATGAAACGGATGGTATACTCATTGATAAAACGGAATTAGAACTTGAGTTATGGTACCTAATACCTTCGTTTAACTGTGCAGAATTTATGAAATGAAAGTTACCCCCATGAGTGGGACTAATTGGTCTATAATTATCAGAAAATGTAGTCATTCAAGTGTGCATCATTTATGAAATGATTTACTCCATTGAGTGTGCAGTATTTATGAAATAAGTAATATTTCTTAGGGTGACAACACAGAATCAAAACTCAAACTATAACTATAAAGTGATTTCTTCAATCAAGTGTGCATTATTTTTGAAATGACTCCTTCATCCAACTCTGCATTATCTTTAAAACGAATTTCTCATACGAGTGTGCAGTATTTATGAAATGAATATCATTTCCATGAGTGGGAAAACAAGATTTTCAAAATTAGACTATAATTACCAAAAAAGTCCTTCTTTAGAGTGTGCAGTAATTTTGAAATATATCCTCTTCAGTGTGTTTAGTCATGAGACTAATACTCTTCAAGTACCTACTAATTTTTAAAAATAATGCTCTCCATCGAGCGTGCAATATTTTTGAAATAAAGTCCTCATCAAGTCTTGATGACGAATATCGAGTGTGTCAATATTTTTGAAATAAAGTCCTCAAGTTCTTTACGATTCATTAAAGTAATTTTCAGCCTTCAAGTGTCGGTTATTCTCAATCGAGTGTGCAATATATGAAATGAATATCATTCCCAAAAAGTCAATAGTATAATCATAAAAAGTTATTAAGTATTATACAAGACATGTTTCAAATACAAATCGCGTATAAAAAGACCGGTGGAATAAAGTCATCGTACGATACTCTCAGCTCATATTAAGTCGCATAAATCATGTTAAGAACCATGTTGATGGGTCCTCAATGGCTGAATGATCGCCGACCTGTTGCCCGGGGTTTGACTAAACAAAAAGCTCTAAAAGCTCTGAAAGCTCTTTTCATATATCCGAAATTATCCGGAGCCCCAACGAAACTCCATCTCTGAACGTTGATTAATGGTTAATAATTAATATGGAAATAAATAAATAATCGGGAGCCCATAAGCTCTCGGCGGAAGGAAGGAAATTTATTAAAGATGGCGAGAACGTTAATCAAGTTTCTCTTAATGACGTCATTAATTATTTCCTGATTTTGTTTATGCGGAACATCCGCATGACGGGCTGACGTTTGAATCGCATAACTCGACGTCGAAAATGGTTCTCAAATTTATACGTATATACTAGGTCTACCGGAAAGTTCTGTCCGTTTTTAGAACAATATAAAAGTATAAATTTATTACACCTTAAGTAATATTTATTGAGTAATATAACTGTCATCATTAATTATAACTTTCTAGTGTCAATGCTCGATGTTGTCAAAAAGGGGTTTATACTGTAACATCATATTGACTGTATTGTCGTCGATTAAAGATGGCCGCTTAGAGTTAGCTCATCGGAAAGGTCAAAAACAACTTAGCTGACATTTCTGGAACCTTATTCTGTAAGTTTTATGAGAAACTGTATCTTCTTCCTTGAACAGATTATCCACTCCTTCTGTATCACTTCTTTCTTATTGAAATTCATACAAAATACAGTGGCTTGAATGAACTTCAAATCTGCCAATCGTCAATTCGTTCTTAGTTAATACTAGCATGAATCATCTTCAAGTTTAGTTCATTATCTAGGTCTGTATGTATACTGTATAAGTGATAAAACGAGAGAACCAAAAAAGCGTCGAATGAATATACGCAAACGTGTGTCAAACTTGATGTAATAGTTTCGGACAACTTTCTGTAGACGTAATACTTTAGTTTTCCGGATGGTGACGGCAGTGCCTCTCAAATTGTCAAATGGAGATAGATAAATATGATACCAGTTGTAGATAGATAATATGGGGTCAGTTTAGATGGTTTTTAGATTTTAAACTATACAGAAACGAGTTGACATTACGTTTGAAACGACTTCTTCTTAATAACTGACCAATACTTATGACCGAATTTCATACTAAAAGTGTGCATTACTTACGAAAAATTTTGCATTATTTATGACGTTAGATTATTATAATATATTATATTATATTAAATGAGTTTTGGTCTCATTTTGCACCCTTGGATAAAACAGGAAACAGGAGGAGGATTTGAACTCGTGACTCTATCTCCTACAGTCAGGCACTTTTACAACTACACCACAGACCTTCCACGTAGAGCGTGAGATTATAGTGAAAGTGTGCATTATTTTTGAAATGACTTCTTTATCCAACTGTGGACTAATTTAAAATGAATTTTTCACTGGGGTGTGCAGTATTTATGAAATGAAAATCATTTCCATGAGTGGGAAACAAGTTTTACAAAATTGAACTGTAATTACCAAAAAATGTCGTCATGTAAGTGTGCATTAATTTTGAAATATCGTCCTCTTCAGTGTTTAGTTATGAGACGAATACTCTTCAAGTATCTACAAATTTTAAAAAAATATGTATAATACTCTCAATCAAGTGTGCAGAATTTATGAAATGAATTCTAGTGGAGGATTTCACTATAATACTGACAACAGACACGGACTTGGATTTTGCCTCCAAACTTTCTACATTTTAGAATTATAAATAGTATTTAGAAGTAAACCTATACTGTTATATTATATTATATTATTATTTAAAATTTAACCCCGTTTTTCATCCTGTTTTGGGTATAACAGGATACGGGAGGAGGATTTGAACTCATAACTATACTTTCTTAGTCTGACACGTAAACCACTACACCACACAGATTTGTCACTTATGGCGCGTAGTGAAAGTGTGCATTAATTATGAAATAAACGTAAAAAATGAAACCGACCAATATGCATAATAGAAAACCTCCTCAAAAGTGTGCAATATTTATGAATCAAATCTGTAGTTTACATATGGGGATTATTACTTAAAAACTTCCTATTTGATTTCATTTCATAAGTAATGCACACTTTTAGAAGCAGCAGTCAGCACTTGTTATTTGCTTACAGGGTCAAAAGATTGCTTCTAAACATTTATAATCGATTCATGAAAAATCAAATTTTTGCTTTTGTTTGTTTAGAAACTTTCAAAACAAATATTTGCAGATGTTTGAAAAAAGATGGCGGCCATCTTAAAACATTCTCAAATTTCCACTTTCTTGCGGCTTTAAACAAATAAATAAATAAATAAAGACAGTGAAAGTGGATTTCTTCGGTTGTGTTCTGGCTTTTTGGCTTCGATACGTATTTTGCTTCGTTCGTTCAACTTTCCACTTTTCCCATGTTTTCTCCGGATCGTGTGCTTGCTTCATATTCCTTCCATCATAACGCCCCCACTCAACCTTCCCCGCTCCTCCTCGTTCTGTAGTTTTTCATTTTTATTTTCTCCTGTTCCCCCCCCTCTCTCTCCCCCGACTCGGATCGATATGAACTGAGAAGACTAGTTTTCTCCGGTTTTCCACGGTTTTGTGGCTTTGAATCGTCAGGCGCCAAATGATAAAAAGCGTCAGCATGTCGCGTCTTTCGACCTCATGAAAAGCTTCATGCTCTTCATGCTCTTCATGCTGAATAACTGACTGACAAGATGGATGAAGACTGTTTATGTTAGTCATTAGACTTTTCGTTTGAGGTCGTTAGGTTTTGCCATAATTACGACTCGGCTGTTTTGAAATTTTTGCTCGTTGAAGTCCTCGGAGAATTTTTGTGTCTCCCCCCCCAAATTTTTCTGTCTGTATTCAATACAACTGAGATGGAAGTAGAGAAGATTTCTGTCTGGTAGAGGCTTTCGGTTATCAAGAGTTATGCGGACTTGTGTTTTATAGGTTCTTTTATACGCGAGTTGAAACCAGAGGCAGTTAAATCGGCTGCCCTGTACATTCTTAGAGACTTTGATCTTTTAGATGTTTCTAGAACTTAACTAACCTCATTAGAACTTGGGATTATCTGCTCACTCACACTTTAGTAACACCAAAGAGTCTAACACTAAGCTCCGCAAACGTGATACCGAATATCAGAACCAACAATCGGGTCCCAGTGACACAAAGAATCTGCCGAAGTTACAGGACGATGTCTACAACAACAAATACGGTGCTGGCCGGCCCTCCTCTCCCCCAACTCTAAGGAGGAAATCAAACTAAACAATCAAACCCAGAAGCGAAATCGGACAACTGCTGACGATACCATATATTAATATAACCTGAGGACACAATACGGTGAAGACATAAAAGCTTCCAAGAACCCCACCATCGCAGACACTTATTAACTTCAAAATAGATTGCTGATCAAAGAGTGCAAAAGTGCATTTATGAAAAGTGTATATTTATGAAATGAAAAATTTTTTTGTCGCACAACTTTCTACCTAAAAATTTAGCCGAAAATGCAGTCATGTTCGTGGTCGCTGACGATCAAATATCAAAAAGACACCCTCATCTCCCTTTAAAGAGATAAAATTATAAGATATACAATTATAAAACTATCATTATAATTATAAGATTATACAGAAAGAAATTAAGACAGCACTATCCTCCTGCCACACTTCCCAGTGGTCATCTCACAATCCCTCAAAGAGAGACAGCAAATAAGACTCAGAACACGTACAGAGTTTAGTGTCTTAGTCACCAAACCATAAACTTGGGCATGATATCTTCCGAGAGAATTTATACTATATATTATAAATTATAATAATGTTAAAATCAAATCTTATAACAGGGGAAGGAGACAAAAAGACGACAACAGCCATGACAGGTGTCTCAAATAACCGGATTTAGATTAGACAAAAAGATGCAGTCTGACGACAATTCCGGTTCAGTCAGCGAGAAAGAAAGGGCAGGAGGGAAGGGAGGGGAGCAAGCAAAACCTGAGGCATTGTCTTCAGGTACGATGAAAAATTTCCAATGCAATTATTTTAAGGTTGCTCTAATTAACAATTAGTCCTTGAGTGAGCAAACAAAACCAGATTTTTCTGTTGTTTACGATTTGGCTCTTTTGTTTAACCAACTGCGTCTCGCGAGCTCAACTGTGTCCCTTTCAACTTTCAACATTTTCTTCTTCTTCTTCTTTATTCTCCTAGAATTTCTAGTTTTCCTCAGAATTTCTCTGTTAGGATTAGTAGACACCTCGGTTCCTTGATCATCATATAAATTAGTAAGCCAACTCGGGTATACTAAGAGAGAGAAAAAGGTTTTGCAATTTACCCCCCTGAAAAGTCCTAATGGATGAAAGAACATTCCAGCAATTGTTCCAAGAATTATAAATCTTAAGTATAAGTATTGATATTAATATAAACCTGTTTTGAAATAAATACTGTTCGTGTGACATCAAACAAACACGCCTATGACTGTAATTTGCTTTGTTTGTTTTGCCAATTTTTAAAATATAGGTCCTATATATATATTTATTTATAACTGTGGCGTAGTGGTTATGCCAGATAGTTATTTATAGTTCAAATCCTCCTCCTGCATTCTGTTATACCCGAAAAAGGGTGAAAAAAGGGGTTAAAACTGTAATAATATAACATAGTATAATCAGTATAATATAATAATCTTACGCCGTAAATGTTGACTAAATTTTTCTCGTAAGTGATGCAAACTTTTTGAGGAGGTTTTCTATTAATCATTATGATCGGTTTTATTTTTTAAATTCATTTCATAAGTAATGCACACTATTACTACAATCTCACTTACAAGTAGTCCTACCAGGTCTTTAGTGGTTTAAGTGCCAGCCTAAGAAGTTATAGTCGTGAGTTTAAATCCTCCTCTCGTATCCTGTTATACCCAAATAAAGATGAAAAAGGATTAAACTCACATAATATAATATATTACATCATAATATAATAATTAGGCCTACTTTTAGATACCATTCATTGGGCTAGAATGACAAAAAGTTTGGCAGCAAAAACCAAGATGGTGACTTCACTTAGGTTAGTCTCGACTGCGCTTCAAAACCGTTCATAGTCATTGTTATAGTGAAGTCTTCCACTAGGAATTCATTTCATAAATACTGCACACTTGATTGAGGGTATAATTTTAAAAATTAGTGAATACTTGAAGAGTATTCGTCTCATAACTAAACACTCTGAAGAGGACGATATTTCAAAATTAATGCACACTTACATGACATTTTTGATAATTACAGTTCAATTTTGTAAAACTTGTTTCCCACTCATGGAAATGATTTTAATTTCATAAATACTGCACACTCGAATGAGAAATTTGTTTTAAAAGTAGTGCTGAGTGTGATGAGAGGTTTATTTCAAAAATAATGCTCACTTAAATGAAGAAATCATTTCATAAATGATGCACACTTGAATGACGATATTTTCTGGTAATTGTAGTTCAATTAGTTCCACTCATGGGGGTAACTTACATTTCAAAAATAATGCACACTTAAACGAAGGTATTATGTACCATAACTCAAGTTCTAATTCCGTTTTATCATGAGTATACCATCCGTTCCATAAATACCGCACATTTCATTTATAATTCGCACGTGAACGAAAAAATTCATTTCAAAAATAGTGCACATCTAATCAGTCTATAAGTATAGTTGTTAGTCTTTGAGGGGATGGGAAGAGGGGGGTCAAACTGACAACCATAATTTCGACAGTCAGGAGGTTTGATCACTCAACTGAACGAAAAGCTTACACCAACTTTTGACTACCTTCTCCAAGAGTGAGAGAAAGCTGACTAGATATTTTTTTGACTGACCCTCATTCCGACTTGGAGTGAGTGGATGATAGATATTTATCTAGATGGAAGCTCTGATTTAGGTTTAGTTAATCCGAAATCAGCAGTTAACGGAGCCATGACTAAGCTTTTTGCAGTATTGCTCTTTGGATGCCTCGTTCAGGTAATTAAGTCCCGAACAAGAGCTTTCGGTTTCGTTTAGGGGATAGAGCTGCTGGGGGTTCATTTCTTCGGATTTTGCATTTTTAAAATAATTTCAAAAAGGATTTCAAAAAGCTTTGAGGTTTTTTAGTCTTTTGCTAAATAACTGCTAATCCGTGATTACGACTAAGACCCGAGCTTTTGCTTCATTTGGTCGGAGGGGGTGGAATGAACCAGGCTTTCACCAAAATCCGGAGAAACCAAAATTCAAATCTTCGAAAATTTTTTTTTCAAAGCTTGGCAAGCCGGAAATCCTTCCAGCCAATGAGAAAACCGGATCCGGTCGTGTACCGATGCGAAGAGAATGGTTCGATAACTATAAAAGTGGTCTAACTGTCCGAAGCGTTGATACCCTCACCGAAAGCCCTAACGACGAAGCCAAACAAGCGAAACTCGATTGGTTACAAAAGCTCGCTGAGTGGTTGGACAAAGACTCCGAAGAATGGACACAAGAGGATGACAAATGGGTCGAAGACATCATGAAATGGTTTGAAGAACTCGCCGAAGAGGATTTGAACGATGAAGAAAATGGCTCGTGGGAGGATGATGATGATTTCTGGACCGGAGATTTAGACGACGATGATGACGATTATGATGATGATGATGATGACTGGTCCAACGAATCCGATTTTTGGAAGCTCACTTCTTCCGAAGAGAGAGATCTGGATAAGTATGAGCTGATTTATGAGTGGCTGATATCCCTCGGATACAAAATGAAGGATGGTAAACCGCAGAAGAGATTCACATCTGTTTAAAAATATTTTAATTAAAATTTTAAATTAATTAAAAAATGTTTTTTGGCGTGTCAGCTTATACAGTTTTATTTACTTCCAACCGCCATCTTGTTTTAATCATACTTCAGCCGCAAAGTTGGATCCAGATCATTTAACCTAACACAAGACCACTGGTCGGCAAACTTGTCATCTGAAAGAGCCAAATACAAGTCGTACAAATTTGAAATTTGCTCAAAGAGTCATTTTATACTTATATATACTCTCAAATTTATGCACAACTATTTTCAAAGCTCCGCTGTTGTGTCATTCTTTGCTGAAACATTTTCTAACAAAATAATTATTGCTTACAGTACACTCTCGAGGTTATCATTGCCAAATTCTGTATGTCTTGACTTAAAGTATTTATGAAATGGCTTCTATACCAAAAATATACATTTTTTATAATGAATTCCATACCCAAGTGTGCATTATTTTTGAAATGAGTGACATCGTAGTAAGCATCACACTTACACTCTGTGACTCTCTCCTCTGATTTACAAAATTCATAAGATGAGCTCCCGCAGGTGTGCAGTATTTATGAAACGAGTCATTTTTCGAATTTGTGTTTTACTTACAATAATGAAAATCTCCATGAGAGTGTGCAATATTATTGAAATGAGTTATAGAAAAAAGTGTGAGTCGTTTTAATTGCGTATTAGCCGTCGAGTGAACTCAACTATTATTTATTTGTGTACGGTAAAAGTGACAAATCGCGTAAATATATTGTATAATTCTCGACAATTTATTTATATTCATCAACTAAATTACTGAATATTTATCACATTTACCGGGTAGTTTATAAAATCTTCAACTGGTAATGGGGAATGTAATAAAAGTTTCCTCAGATGCTTACCTTCTGTCACATTTCTGACAAAAGCTAAACATTTGTGCTCGCTTGTAACAGTCTAGGAACCTCCATAATTACCATGCTTAATTGGTGATTATTAATAATCGCCGAGAATTATAAACATTTACCTTATTAATTACTTTTACCGCAACATATACATCAGGTGTAACACACAGAACTGACGTTATTTTCTTGTCCCCCTTCTATTTCCTCTAACAATCACAATATCAGCGGTATAAAATTAAACGCATAGGCAAAATAATTGTCATAGAAAGCGTCAACCATGACGTCATAGTCTAACGTCACTTCCGCGTCACCAATAACCGTTACATACAATACAGAAAGGAAAAGTCCAAAAAAATAATATCAAATCATATATATATTCTGCTTTAATAATAATAATAATACTCTTTATATAATATTTAGAAATATTTCGCCAACGTTGTTAATTGTACTCTTTATTTGCCTAGGTATATAATTATAAATATAATTTGGGGTATAAGAAAAATCAAAAAATTTTAAAGAATTTCGAAAACGTCGGAAAATTTGAGAAAGTAGCCCGGGAAAACAGTCACGAAGTTAGTCGAAGGTCCTTCAAACAGTTATTATAAGTTAGTCGGTGTGATTATAACATTATAAATTGGAAAAAGAAAATTATAAAGCTTATATAAAAATGTCGTTCGAATTTATACTGAAAACAGAAAGAAAATTTGTTTGTTTGTTCGGGTTGTCTTTTTCAAAGATTACTGTTGTGACTAGTTTGTCTCTTTTAAGTTACGGATGATCAGCTTCTCCCTCACGCCCTCTTCTCTTTCCAAGAATAAATATTAAAAATCATTCAGGTTTGTGTTCAGGTACTTCTTGACTTTTTTCTTTGGATTTTCCTTTCATTTCCTCTCTCCGATCGATTTCCTTTTTCGTCTCAACCGAAGCATCCTGTACGGGTCGTCCATTCCCAAATACCATCTTTTCTGCTGGTCTGTAGGTCCCTCGTTTTCATCGGATAGTGAATCGTATTCCAAAGCGTTGTCAGCAAAAAGTGACAAATCAATCTGGAAGAAAGAAGAGTAGAGATGACAGAGTGACAGAGTTGTGTGTCGGGATTTGTGATTTTCATTTTGAAACTGTGTCAGTATGTGAAATAGCTTTCAACTTCAAACTCTTTAGTCTACAGGTTTGGCAGCAGCAAAAAGTCTGCGAAAGTGTGCAGTATTTATGAAACCAATCCGTCGGTACGACTTTTTACTATTTACGAAGTGAGAAATTGGTATGATTGTGCAGTATTTATGAAATGGATGGTTGGCACAACTGTGTCGTGTTTATGAGTGTGGTTACCACTGACAATTATCTACAAAATGAGAGATTGGTGCACTATGCATCATTTATGCAATGAGTGGCTGGTACGACTCTACATTAATAATAGAAAGAAAGATTCGGACAAATGTGCATTATTTATGAAATAAATAGTTGGCACTATTGTGCAGTATAAAAATAAGAAATTCGCATGACTATGCAGTATTTGTGAAATGGATGGTTGGTACAACTGTTTATAATTTACAAAATGTGAAATTCGCAGTACTATGCATAATTTATGAACTGAAAGATTGGCACAACTGTGCAATATTTATGAAATGAGTCGTAAGCACAATTGCGCATTATTTAACTGAGTAAACCGCAAAAAATTTCACAAAAGTGTGCGGTATTTATGAAATGAGTAACTGATTACGACTGACGATTATTTAAAAAATGATAAATCGGTATAACTGGGCAGTATTTATGAAATGAATGGTTCGTACGACTCTGCATTATTTATGAACCGAGAGATTGACACAAATGTGCAGTATTTATGAAATGAGTGATAGATATAATTGCCTGTTAATCACAGATTGGAAGATTGACACTACATTGTACCTATAAAATGAGTGGTTGGCATAACTGTGTAGTCTTAATGAAATGGATGGTCGGTACGACTGTTCAGTTTTCGAAACGGAAGACTGAAGGATTCGTTCATAGGAGAGTTCATTTAGATCAAGCCACAAAAAGTGACACAGTGACAATCTTCTTAAAATTCTAATTATCATTCTGTAGCATTAAAGTCCATTTAAGACAAATTAACATAAAAGCTCTTCAACAAGTTGTTAAGTAAAATGAACTGACCCAGTGACAATGCCCAGAGCTTTTTCATCTTCCTCCCAAAGGCACTATCAACACAAGTGGAGAAAAGTTCAAACGAGACACAAGGCTCTTAATAACTTTATAGAAGTATAGTGACAAGATTTTGAGCTTTAGAACCCAAAGCCCAAAGCGTTATCAACACCCCAACACGTGTTCACGTGGACCATAAGCCAAGGAAGTTTACCGAATAAAGAAAATCGAATGGCACTGTAACACTGTTACATATTCTAGTTGGTGACTCAGTGACATTGACCCAAGCTTTTTAGTCTTCATCCAAATGCACTATTGTCAAATGGTTACACTTTTAAGAGCAGATCCATCAAAGCTCTGAAGGTATAGTGACGCGGTGACGTCGCGAACTTAGAACGTGACATTGAATTCTTTAAAGCTCACTGACTCGTGAAATGGTACATCAACAAGATTTTATTAATTAATAGCATGTTAATGAGACACATATGTTAGCTGAGACGTAGAGGTAACGAAGTGACAATAATCTGTTGAGCCAACCATATATCAGGCCACTACATCAAAACCTTACCGGCTCTTTCAAAGGTGGTATCGGCTGGAGGTAGAAGTCAACTCTGTCAGCTTCCTCATGACCTTTGTCAACGACCCGAACCCTTTTGCTGGCGGGAATGTAACCATCACGTCGAGCTGTCACAATGTATGACCCGGGTGGCAACAGCCGCCAGTAATCACCTCCGTGAACTGAAACCGAAATTCGAAAATTCAAAAACGCGTTACCACACGCAAGAATCAGGTACGAAGCTGTAACACGTACCTGACGTGACGTCATGTTGAATGTCCACGTTTCTCCCGTTGGTGATGTTCTTAACGTGAATCACGACATTGGATAAAGGTTTGGCGGAAATGGCATCCACGACTATACCTTTTATACCGATGTGAGCCTGAAAACAAAGGTTTTGTGGTTATTTCGTGACCGCAACTTCCGGTCCTGTCAAACTCACCTTCGCTCACTCACCTGCCACATGTAATTCAGCAAAGCTTCCTTGTTCTTCTTCCATTCCCCTTCGAGAGCTTCTTCGGGTGGATATTTCTCACAACCTAACTCCAAAGTGATTTCGAAATCGTTCGAAGACAGGTAGTTGAAGTCTTGCATACCTCCCTGAACGCTGTACCAAGCAGCTCCGTTGGTTATGCCTCCCTGTCTACCAAAGTTGTAACCTTCGTAACCACAGCCTTTTCTGAAGGGGCTCGACATTTCTTTGTGTTTGCTGGAATAAGCCAAAGCCAAGTGCCTGGGGGAGGAAGCAAAACAAACAAAATTAAAGAAACAGAACCACTTCCGGTTTTGTAGTGAATGTGGTTGTTGTAGTCACCTAAAAGTTTCGTCATCGGGACTTTTGGAGTATTCCTTCACGGCTCCAGACCTGCTGGCGTCATAAGGGTAGTTCGCGACCAAATCTCCTCCGTGCAGGTTCGCCGACAGCACGAATGGCACTTGCATTATGAGTCTCATAACTGCTTTTGTTTCCGGTTGGATCTAAATATATAAAAAAGGTTAAACCGATATCGAAGGAAGCTCAGGTACAGATTCATCTTTTACTTACAGGCTCATCAAGATGGTCCAGCTGTTCCAACAAGTGATTGTTATGGTTTATCTGGTGCTCTTCGTAGCCAAACATGATTCGATCTAAATCCGGGAAATTCCTGTTCAAGTCGACGGAATTGTTGTTCGTTCTACCTGTCAGGTAGTCGGCGGCACCTGCCTGATACTGAAACAGGTAAGCAAGATTCTGTCAGCGGTTGATTTTAGTGTCAAGAGTTTGTCACTCGACATAACATCCATCGCGTTACCATTTTCGAGGCCAGTGCATATCCATCCGGGTTCATACAGGGCATCAAGTGAATCCTCGTGAGACGTATCAGCTTCTGTATGTCCTCATTACCGGCGTTCCACTCTTTACAAAGGTAGTCGGCCAATTTGAGCAAAAGCTCTCGACCCAGAACTTCATTCCCGTGCATGTTGGCTATATATTTGAACTCCGGGCGAACTGTATCAAAAATTTCTTTCTTATATAATTACCTACACAATATATATTATATACAGTACTACGGTAAACACAGTAAAATACACAGGAAACCGGACTGTTTTTATGCGGTGTGTGCACTTAAAACCTATGTTAGTGTTTTGTGTGCAGTAGTTATGAAATAAAGTTTCGCTAAATGTTGGCTGCATTCAAATAAAAGTTCTGTATAAAGTGTGCATTACTTTTGAAATGAAGGAAGATGAACGGTGGGGAGGCAAATTTAAACTTTTTGAACCTTTAGGTATTGGCACCTTGTATGGTGAACTGAAACTAAGCTCTAAGACTGTAAAAATAAAAAAATTTCATGATCACGTTTCATAAATATTGCACAGTTAAGAGAGCTTTTCATCTTATAAATTGTGTACAGTTAAAGTAAATTTTAATTGCAAAAATATTGCACAGGTTTATGAAGATATCATTTTATAAATATTGTACAGTTTAACAAGGACTTCATTTCAGAAATTTTGTACAGTACAAAGATGTTATTTCAAAAATATTGCACACTTTCCTCAACATTTCATTTCATAAATCCTGCACAGTTTAACGAAGACTTCATTTCTAAAATATTGAATCGAGATTTCGTTTCGTAAATATCGTACAGTTAAAGTTATTTTTAATTTCAGAATTATTGCACAGTTTGACAAAAATTTCATTTTAAAAATGTTGCACAATACTGAGATGTTATTTCAGAAATATTGCACACTTTCCTCAACATTTTATTCATAAATCCTGCACAGCTTAGCAAAGATTTCGTTTCAGAAATGTTGCAATGTTTAGCGAAGTCTTCATTTCTAAAATACTGCACCCTTTCCTCAAGATTCATTTCAAAAATATTGCACAGTAGGAAGATCTTATTTCATAAATACTGCACACTTTAGAGATATCATTGTAATCTCTCAACTATTATTTCAATCGTCAGGAGCTTTGACCACTCAATGACAAGCCTTCTACCAAGCTTTCCAGATGATCCTCCGATAGCAAACCGTTTTGTTGGGGGGCAGGAAGAAGAAAGAAAATTGTCCGGAACAAAATCAGGAGATTAAAAAACGAAACTCGGAATAGATGACCCAAAATATCAGGTACAGGTACAATGAATAACGAGCCGGAAAGTTTTTATTAACATTATTACAAGTGTTCAAGGTTGATAGGAGTACAGTTTCAAGGTACTCACGATGTTGATGATATCCCGGGTTTTCAGAGAACTCGATCACGTAGAGCGGTTCCCCGAGTACCGACTTCTCCGACAGAGTATAAGTCCTCGTGATGTTCGGACACTGAGCGTGGATGTCCTCCAAAACTTTGGGCAATTCCTCGTTAGAGTGGTGCTTGAACGCAAAGCCGTTGGAAGTGTTCGTGAAACAGTGGACACGCGTCATCAGGATGCCCACCACGAACAACACCGTCCACTCCAAGCCCATAATTGATAATAGTTAAACCCTGGAAATGATAAAAATGTAAACAGGACTCCATTTTGGAATTAAACAAAAATGGCGGGGAAAAAATTTCCCTGCAGATACTCGGAAACCCGATCTAAGGTTTATGCTGTCGAGGGGGCGGCAATCGAGGGAAACGATTTTCTTTTGTTCTTTAAAGGTTAAAGTTTTCGAGTTTAAATTTCGAACAAGAGGTCTTTGTTTTTGTTCGAATGACGTCATGAATCATTATACTTTTCGTTAACAACAGATTTTTAATTAAAATCACTCCCGCGAGACATAACAAATGAATTTAGTAAGCGATACTCGAATGAATGGAAAATTCTCGGGAATAGGCGCTCAGCAGAGATGGTAATCTTATTGTTTGGATTTTTATTTCTTGTAAAAGAAAAGCTTTTTCACGATTTGTTTTCCTTTCAGTTATTTAAATACCTCTCTCTCTCTCATTATGAATAGATTTTTTGTTTATAATCGTATTTCGAAAATGACGGAAATTTATTCACTGTTGTTTGGAGATGTAATTCAAGATCCTTGAAGCTTTTCGCTTAAAAGTCAAAAAGTTTTTAATTAGAATTCTAAATTAATAAACAAAACGACTTCTGTCGTTCATTCAGAGTTAGAGACTTTAAATTACAATAATTTTTGACTGTTTTCGACTGATAACAAAACCGTAAAATAGTCAGTTTGACTCATCATCAGCAAAGAAGCAACCAAGTTTACCTTATGACAAACTGAAACTGAGTCAAATGGACATGCCACAACCGAAGAGTTAGTGATTTTAACCCAAAACAATTCTAAAGACGATTATTTTGATTATTAAGAAAACTAGAGCTAGCCAATTTATTGGACAATAACCTATACGAGTCAATTTGACTCATAAATAGAACAGAGCATTGTAATCACTCTTCAAAGAACTCAATGTGGGACAATTTGACTTTCAGTAAACTGAGAGTTAGTGAATTTAACTTGAAACAATTTTAGAGTATTTTGACCATTAAAAAAATTATAAAAATAGTCAATTTGACTCATAGACAGCTAAGAACCAACCCAGTTTAATTTATAAAGAACTAAAATTGAGTCAAAATTACATGTAATAGCGTAAGAGTTGGTGATTTGAACTCATCAACAATTTAAAAACGGTTATTTTGACTAATACCAAAATTAAAGGTATCCAGTTTATTTGGCAAGATCCTATAAGAGTCAATTTGACTCATAAATGAAAGAGCATTTTGTGATTTCTCTCCCGGAAACTCAAATTGAGTTAAATGTATTTGTCACATCCAAAGAGGTAGTGACTTAAACTCATCTACAATTGAAGAGTTTAAACAATCAAATTTCAACTTTACTAACAGCAAAACTAAAGCGAGTCAGTTTGACTCATAAAACAAAACCTATTCAAGCCTTGAAGTAGGTCAACATAACTCACTAAAAGTGAGTCAGATTTACATGTCACAACCAAAGAGTCAGTGATTTGAACTCAATACAATCCAAAAATGGTTATTTTGACTAATAACAAAACTAGAGCTATCCAATTTTTTGCAAGGTCCTAAACGAGTCAATCTGACTCATAAATAGCAAAGAAAAAACTCAGTTTCTCCTCATACAAGTATATTATTATGGTAACAAAGACCATAGAGTAGAGTGATGCAATGTGTGACACAGGAAAATAATACATAGTTTGAGCATTCTTGTTTAGGTCTTTGTGGGAGGAGGTAAAATACTGAAATAAATATCACAATGTAGTCAATTTGACTCATAAATAGCAAAGAACCAATCCGTTTTAATATAGAAAGGACTAATAGTGAGTCAAATTTATGTGTCACAACCTCAGAGTTAGTGATTTTAACTCAAAACAATCTAAAGACAGTTATTATGACTAATAAAGAAACCACAGCTGGCAAATTTTTCCGGCAAGATCCTCCAGAGTCTATTTGACTCATAAATGGCAAAGAAGAGACTCAATTTCTTCTTTAAAAAATTGAAGTGTGTCAGAATTATAATACTTATCACAATCTACGAACTAGTGATTTAAACTCATCAACAATTGAACGATCTAAAGATTCAAATTTTAACTTTACTAATATTAAAACTAAAGCGCGTCAGTTTGACTCACAAAACAAAACCTATGAAGGACTTAAATAGGTCAAACTTACATTTTTATAAATATGTGCAAAATTTGCAGCCCTCTAAAGGTCAATTTGAGTCATAAATAGCAAGAAACTCAGTTTTTTCTTCTTGAAGAACTGAAATTGGGTCAAATTTACTTGTCACAACCTAAGTGTCAGCGATTTCAACTCACAACGATCTAAAGAAAGTTGTTTTGGCTAATAGCAAAACAAAATTAAACTAAATTCAGTCAATTTATTCAACAAAACCCTATAAGAGTCAATTTGACTCATAAATTGAACGGAATTTTGTAATTTTTCTTCAAAGAACTAAAACTGAGTCAAATTTATTTGTCACAATCGAATAGGTAGTCACTTAAAGTCATCTACAATTGAGGAGTCTATCCAATCAAATTTCAACTAATAGCAAAACTAAAGCGAGTCAGTTTGACTCATAACCTATAAAGGACCTAAAGTAGGTCAACATGAGTCACTAAAAGTGAGTCAAATTTACATGTCAGTGATTTTAACTCACAACGATCTAAAGAAAGTTATTAAAACAAAAACCCTTTAAGAGTCAATTTGACTCATAAACAGCAAAGAATCAACCCAGTTTACCTTATAAAGGACCAAGAGTGTGTGAAATTTACGTGTCAGGACCTAAGAGTTGGTGAGTGAAACTCATCAACATTGAACAGTCTGATTCAAACTTCAACTTCTCTAATATCAAAATTAAAGCGAGTCAGTTTGACTCATAAAACAAAATATAAAAATATTTCTTTATCAATCTCAAAAGCTGAAACACTAAACTGTCTTTTGCATTCATTGCAAACAATTGTAATACGATTTTGATTTATTTTAAAGGAACAGAGTCAAATCGGCTCAAAACAAAATTTAAGCTTTATTTTTATAGCAAAAATTATTAATAACTTTCATTTACGTAACCAATTAATGTTTTGAATGGGTCAAAAGGACTCAGTCATCAAATCCAACGATTATCCAGGATTTACGTAACATTTTTAGAGGAAAAGAGCCGGGTCTTCGCCTTCTATCAAAATCCAAACAAAAGATATCGATTGAATCCCTGTGTGTGTTCACGCTAAAATTAGAGTGCACGTGTTTATCACAATCCCAACACACCACCGTACCTAATTCGATAGTTTCAACTCGAAGTGAAGGAAACAATTTTTACGATAAACCTTATACGGACGGTCATGGAAATGAACCAGAAGCTGGTGCAATGCACCAGAACACTTCACGACTCGCATCACAGTCACAATAGCAAAACCTAACTTGTTCACACTCCGTTCACGTAAACCATATTGATGAGTTGTTAATTAACACTAACAATAACAGTTAGTCTGTTAGTCTTGGTATTTGACTTAAATACTTGATAATCTGCTTTGCCTTACGTATTAACAAGATGTCTGTCGTGTATCACCCACCAAAAGCCCATAATCCGAAAATAAAATCAACAAATCACATTCCGCCTAAGTGACAAATGTAATTTCGTACTTTTTAATACCTGAAATGTTTTATGTTGTCCCAAAAAACCTTAAAATTCAGGTTTCCTTTGTGTTTTGCGTGTGTGTGGGTGGAATATGCTCCACATAGATGTATTCATATGTTTTCTAATTAAACGGCAAATTAATTCGAATTAAAATCCATCTGGTCGGGTGATGCGAAACGGTTCACAAATTTTAAAACCTTATTCACTACAATTAGGTATTTATTACAACGTACCTGTTAATTTTATTTAAAATCCAAATCACCAGTTCGTCCGTTCGCTTCCGAATGTCAGACGTTTTGAATGGGAATCGAGTTGAAAGCGCAAGCGTTGTTGTTGATGTTCGAATCGATCGACACTGGCCAAGGTTCTCGACGTTTTTCATTCAAGTTTTCTTTTTTTTTTTATTCTTTTTCCTTCATATCGTCTTGTAATTGTTGTTGAGAGGAAAATTAAATCGTTGGGAAATTCCGAGAAAAATTTTCCTTTGAGGAGTGGATTCTTAGGCTGATTAAACCGCGAATCATTGACATGAAACCTTTTTCTTTTTCTTTTAATTTTTTTAATCCAAAAGCTCCACTTCTAGTGCATTCAACAGGTCACACTACAGTTCTACTAGATTATAAGTATAAGTTATACTTTTGCTTATCTATTACTTTGTTTTGAACTTTTGAGATTGTAGACCAAAATAGACCGACAGGCAATATTTAAGAAGGTCTAATCTAAGAACCTGGTGAAAAGGGGGATTAAAATTGCAGAAAAAGGAATCGTTTCAAAAATATTACACACTATGATTAAGAATTCATTTCAGACATACTGCTCTCTTCTCTCAAGATCTCTTTTCAAAAGTATTACAGACTTCTATCAAAATTTCATTTCAAAATGGTTGCTTACTTTTCTCAAAACCTCATTTCAAAAATATTGCACACAGTTATTAAGACGTTATTTCATAAATTTTGCACAATTTTATCAAGATTTTATTTCAAAATTATTGCTTACTACTCTCATGACCTCATTTCAAAAATATTGCACACTGTTATTAAGTGTCATTTCATAAATTTTGCACACTTCTATTGAGATTTTATTTCATTTCATAAATATTGAACAAAAGGGGATCAAAATTCAACTCAGACTCAACTTCTGCTTACTGTGATTAACTAGCATGACACCTGAATCACAAAGAAGGACCATTTGGCACTGCTGACTGGTATGTTTCATCTAAACTCAGCATTACCTTCTTCAGGCGCTGTGGCTTTCTTCGAGTTTAGTTAGCCTTTTGATTTTTTTTCCAGCTGACTGATACAAAGTCTTCAACTGAATCAACTTCCTCTCAGCTGTCCATATTGTCACGAGTATTTTTGTATATCTAAAAGAATTTGTTTCTTTTTCATAAAAAATTTTCAAATGCAGAGTCGTTTTCAATCAAACTCAGCACTCAAATTGAGGAGTAGCTATCGCTTAGCGAATGTAAGCAATTCGCAAAGGGCCCACAGGATTGAGGGGCTCTGGTTTTTATTTCCAGCTGTTTACTTATTAAATATAATATATATTAAAAACAAAAGTCTAATTTTTTATTTTATGTATTATAAATAGTAAAAAGGATCGCCGACCATGTTTCTAACGGGTTCAAAAATTGTAGCTACACCACAGACTAAAATTCGATTAGAAATACTGTCACTTCCTCTATTAAGGTTCAAATTAAGCCTCTAAAAATATATATTTTGTTAAATTCTGTAAAATCTTCGTAAAAAATTTTTTTTAAAACTAAATCTTGATGAATTCAATGTGTTTGAAAAAACGCGTAAAAACGTTGGCGGGCGTCGTGGCAGAAGAAAAATCTCAAACGGCCATGTCGTCATCAGAACGATGATTTCACGAAACCGACAACATCGCATCGGTTGTTGTTGACGATCTTTGCTTCACTTCAAATATTTACAATTCTTCTTCATCTTTTACGGAGATTAAGTCGGTTTTTTCTTTCTTTTTGTTACTCGTTAAGGTGTCTTTCAGTTTTGTCGGCAACACTAAACCAAAATACTCTTTTATGAAATTAACTGAATGTAAGTAATTTTAATTAATTTCATTTTTTAATTTTTAATTACGATTACAACCGAAATCTGAAATGAGAGGAAAAAAAAGGTACCGAATGATGATGGCACACAACCTTGAGGAACCTAGACCTAATTCTATGATTAATAGTCTTGGAGGAGGCTTGTTAGGAGGACGTTTTCCTTTTGTCTGCTCATGTGACCGAATCACGCATCACTATTGACGAAAATTTTTTTTTGTTTTAATTGAGATCATTAAATGCAGTTTTGACATTGGTGCTTCGCCATTATTTCTCAGGTATTGTTTACTGCCCGAATCGGAGGTGTTCTCGTCTTTGGCATTTACGTAAGGTTTAATTCTTGTTTCATAACTCAATCAATTTCTTCTTAATTTTTTTTGTTTGTTTATTTTGAGAGTTATCGTTTTTATATACAAAACTTTTCAAAGCGTCGGTTTGGTTTTTGAATCACAAGCTTTTCAGGTTGTTACTAAAAATTTCAAATGAATGAATGAATTTTGAGTTGTTAACTGTTAGCATTAGCAATCTACCACTATTACTCATTGACATTTTTAAAAAGTTATCAAACAAGCTTTTGTAACAAATTTAATCGATACAAAGTTTGCCAGAACAAAGTCTTTATCCTCTATCTTGAATGGACCATTAAGCAAGGTAGTAAAAAAACGAAACTAATTTGTACCAGTTAACAATTTGCATCTGTGTTCAGTTTCCATCACTAAAAATTCTTTAACGGTTTGTTGTCAAGTGGTGATTTCGAATAGACTATTGTTCAATTTCCCCTCCTTTCTTCTCACATTTTGTGAATTTAAATTTTTCTTTTTCCTTTTTAAAACATGATTTGAATGCATGTTGTGCAAAAGTTTACTGGTCATTTTTGTGTATGCGTCTGAAAAAAAAATCAAAGCAGGTCAATTTTGACAGATGAAAATGATTTATCATTAAATGTGTCAGTTGATAAGATTTCGTAGGATCTGGGTTTTTCCTCCAAGAAATGTTGAAATGATTATTTGTAGACTTGAAGCTTTGAGATTGTGACAAGTATGTACTTCATATTTATTTACTTTTTAGTTGACTTTAGTTTTATTGATTTGAGTTATTATTTTCAATAAGCAAATCAGTTTGATGGTAAATATTTATTTTATGTTTTTATTTGATGGGTTTCAATACAATTTCTTCCACCCTTGGGTATATCAAGATATTGTAGGGAGCTTAAACTCTTGATTGATGCTTTGATAGTTGTTTTGGCTAATGACCACAGGCCTCCTATTCAATTTGTTGATTTGTTGGTCTTCTATTTCAAAAATATTGCACACTTTTAAACAGTCATTTTGTCAGTGACATACAATTTATAAAATGACAGTACTCCCGTTTAATTTTCTTTTATTGTTCTTCAAAAATATTGCACATTTGTGAAAGAATATACATTATTGGGAAGTGATTGTCCTTCCACTCAGTTTGTTGGTTTGTTGATTCTATTTCAAAAATATTGCACATTTGTTGATGTAATCATTTTGTCATTAACAGTTTAAAAAAATGGCAGTTCTTTCATCCAATTTCTTGATTCTATTTCAAAAATATTGCACTTTTTGATGTACATTCGTTGTCAGTAACATACAGTATTAGGATAGCTGATTCTCTCTAGTGATTTGTTGATTCTTTTTGCATTTTTGACAAAATTCATTTTGTAAATTATACACAATATTAGAATCTGATCAACCTCCTATTCAATTTATTTATATTGTTCTATCTCAAACTTATTGTTTGTACACTTGTTGGGTTACACTTGTGGACAGTCCCTTTGTCAGTGGCATTAAATTTATAAAACGACAGCCTCCTGTTTAATTTGTTGATATTGTTCTTCAAAAATATTGCACATTTGTGGGAGTTCATTTTGTAAGTAATATACAGTGTTAGAAAGTGACAGTCCTCTCATTCAATTTTCTGATTTTGTTCTATTTCAAAAATATGTACCCACTTGTGTACAAGGTTCATTTTGGGTAACCACAGTTCTCCCATCAAATTGTAAATAAAAAATTTTTAGGGTTTCACTTTACAAAATCACATTCGAGATTTTATTTAAAAAAATAAATAACAAGGAAACTGATAAAGAGGCATTGAAACATATAGATAAATATTTATAATCATTATTACATGATTGTGAACAATTATCTATGTGAGTATTTTTTTGTAAAAACTGAATTTATAAATAACCTTGAATTAGCCCAGAGCTGTCTGACCTTTTGAGTGGAATACAGTGGAAATTGAAATTGAAAGAAACTGTTAATGTTCAAAATTTCATAATTATCAAATGAGTTTCCTTTGTTGGTAAGCTAATGTGTTCAGAAGGAACCAAAACACATAAATAAATGTGGGTGGTTCATTAATGAAAGCTAAATTTTCTGTTTTATGCTCGGTGCACCCACATTAATTTCTTATCTTGATGGTGTTGGCATGATGATTGTTGATCCACCATTTTAAATTACAAATCATGGTTGTGTATATGTGTGTATAGTATATTATGAATGGATGGCATAATCGAATCAAGCTTAGGTGTGATAATGTGATTATATTATTTTATTGTCTGTTAAGTAGGTGCTTGATTTATTGGATTTTGATTCGAAAGAATGATGGTTGGTGTTGAAGAGCCCCTCTCGAATGCAATGATTTGTCATAGTTGGGTCAATTGATTAATTGGACATTTGTCTCGATGAAGGAGACATTTATTGGAGTTTAGCTTTTCCTCTTTGAAAAATTTTTTTTCCTTAGGTGGTGAACTGTGGTTACACAAAATGAACTTTGAACACAGGTGTGTAATATTTTTGAAATAAAACAACAAAATTTAATTAAAGGCTTCTCAGATTTTAATACTGAAAATTATTTAGAAATGAATTTTGTCACTAAATGTGCAATATTTTTGAAATAAAATCAACATATTGGATGGGAGAACTCTCACTTTATAAAACAGAATGTTACTGACAAAATGAATTGGGTATAAAAGTGTGCGGTATTTTTGAAATAGAAGAACAATGCAACAATTTAAACAGAAGAGCTGCCTACAAGTGTGCAATATTTTTGAAATAGAGGAACAAAATCAACAAACTAAATAAGAGGCTTGTCAGTTTCTAATACTGTATATTATTTACAATATGAACTTCTTTCACAAGTTTCAGGAGTTTTAGAAAGAATGTTACCTCTGAGAAAGACGAGAGGAACATCCGCCTACATATTGTATAATCTGCACATCTCCCAAGGACTTCATTTCAAAAGTAATGCACACTCTCACATAGAATTCATTTTATGGTGGCCTGAGGAGGATGTGTGGGTTCAATGAATGAGTGGATGAAAGGGATGGAGGTGAATGGGGGTCAGGGAAAAGAGGATTTGTCTGGCCTTTGTAATTAAAAAATTTTTCAAGCTAACATTGTGATTAATTAGAAGTTAACGTTATCAGTTTGATTTGAATTTGGTGTACAGTAGTTCTCAGTATTGTGTATTGTTTTGTGGTGGTTTTCGGGTGTGTCTGGCTCTCACCATGTCGACCACCTTTTCTTATACAATGTTGGAAAAGTTTTTCTCTTTGAATGAGAAGCGGAAACTGCATATTGCATCCTCCATCATTGTAATACCAACTTGTAAGATTATTATGCGGAGTGGTGGTTTGTGTTACAATATCAGCCATCAACCCCGCCATGGCGGTCAAACGTCCAACATCTTTCTGCTAACTCGGGGTGTTATTGGTTTGTGTAGGTCGTAGCCGGACATATGTCTTCTATAGAACGATCACTATGCCCTTGTTTTGTATAATTATAGCGCTATTCGACCTGCCTACTGCCTTTCTTTTTTATAAAAATTGCAATTAATCCTCCATCGATTAACTTCGATTTGATCCTGCCCACTGTTAGCCGGAAGTAAGAATGACTAAAGTCTCATGTATAGTTTTGGATTGGAAACTTGGTTTAACACTAACAGGAATTCATTTCATAAATAATGCACATGTATTTAAAGTAAACGTGATGCCTTCGCAGCGATAGCCAGTAGCTCGTTTTTGTAATCATAACTTGATTTGGGTGGATCATTCTGCTCATGACTGGTATTGTGAAGAATTACTTATGAGAGTGTGCATTACTTATGGAATGGGTTAAATTATACGTTATTTCACGAGTGAGTGCTTCATTTTTGGAATGAATCCCTAATGAGAGTGTGAATTGTTTCGGCATGACTGGTTCTTGGAAGTGCACGTCGCTTTTGAAATGGATTCCTTGGGAGAGTGTGCAGTAATTTTGAAATGAATTCATTATGACTGATCGTTACTTGTGAAATTGGTAAAATTGTGTACTTAAAATACGAGTGTGCATTATTTTTGAGATGAAGTCCTTTCGAGAGTGTGCAAATTATGCAAGATGTTGGCGGATGTTCCTCTTTCGTCTTTTCAGAGCTAACATGAGTTATCAGGCGTTCTTTCTAAAACACAATTCTCCAAATGTATCGCCAGGCGTTCGTTGTTTCTTCCGCAAAACTGTTCGTTAACCCATCACCCACCGGTTCTCTTTGAATCAGTGAATCAAGCCAAGTGATTTTTCCTAAAGAAGTTCAAACCAACCCACCACTCGCTTTCATTTTTTGCCTGATCAGGTTCGCCTACGCCAGGTTCCATAAATTCCCAACTGAAAAATTGACTTTTAATTGTTTTCGCTCGAGACTCGACACTTGAGACTGTTTTTCCCCCAAAACCTGGATTTTTGAAGAAGACAGAAAGCAAACATTAAAATTAGAATATGTTTGGAGACGGCATTTGGTCGACTTAAATTGGGTTAGAGTGATGACCTTGAGAACTCGTGCACGAATGCTTGGGAAAATAAATGACTCGAGTTTTCCCAAAGTTATCGGGGTTGAGGAAAATTCCCAAAATCGCAATCATTCCTGGCAAATTAATATTCCTGACCGATTCTTTGACTTTTTTGTTTGTAATCAGGCACTTAGTACTACGTTTACGGATTTTTTATACATTTAGAAGTGAGCCAGTTTGACTCACCAGTACAACTTAACTGCAAAACTATTGGGTCTACTGGATAGCTCTGTCTGATGATGTTACATCAAGTTTGACACATGTTTGCGTATATTCATTTGACGCGTTTTCTCGTTCTCTCGTTTTATCACCTATACAGTATACATACTGACCTAGCTAATGAACTGAAATTGAAGATGATTCACATTAGTATTAACTGAGAACGGATTGGCTGATTGACAGATTTAAGGTTGATTCAAGCCACTGTATTTTGTATGAATTTCAATGAGAAAGAAATGATACAGAAGGAGTGAATAATCCGTCGAAGGTACGGAGGATGAAGGTGCGGTTTCTGATAAAACTTACAGAAGATGGTTCAAAAAATATCAAATGAGTGGTTTTGACCATTCTGATGTGTCTTGCTCTGGGTGACCATCTTTAATCGACTACGATACTCTCAAGATTATGTTACATAACAAACACTTTTGTGACAACTTCGGACATTGATGCTACAAACAAGTCATAAATAATGATGGCAATTATATTATCCAATATTTATTAAATAATATAAATATTATTCTAAAAACGGACAGAACTTTCCGGTAGACCTAATATTTGAAAGTCGATTTAGTTTTGACTGTTAGACGATTAGAACATTATCTGTTAGATATGAGTTTTTCATATTTGTACAGTACTTTCCTACTTTGAATCCTTTTCAGATGTATGCACGTTTGTTGTGGGTACATTATGAGAGTGTGCGTTATTTATGAAATGAGTTAAATTATAGTTATAGTTGATTAATAGGATACGAGAGGAGGATTTGAACTCGCGACTATAACTTCTTACTCTGGCATTTAACCACTACACTATAGGCCTCCCAAATGGGTTAAAATAATAAAATCTTCCTCTAGTGTGTGCATCACTTTTGAAATGAAGTCTTTGTTAGAATGTTTTAACTATTTTTAAATAAAATTTTTGGGAAATGTGCATTATTTATGGAATGAGTTACATTATATATTTTTTCACGACATTGTGTTTTACATTTAAAGTGAAGTCATGTGTGCGTGTGCATTATTTTTGGAATGAAATCTTGACCAAGGATGTTCATTTTTCAAGTCTTGTAATGAGGAATTGAAGGTTTTTGAGGAAGTGTGCATTATTTATGGAATTGGTTGGATTGAGTTTTATTTCATGAGTGTGCAGTACTTTAAAATGGATTCCTTGTGAGACTGTGCATTATTTTTGAAACAAATCTTTAAAGGTGTGCTTTACCAATAGAGTGATCTCTTTCAAGATGGTGTACATGACTTTCTAAAATCGTTTTTCTTGTTGGTGTCCATTATTTATGTCCTGATTTTTCCACGAGTGTGTGACATACTTATGGATTCATAGTATTTTTAATTATCATTTATTTATTTATTGGGTTTCCCGAGGGATTTTACCAAATTCTTGATAAAATCTATTCCAAACGTATGATCGAATAAGCAACAATTTCTTAGAAGGAATCATGTTTGTTTAGCAATGCCTCCAACCTGTATACCACACGTAGGAGGGATTCATTCTCTCAGGTACAATGGAAAGTCTGGCCCGAAGGCAGTCTTAAGGTCTAATATTAGAAAGTGGATGATGAGTTCATGCTCTCATGTGGTCGTCCTTTTAACTCTGGGTCGCGTCCTTGAAGTTTGGAATTTCGTTTTGATTTCGGTTTCAAATTTAGTTTTCTGGGTTGCGTTGCTTCTCTCTCTTCGCTGAATTTGGGCTTGACTCGAAGTGGGTACCTAAAACGCCACCTGCCCCCTCTTCACAACTCACTTTCGATTTTCTCGTGTCATCTTCTTTTAAAACAAGTCATCGAAGTCACATCGAAAGGAAGTGTGATCTCTTTTGTGTCGTCACAATTAGAGCATTCGTTACACGATGACTTTGGTGGAGGAGGAGGAGGATGGACTGGGGGCAGGGGGAGGGAGGTAGGTTTTGTAATTTTCGATCGAAAGAAGGACAAAATGTGTTTTGATTGCTTCACCGTGTCGTCAATTCGAACGGTTGCTTGTGAATTTTGTAATTTTTTGTAATTTTCATTTTCTTCTTCTTGTTTAAGGTAACTTTTCTTTTCGAAAGTGAAAGGTATTACGTCGCTTTTTTTGTAACGTTATTTTCGGATACTAACACTTAGGCCGTTTCTGTAATGACTGGTAACAGTCTGGTTTTGATGAGTGAAGCCGTGGTCATTTTTACTGTAGTAAGTTTTTTGATTTTTATTTTGTTTGTTGTCAGGTTGTCGGTGACACCATGTCGAACGAAACAAACGGAAACTTGACCTCGAAACCTGTCGTCAGGTTGTGTCATCTGGTTAAATGGCCGAATTACGACGGATATGGATTTAACCTTCATGCGGACACGAATAAAGCAGGACAGTTCATCGGAAGCGTGAGTTCACTACAATATTGTTATAGACTCTCTCGCGTGGTTTGGCCTTTGAAATGGGTTTGTGGGCGGGTGGGAACGAGGGTGAGAGAATGGTGTGTGCGGAGGGGGCAAGAAGAGTGATTGAAAAATCCAAAGGTTTGAATCCGGTGGAGGAATTTTCCTTTGAAGTACATAAAGTCGAAGTAATAAGGCCAACCGGTACATAATTTATTTTGTAATGAGTATGGAGTGATAGGTAGATGCATATGGGACTCTGTGGGTATGGTGGGGAGGGGGGAGGAGGGAGATGCACGTGTGGGTTTTGAAAGTTCTTAAATAGTTACTGAAGATTATTTAATTAAATTTTCTGAGTTGTCTCGAACAAGTCAAGTCGTAAAAAGATGCACAACTGGGGGTCCTATAAGCCACATGGCACCTGTATCTAACGCTCTGGACAACGATAACATAAATATGAGAGGATAGTTCGAAGGTGTTGACCATGCATCTTGTTTACACTTTGAAGTTTTGGTTAATCACGTAAAGCTTTTAATGGTTTTAGGAGTATCTGACTATGCCATGTGGGTGTTTTAGGGAATTTGAACAAGTTAGTACTTGCATTAGGAGAGACAGTTTATTGTATGATGCTTTTTTGGTGTGTTCACCCGGTTTTTCCTTTTGGGTTAAAATATTTATACATTTCTTTCTCCTAATCCGCCATTTTGTTTCTTTTCACTCCCTTTTAGCTTATTTTTTTTCCTTTACCCTCCTCCGAACCCCATCAACCTTGCGCTAATGAGAGCCTCTAATGTGGCCCCTTTGATCGTTATGTATTTCTTAATACATAACGGGAGGACATCTAGGGGTGGAGGAATATCAGAAAACGTTAAAATTGCTGTCGTATAAGTGTTTTAACATCTTCTTTGGTATTTTAGGTTGACGAAGGTTCCCCTGCGCAGGCAGCAGGACTAAAGGAAGGGGATAGAATCATCGAAGTGAACGGCGTGAACATAAGTGGAGAAGTCCACAAACAAGTCGTCAGTAGAATCAAGCAAAATCCGAACGAGACCAAATTATTGGTCGTAGACAAGGAATCCAGTGAATATTTTCAGTCGAACGGCATCGCCATAACGAGCACTATGCCAGAGGTAATTACTAGGATTGTTAAAGAGAGAGAGAACCTTTTTCCCACAGCCCTCTCATAGCGACTCGAAAACTTTCTCGTTTTGATGTAAATCTGTCAAATAGAAAAGAAATTAGGTTAGTTTTTATCTAGACTTGTTCAAGGTTGAATGACAAGGAGAAAGAGGGAGAAGGAGAGGGGTAGGGAAGAAGGTGATGTTGAGTGATAAGATATTTCGTTCGTCTTTGTCTCGGATGCTGATAGTAATTAGGTCCTTTGATTTTGCCATAAGACCTTTGTCCTCTTTAATGCACTTGAGTGACAAAGATTTGTTTCATAAATACTGCACGTCTGTAGGTTGTATTCGTTGTGTAAATATTGAACAATCCCATTCTAAAAAGACGTTTCATTTCGCGAAATTTTAGGAAACTGGTGGAACATGACAGCGTCATTTTAAATTTTTACGATAAAAAGTGTGCATTATTTATGAAACGACTCCTTCATGCAACTGCGTATCTTTTGGTTACGATGTTATGACTTTTGTCAAATTGTGGGTTACCAATGAAATGCATTCCTGTCATAATTTATGTAACGAATATTTTATGAAAGTGTGCAGTATTTATGAAACAAGAAAAGCTCAAACTACACATTTCTTCTGTAAATCTTTCTAATAGTACAAAATGATTTATTAGTCCAGGTGTGCAGTATTTTTGGAATGAATTCTTAACCCAAACGTGTGCATTATTTATGTAACGAATCATGCAACCAAATGGGTGTCTTAGTGATTCACTCCGGCTGTGTCTATGATTTACGATGTAGTGACTTCGCCAAATATTGCGTTACTAATAAAACGCAGTCCTGTCATAATTTATGGAAGTGTGCATTATTTATGAAATGACTTGCTATACAAGATTATATTTAATTTTTGAAACGAGGCTTTCGAGAGATTGTGCAGTATTTATAAAGCGAATCTTCCATAAAAAAGTGTGCATTAATTGTGAAACAGAAGTTTTGTGAGGGTGTGCAATATTTTTGAAATAGTCTTTATAGAATTCTGCGCTGTTTATTGAAACGAAATCCTCGTGATAGTGTGCATTATTTATGAAATTAAGTCTTCGTAAAGGGCAAGTAATACTTTCGACGTAAATTCTCTACAGAAGTGTTAATAATTACATTATGCGTGAAAGGACATTAAATAAATAATTCCTAACACACATATATAGATATGTATACCTCTGATAACCTACTAGTACCACTGTCCTATTTAAAAGACAGACCAGAACTTATAAACGTGCTAGATCAAAAATTTGAAAATATTTTCTTACCCAATACAAGGTTACTGACAAGTACCTATAAGTAAAATTTTGAAATTGTAAAAATAAATAAATAAATAATTTTGGGCGTTAATGGGTTATTCGTGTCGTATATAAGAAAAAATGACGAGAACGATGACAGTTAATAAATAAATAAATCGATAAATAATATAAAACTTGAAGGAAACCTATTCTGGCAACACTGTTTCGTCCTTGTGTCTGATGAAATTTTCTTTTTCCTTCTTCTTCGTCGTCTTCTTCTTCATCTTGAATAGGAAAAAGAATCCTCGCGGAGGTTAAGATGATGATGATTATTATTATTATGTTGTCGGGATGTCGCGGAAATTCTCACCGACAAACCCATCCTTGAGGAATCCGTTTTGATAAAGGTCACGCTTCTAAGTACAACCCTGACCGAGGTAACGTCTGAATAGTAGCAAGCCGCCCGTGGCATTCCTCACTTCCTTATCTAGTCTACTGACTAAGGATTTTGGTCGTCTTTGAAACATAAATTCGTTCCCGACCTAGACGTGGTCGAAACCCGTGAAGAAAAACCATTGGATCGACTCATTGATGACTTCCGGTGGAGGCTCGACACTCGAGTGAAGAACTCATTTCGGTTATAAAGCACGAGCTCATGTAGGTTTTGGTTTCAGTTATGCAGCCATTTGGGTAGTAAGGCATTTCAAAAGTAATGCACAGTCCGACTGAGTATTTTTTCCATGCACACCCTCACAATGTGGAAGTTTTACGGTCGCTGTTTTTCATAAATAATGCACAATTTTATAAAAGATTGGTTTCAACAAATATGCACACTTTTGGACAAGAATTCATTCCAAAAGTAATGCACACTTCGAGTAATTAGTCATTTCGTAAATGCACTTTAAGAAAGGATTACAAAAGGGATCTATAAAAAGCTCTTCTTGCAACTCATTTCATAAATACTGCACAATGTAACGAATACTGCGTTTCAAAAAATAATATGATCTCGTACGGCAAAGTCATTTCATAAGTTATGCACACTTTCATAGAAGATTCGTTACATAAATTTGACAGGATTGCTTTTCATAAATAACGCACAACTTGACAAAAGTCATTACTTCGTAAATAAGGGTTGAACAAAAAAATGAAATTCTCGCTTATAAATTACGTAAGCGTCCTATATATAAGACGTTGAAATACTTGTGACTATAATTCTCGATATAAGTCGTAGTTAGAAGGTTTTCGAAAGGAAGGGAACACAAAAGACCTCGAGTGTCTGAGTTAGTCTTTCTATTCATTTCGTCATTTTTCCAAACCGGAAATGGAAAGCACAATACCCAGGTTGTGAAATGGCTTTGAATGAGTATCAGCATTTGTGCTGCTTTGTTTTCGATTTTTAAATATTATTTTGACGGTTATTTTGATGAATGGCGGCTTTATTGAATATTTTCGGTCAGGACGTCATGCCTTCTTTTATGGTTCACATGGCTGCCACGAAAGTCATGGCTGTGCATGTGGTTTCAATAATTAAAGCTCGCGCACGTTTTTTTTTCCTTTTTCTAAATCAATTTTCTAGCGTTTGAAGGTCACGCGTCAGTAGCTCGTTAAGGTTTTTTTTCCTTCAAATTTATTATGCGAAGACATTGAAAGCCTGATTCGGAAAATTGAAGACGAAGGGAAGATTGGTCCGTTTAATGAAAATTTTGATTCGCGTTTCCTGTCTCGCTCGGTCGTAATTATGTTCTTTTCGGGGCCCTTGGGAGGAAGGACGGGAGGAGGGACGTGGGTAATTAGCAATCAAGCGTTTTGTTCTCTCATATGAAGGTTAATTATGCCAACCTTTTCTAGAACGCGTGTGTCGAATTCTTGCGAAATACCGCCTTGTTCGAAGTCAAGAGGGGCAGTGTTTCGTGAATAACGAAGTTTTGGTCATAATTCATTTCAAAAGTAATGCACACTGACGATTTCATTTTATAAATCGTATGGAGTGTGATCAAGGATTACTTTCATAAATATTACACACTATCAGTATGTGACGTCACCTCATACTCAAAAGGTTGAGTGCTTGGACTAAGCAGGGGTTCAAACTTGTGTAGCTGTATACGGCGCTGATTTTCTTGTAATACTCATTTCAATATCCGACTCGAAATCGAAAGTTCTCCAAAATGTTCGCTTAGTCATTATCCTCCTACAACTATCACGCTCTCCTCGTTCAAGTTGCCTAATCGCCAGCTAATCACCTCTCCATTTTTATTATATTATAATGAGTATAGTATATAATTTCGATTATTATAACCCGAAGTGAGGATAGAAGGTAGGAAGGAGGTGGAAGGGGTTAACAACAAGTCTAATCAACTAGTGGAAGTTAGTTCTAATCAAATCATCAAACAATTGACGACGAAAGTGTACATGTACCGTAGATAAGAGATTATCTTTTGGGTGAAATGAGTCGCCGAACTGTAAGTGTTCAAGGTCGTGGCAGGAGATAAAAACAATGGCACGGAGATTTTGGGTGAAGATACCCTAGAAGGTGGTTGTGGTGGGACCGAGGGCTGGGGGGATGAAGAGTACAAGGTAACCACTTCCTAATTGCTGATTTGCCGTCATCCATGGCACCCAATTTGGGAGGACCCATTAAAATATTCACGTAAAAAGGAGCACGAGCAAGAAAGCATAAACCCTGTTGGAGATAAATTACTCGTGGCCTCTGAACCGTGAATTACAACTTAATATTAAATGAATCCGACCGAACAAAGTCTGAATTAATCTTAAATGTGATTTTCTAAACGGGTTTCATCAAACTCCGATGATTTTCCTCTCATATCCGGTTTTTTGGATTCGCTTACCTTTTACCAAAATGTCTGCAGTGCGGATAAATCTCATACTGCACGTCGTCAGTCTTATACAAATTCAAAATATCACGTAACCGTTTGGAAACACTAAAACCAATTCAATATTTCGTTTCATAAGTAATGCACACTATTAAGAATTTCATTCCGAAAACGGTACACGTCTTACGCAAGACTTTTATTTCGTAAATATTTTGTCGAAATTCCTTTTCAGAAGTAGTGCACACGGTCATAAATTTAACAGAATATTGTGAAGAGAACATTGTGACATCTTCAAACGTCTTCATTTCATAAATTATGCACACTTTTGTGGAGAAATCGTTTTTTAAGTTATAAGGTCTTTGTAGAGAATTTATTTCAAAGGTATTGCGTGCCTTTACAAAAATTTCGTTTCATAAGTAATGCACACTTTTGATTAACCTGGTCAAAAATTCTGCACACCTTTTTGGAGAATTTATTTCGAATGTATTGCGGACTTTTACAGTGACGCCATTTTCACAAATAATGCACACTTTCATGAAGAATTTGTTTCAAAACGAATGCACGCTTTTGTGACAAAACTTATTTCAAAAATAACGCACACTTTTTGAGTAATCCATTACAAAAATAGTGCACTCTTTGGTAGAGAATTTATTTCAAAAGTATTGTACAGTTCATTTCATAAATAATGCACAATTTTATGAAGAATTTATTTCCAAAACTGATGCACATTTATCACACAACTTATTTCAGAAATAACGCACAAACTTTTTTGAGGAATCCATTTCATAAATATTGCACATCACAGAATCTTTTCTGAAGATATTTCACACTGACAAAAGACTTCATTGCGCAAATGATGCGCGGTTTTGTGAACTCATTTCAAAAATATTGCACATTTTTCAAATTTGTGGGGAATTCATTTGGAAAGTATTTCGACACTTTGTAGATTTTATTTCATAAATCCTGCACACTTTGAACGAGAATTTCGTTCAGTCGAAAGTGTTACACGGCTTTTCGAAGTCTTCAGAGGCTTTGGTAGATCCGAGAGTACCACAGAATTAATTAAATTGTAATTATTTGTAATCCGCAGGTTGTAGTTCTAAAAACGCCTTCTAGAGAGAATCAAGTAAACGGAAATGAGGAGAAAGAGGACAACGGAGTCAATAAGAACGAGAAATCGGAAATGACGAATAATCACACGAAGGAGGAGAAATCACCGAAATTAAATCTGAATATGACCGTTAATGAGTATCGATCGAAATTGGCGTCGAGGAAGAAGTACGATCCGAAGAAGGAAGCGATGGACGTTAAGAAAAAACACGAAATCATCGACACACTGTAAAAATCCGCCATCTTTTCTCCTTCCCTCCATTTTGTTGGTTCACTCCGAAGACGACTCTTTGACCCGTTTTTGCTGTCTTCTCTCTCTCTCTCTTGAGACTTTTCTAGACAGTTCGTACTTAGGTTATCAGCTAATAAAGTTAATTAGTTAGCTTATTAATTTTACTGATGTAATTTAGATTAGTCTTGTAAGGTTACTATTTAAGCAATATTTTGCTGACCCACTGAATGCATTTCACATTAGTAAGAGTTGTTTTCCTTTTGGTTAGAGTAAAATGGAGATGAGAAGCTGAATCAGCTTCGATATTCTGAATCAGATTTATCTTTTAAACATCACTCATATAATTATCTTATTGTATAATGTTGGTACAAACCAATTCAGCCGATGAGAATTTTTTAATTTAGGTTTTGAAAATGACTTTTAAAATTAATTTTCGTCCCGAGGTAATTATGATTTGTCAATTAATTAATCAACCCCCTGATATATAAGTAAAAGTAGGAAACTTGCAAGAATCGGTCTTGTCTAAGAGTATAAGTAACAAGTTGGCAGTCAAATTATTATACTGTACGAAAACACCTCTCGATGAGTCAAGTCAGCGGTTTGTAGTGACGATACTAAGTCGTCAGTGTATGTCAAAGAGCGGAAACTTAACACTTAATCTCCAAATTGTGTCTAAGAATGCTGTATACAGCTTGTCATGCAATCTGTCATGTTTTGTGTACATCATCTGGAGACTTAATTAGAGCAACTTCACTAAAATACATAAATAAATTAATGAATAAATCAAAAATAGTTCAGGCAGGTGAATAAATAAATTGGGATAAGCAATATACATTCTGTATAAACTAACAATATGTGTATGAGTTAACCTTTTGAAGCGTAATTGTTTCGTTCCGAAGCCATTTATCTGTACAGACAAACTAGGTGTACAGCAAAACTACAGTTTCTGTGTAGGAAATTTAATAAATAGATAAATTGCGAGTAGGTGGGTTAAATAATTTACCTTCTGTATAAAATATCAATATCTGTAAGAACTAACCTTTTGAAGCATAATCATTTCACTCAAAAACCACTTAAATATTTATTCGTATTAATAAATTGGGAGATAATGGCTTAAACAAAATACTTTCTGTATGAACTGATAATATCTGTATGAGTTAACCCTAGGAAGCATAATACATTCACTAGGAAACCACTTAATTGTTTATCCGTACAGACAAACTGGATTTACAACGAAACCACCTATGTAAAAGGTTAATAAATAAATAAATTGGGAGATAATGAGTTAAACAATATAAAACTGTATAAACTAACAATATCTGTATGACTCAACCTTTTGAACTATAATCGTTTCCCTCAGAAACCTCTTAAATATTTATTTATCCGTGTAGGTAAACTAGATTTACACCGAAACCACACTTTCAATGTGGGTTTAGTGCATGATCTATGATCTATTGATCTCATTTATCTCGATCGCAAATTGACTAGAGTATCATTGCCTAGTTTAGGCTTTGTAGTATCACAAAAAACTACTTTCTGTAAATGATTTGGCTTTTACATAAAGTGAGATAACTACTCCGGTCTTGAGTAGTCAATTTGTTGTTATTATCACTCATTGTGGTTTCATAATTTGACCAATTACAAAAGTTAAGATGAAGGATTTTGAATTGGGTAAAAGGAAGTACACAACATCATTCACCTAAACATGAAGATGGTTTTGCCAAATTTCAGTGAAAACCGGAAATGAAATCAAAATTATTGCTTCAAAAGGTTTAGGACACGCTGAACTTGACTCACTTGCTTATGGTTGAAGCTTTTGTCGTGGGAGTAGAAGCACAAGACCTGATTCCTGCTCTATCAGCAATATATCTACGAATTTATCAGCCAGTTTGACACATTCAACTATTTTTTTGTTATTAAAAAATGCCTAAATAGTTTTTCAGTATAAAGTTGGTTTCTCTCTAAAACAGATAATAGATACATATAATATAAAATTAGTCAATTATATCGATTTGAGTTGAATTGGCGTTAAATAATTTCAGCAGTAGACTTAGAAATAATGGTGGATACATCTTTAGTGAAGAAACCCATTTGACTCAATAATTTTATCGAAGGTAGTGAATGCGAAATTGTATTTCAACGAGTCAGGTTGACTCATTCGATTCATAAGTGTTTGAAATTAAATATTTTTTAAAATTATAAACTACCGAAATTATTTTTAGCTTAAAATTGGTTTCTACCAAAAACAGACAATACAAATATACAATTTAAAGTGAGTCTGATTGGCTCGATTTGAGTTAAATTGGTGTTCAATAAGTTCAGCACTAGGCTTAGAAATAATAGCGGATCCATCTTTAGTGAAATGTTAAATTGTATTTCAATGAGCCAGTTTGACTCGATAGATCCATAGATAATTGAAATTAAATATTTTTTTGTTAGTATAAACTATCGAAATCATTTTTTACATTTAAATTCTGCTTCTCTCCAAAACAGTTAATAAAAATACATAATTTAAAATGAGTCAAACTGACTCAGTTTGAGTATTTAACTCTTTTAAAATATTTTCAGGAGTAGATTTAGGAATGCTGATGGTGTATCAATTTCACTGAAGGTTTTACTAAACGTTTTTTAGTTTTACAGAAGCCAATTCAACTGAAGAATACAAGTACTAAATTTAGTAAAAACTAAAAGAGAGAATGGGAGTGTAAAATTTTATCTCAACGAGACAGTTTGACTCACATTATAGCTTTTCATGCAAGCAGTAAAACAAACGAGTCATAATGGTTCTATTTCTAAAGTTAACTTAGTTGAACTGTATACATCCTTAACAGTCATTAAGGGGTGTTGATAATGTGTCTGTTTTGTCTTCGTGAGCCAGTGTGACTCATAATAATCAAACGAAATAACAAATTTGAAGTCCTTTACAGTCAAAAATAGCTCAAAATATATTTTAATAATTTATTTTTTATTAACCACGTAATTTTTTCATAAAAAATAATAATTATAGGTTTTTATGACTCGAAATTAACGAAAATTTTTATTGAGTCAAATGGGCTCGATTTGAGCGAATATGTTAGATATTTTCAGCGCTAAACTTAGAAATGTTGATAGTGTATCCATCTTTACAGTTTAATTCACCATTTTACTGAAGTCTGTGAATTAAAATTTAAAATTTTACATCACCGAATTTGACTCAAATTTTCCGTTACCTCAGTCAGTTTAATTTACGATTTCGCCCTGATGGCTAATTTGGCTGATTATTTTCACCGTCAAATAGTTGTTACGTTTCAGTTGGGATGTCACCCAGTTGGATATACCCAACCAAAATGAAAAATTTAATTAATTAAAAATTTGTTTTAGAAAAATTTAATGTTACAAACATTTATTTCAAATTTAAAAATTTATTTTTAAGAAAGCTAACATTGAAACAAATGAAAATCAAAATTTGTAATGAGTCACATTGGTTTTATTCCCAAATCTAGGGTTAAAACTATTCTTGGTTGAACTGCGTACATCTTTAACAGTAATTAACGGGTTTTGATAATACATCTATTCTGTTTTTGTGAGCCAGTTTGACTCAGTAGCGAAATGACTGAAGTTCTTTCTAAAAATAGTTGATAATATTACAATTTAGATGGAGGGCCTGTTGAAGAGTTAAAATACCTGGTCGATAAGGGCATTGTTGAGAATTATGTTATTAACCACCTGCTTGATGATGTTATGGCAAATGGGTTGAAACACAAATCATTTTAATAATTTATTTTTATTGAGACTTAATAAATATTAACAATAGATTTTCAATGGGTCAAATTGGCTTAGTCTGTAAATCTAATAATCTAATGTCAATTTTTAAAAATAAATTCTATAGTACCACTATACACAGTAAACAAATTTCTTAATCGAATAGTAACTCAGACACATATCCAAAAATTGTGATAGAAACATTCCAACAAAACTTTCGACTGAAAAAAATTGGTAGCAAAATATATTCTCTACTCAAACATTCCCCCAATTTAAATTAATTATGTGATGAGTAATTAGGGACCAACCTGCCTTATATTTGGTGCTATTTTTATATAACTATTCAAAAATAAAAAAGATTTTGCTTTTTGTTTGTTATAATCGAGCTTAAAATAATTCAAAAAATAATGAGCAAAAACGAATAATTTTAATTTTCACTTAGCAATACATCAACTGAAATTTAAATCATTCTTGAGTTTTAATTTTCATTTTTAATAAGAATTTAATTGATAAAATAAATAAATCTTATTGATGTTTATCTAGATTAGCATTTGTGATATTTTTCTCTACTACAACTGGAAAGTATTTGAAAGATGATTTTCTTTTTAATTATAATTTTTAAATCTGACTGTAATTGTAGCGTTAAATTCTAAAATTTTAGAAGTATTTGTTTATTGACTTTAAATTGTAATGGTTTTGTTCCATAATTTTTTTCCTTTAAGACTTTTGTCCTGTAATTAATATTAGGTATACAATAGATAAGTCTTAGATACTGATGAAATTGTGCAAAGGATTTAATTTTTTTTTTTAATAAAAAGAATAATAATTATTTTCTTTTATCTATTGGTGATATTTTACACTCCGAAATCTTATTTCTGTTTCGCCTTAAAGTATAGACTATGAAAATTCACTTTAGTAAGGTTAAAACAAATTTTGTCTGCTCATGAGGCTAACTGTTTTCATTTTTTCTTTAATTTTTTAAAAAAGTTTTAATAAAGTAAAGAGCAATTTGAAGTGAAGTTGATTTCATTTTTAATACCTTTGTTCTTTTTATTATTTAATACTTATTAGGTGGTAAAAATGTCTGAATTGAAAAAATTGATGAGTTGATATAAACTGTCTTTCGTTAACGGTCATCTTCAACAGTAGAAATACTAAAAATGAATTGCACCTATATTAAGCATACCTCTAAAGCAGTCGAAATGATTTATTGCGCACTCTAGTGTTAAGAACAAGAATTTGAATTTTGTCGTGGCAGTAGAAAAATGTCCTACCGGCTCTCAACGTTCGTGAGTGCGGATGGAGATTAAAAAGGTTTTGTTTTAGTGTTATTAGCTTAAAATATTTTTGTAAAATAGTTGAGTGCTTTTATTAATTGTGGAACACTGTTTTTGGTAAGTTTTTTTGGTTTGTCATTTTTTAAAAATTATATTTATAACAAAATCAAATTCTTAACCTAACATGGTTTATGTTTTTGTAGATAGGAGAACCCCAGACGGAATTTTTTTTTTAAATGGCCATTCTAACTCTCATCAGCCTGCTAAAAATCTCTAAGTGCAAGAAATTAAGTAGTTGATAGGTCGTGTGTTGAGGAATTTTATCTAGAGTGTAGATCATTATCATAGTCTCAAGCTTGAAGAAGAGAAGTAGTGTGAGTTGGTCAGGTTTAGTGACAGAAATTTAAGTAAAAAAATAAGGCTTGATGTTTGTATAAACAATATTTTTAAGGACTTAATTCAAAATCTATTTCTTTTCAAATTCTATGATGACACTTGACTAGTTTGTTAAGCTTTACTTTAGAAGTTGTTTAAAGAATGGAAGCATAAAATAAGTTCTTAGTTATTAGTTCCATATACTTCTCATTTTTAAGAAATAATAGTAATATTTTTCCCAAATTAGATATCATGTTTTTGTTATAAACTAAATAACTGTTAATTGTCTCATGTATTAAAAATTTATAATTCCTAGATATTCAAAATTTTGGTAATACGAAAAACTTGTTAGTATGGAATTTTTTTTGTTCAAAAGGTTTATTACATCTTTTGGTATATTTCTGTTAGTGTTTGAATTTACAGTTTGTCATCTAGTCAAATGGAAAACATTGTATATAAGTATTATAGTCAATTATTAAATATTTTAAGTTGACAAGGGATCGTTACGTAACTTGTGGAGCTTTGAGAAACTTGAGAGAGTTCTCGATTCTGATTATATTACTTGAGGTTTGAGAGAATAGGTTAAAAAGAAATAGTTCGATTCTCAAAAATTCTAAAAATGAATTAATTTATTTACAAAATGGATAGTAACTATAGCCTCGAGAAGTTCCACATTCTGTTTGTTCTTTAATTTACTCAAAAGTATTCCAGTCAATCTAAGTCAACCTGAATCTAGTGAGACCCATGCTCTGAGTACTTGTCGTAAAAGCAAGGAACTCAGATATCATCTAGATTACCACTCGTAACTCATTCTTGTATCATATATATGTATTTTTGTATATGTTTTTTAATCAGGAAGCAGTATCAGTGTCATATCAACTAACCATTATTAACAATTAACCCTTTGGACTCAGGAGAGGACTCTCACTCACCAGTTGACTTGGTATTTGAAGTCCATGTCTGGTCTTTATTGTTTTTATTTTGTTCTTTAAACCAGGTTTCTAATTTCTTTTTGTACAATTATTCATTATAGTGTTTGTAGTATAAGTGTGTCTTAGAATTATATCTTGTTGATGGAGATAATAATTTTTAGTCAAATTATTATACTACAACGAACCAGATCGCATAAGTTATTGGCTGAATTTAGAACTTGAATGTCGTGGGAATAGAACTAAATGATGGTCATAAATATTGCGCATCATTGTAAAGAATCCATTTACTGTCTTAGATAATTCACTTTCTGAATGTTGAAAGCTTTCTTCGTTGATTTGTTTCATAAATATTGTTTACTTTCGTGAAGTATTCATTTCATAATTATTGCACACTTTCGTGGAGGGTAAATTTTGGTAAATATTGGATAATTTTATGGAGGACTGATTTCATAAATACTGCACAGTTTGGCTTAGAATTTATTCACAAAAAATGCACACTTTCACTGTTAAATGTTATTTTCATAAAAGGAACTCAAAAGCAGCTTCCATCCACTTGTGTTTGACAACTGTTATAATTTTATAAATAAATAAATAAATGTTATAATTTTAAAGAACGAGTAGGAATTTGTTTTTGTATCGGTAGAATGTCGCACACGTCTCCAGTTTCTGGTTCTTTCGCGTAAAAAAAAAGCCTCGCGGGTAAAGCGACAAGAATGATGACAAACATTTTGTTAGATTCGAGTGTACAGTATGTTGCTTTTATTGATTGTACAAATCAGTAAAGATCAGCAAAGGAATCGTGAAAGAAGAACACCATAGATATTTTATATACATCTTTATATTTTAATTTATACATTACAATATGGTGTAAAAAATTGTGATTGATATTTTCGCCGATTTTTCTTTTGTAAACAATTTTAAATGTTATTAATATTATCAGTCTTTCAAAAAAAAATTTTTCTTTGTCTGTATTGAATGACAGAAAATGAAGTGTTCATGTTTGTAAAGACAGAAGTATGAAGATTGTTGATTGTATTGCTTAAAGGTATAGTTTATAAAAGAAACTAAAATTTAAAGAATTTTAGCGTCAGGATTCTGTTAAGAACAGTTTTGTTTCAGAAAAAAAAGTTTAAAACATTAAACTCTAACAAAATATTTACAAAAAATATAAATTTACAATTTATACAAATATAAAAGAGATAAAAATGGCAGTCTTTAAAAAGAAGGAAGTAATTCCTCCAATCTGTTGGCAGAGAATATTATCATATGCTCAGCGATGGCCGTTTTTTCCTGTCGTTTTTGTTATTGTTTTTACCGAAAATGTTTCCCAGAACCTTGGAAACGCTGTTCACTCCTGATTTCCTCGGTCGGATGGGTAGAGATCTCAGGATTTGTACAGACCTGGCTTCTCTGAGTAGGGATTGAAAGGCGAGTGAAACTCCCGCCCAGTTTTCAGCGGCGGAAACTTCGTAAAATTGGCAGCCATATTGGAGTGATAGTTCTTGACCCTCGTCCACACATATTTGCCTGAAATGAAAAATACGATTTGAATGATGTCACCATTTTTTGTTTCCTTCGTTTTTTTAACGTTGAGCCAATTTGACTCATTTAAAGTTTTAGTTCTGTAGTTGGATTTGACATTCTTAATCTGACTTTTAGTTACTTTATGAATTATTTGTAAAAGGATTGAGTTTGTAAGCCGTGGCCTGGAGTTTATTTAAATTAATTTAAAAATTTTTTGTAGTGTATAATGTTAGACAGTCTGTCTGTCTATCTGTTGGGGTTTATAGTACCAATGACTAAGTTGGTATTAGTTCTATAACCATGGATTTGCCTAACTAATTTCGCAGGCGTTGAGCTTTTTTCTTCTATTTATTACTACATTCTTCAATAAGGAGTTTCTTTCATAAATATTGCACACTTAGCAGCAACCCATTTCATAAATGTTGCACAGTTTAATGAATAATTTATTTCAAACATGTGGCAAACTTTCATCAAAGAACTCATTTTGTTATTAGACTGTGGCTTATAAATAGTGCACACTTTTTTTTCAAAAATATTGCACACGCTTACGAAAACTTCATTTCATAAATAATGCACACTTTAAGGCAGAATTCATTAAATTGCTAAGTATAGCTAACTTTTACTTTAAGCTTATTTCAAAAGTAATGCACATTTTATTAAAAAACTCATTCACATCCATATCAACAATATATTCTATATATTATATATACAAGAAAGTTAACAAGAACTATACAAGAAGTATTTCATAATTACTGCACAATTTAGTGGGAACCTATTTTGAAAACATTGTACAACTTCGCAGAACCTTCATTTATGATAGAATGCAATCCATAAGTGTAGCACACTTTGAATTTAAATTTATATCAAAAGTAATGCACGCTTTTATTGACTCATTATTTCATAACTCGCACACATCCGTCCCAACAATATATTTCATAAATATGGCACACTTTCTTGAAGACTCAAGTTCGATAAGTGCCGTTGACTCGAGGAAGGACAATTTTATGATAAATAATAGTTTAGAGCAAAATGGACTTCCTTTAAAACAACGGAAGTTATGTATGAATCGATTTTAATATATTTAAATGAAAAACAGACATAAATATTATTTACATTTCCTGTTATTGATAAGTATAATATAGTGATAGCGAATCTACGCCTCCGCAGGTCAGGTGCGTTGGATTTGTTTTTTTTATTTTATTTTATTTTATTTTGTGTATGTTAAATTCTGGTGTGTACTGTCTCTCTCTCTCAAGTGGTAGTAGGAGTAGCAAAATTTGGAAAACACTCTCACGAAGGTTTGTTGATGTGCTATAATTGAAGTATAATTCGTGAATGAGTCCCTCCTGTGAGGATAATGAATCCAATCGGTACTCATCAAACTCGTATGAACCTGGAAGCTCATAAATATTTAAACAAGTTTTTAGGGGTCACGTTTAATCCAAGGCCTAAGGAAAATTATAATTTAAATCAACCTGTACGAATTTGAGACATCCCGGCGTTACTAAAAGGAGTCAGATTTGTGCAAATTTGAGGGGAAAATATTTAATTTATTAATTTATTCAAATAAGTTGAAAGAGATGTATGGGATTTGTGGAATTTTAATTGGTTTTAACAAATACGGATGATTTTGTTGAGCCCAAGTTGAAATTGAGACTTCCGGAAGATTTTTAACACTCAATATGCGGATGTTGATTGTACGCTTCTTCTATCTTAAGTTTTGTACTGTATATATGTTTACTTTCAATCCTAAACTGATTACAAGTCTTTATTCTAATCGAATGTAATACGTATCTGTACTCTTAACGCGCCCCTAAGGAAATAAGGGAAAATTATAATATAATACTAATTTTATCTACATTTATATTATATTTTGTTTTTCTCGGAGTCCTAATTGTAGTAGTGAGTTTGCTTGAGTTTAAATATGTGTTACTGTATGAGTCAGCTATCTCATGTTAAAGATGACTGCTGACTGAATGATACTATTAAGGTTGTGAGCCTTTGAGACTTTTGTTTTGGTGAAAGTATAGTACACAAATTCAAGAAAAGATTGTAGAGAAAAAATGGCGGAAATGGCTGAGTAATTTTTTAGTCAGCTGGAGTTTGAACTCGGCAGAGATAAGACGATGGGGAAGTAATGAACACTTTTGTGAAAAATCAGTCAAACAAATACATTTTAGAGAAGGAAACCCGTGGTTGGGTGGTCGAGTTCTTGACTAGCTAAGTTATAGTTGTGAGATTGGAATGATATTTTGACAAAAGTGTGCAAAATTTCTGAAATGAGATCTTTGTGCTGTACTCAAGTCTCAAAAAACTGGATCAAAACTCAACTCCAAATTCTTACTATAGTCAGCCAGTTATTCATATACCCTTGCGGAATAAAAATACTTAAGCAATGAATTGCGACAATATTGCTTAAATTTTTATATTATTATATATTTATACACTAAACTTTTAAGGTTTTGTAAGATTTCGCTCTGTTCCTACTCCCCTCAAACCTGAAAAAATGTCAGACTTTTTTGAAACTACTTTCAGCAGTATAAGTATAATAGAACAGACGCCTAATAGAAGTTCTTTATTCTACGGTGAGTTTAGGCAAGCAAGGTAACCACAAGTTACTTAGCTTAATTTATAATATTATACTTCAACAAATGTCAGTCATATATTGTATTTAACTGTATAAACTACTTCTAGAATTTTTGGGATCTGGTTTCTAGCTTCAAATTCATACAGCTCAGTCCTGGCGAAATGTTGGTCTTGTATAAGTTTTTTGCGGACGGTGTGCTGTATCTTGTATACTAAAATCGTGACTCTTAGCGGTTTTTGGGGGAGGGGCCTAAGGGTTACTATTTTGAGTTAGCAAAAACGAAGTTAGGTAAAAGTTCCTCAAAATTTAGTGTTTTACAGTTTAAAAAATTGTTCGTTTTTGGGGTAGTAAGCACTCGTACGGTTTAAACCTCATCGACAAAACTATTCGACATAATTACGGAGCTGTTGGTGACTAACATCACGCACGACCGAGTTTCCCATCCAAGTATTTGAAAAATTCCTCTTCACCGCACAACAATGAATCAGTGACACAAAATTCAAAATCTATCGACGAAATTAATTAGAGTAAACCATGTACGACAATTCCGGATACCTTTGTAGTGACGCAGGATTGTAATTAAATAAAAGTAGTCGGATGGTGATGGTGAGATGTGAGACGGGTGGCCGGAGACTCGTACATTCGAAATTCCTTAGATTAAAAAATTAGACACAAAGAAGAAAGAAATTCTTGGAGTTGGGTGTGAATCGAGAATGGAGAAGCCGGATAGCGGGTTTTGGGTTGTGGAGGGAGGCTGGGTCCAGAGGAGTACCGCACCAAATTCGTGTGTGTGTGGGGCTAAGGAGAGCAAAGACGACAGACAGTCAGGTGAAGAGCGAGTCGAAACGTAATCATTATAAATTCAACGCGGACAGGGAGCAAATGATTACAAGGAGGAGATAAGAAGGGCCTTACTGTAATTAAATTACTCTTGTTAATTCGAGGCCTTTAGGGGTCAAGTTTCCTACGTTTCTTAAATGATTAATAAATTAAATTTGACAGGTTTCTCTTCTTCACTGTTTTTATTTATTTATTTATTTGGATTTCTATTTTTGGCCAGACGACTTCGCTTTTTAATGTTTTAATTAAAGAGGAATCGCACTCCTCCTCCTCCTGGCTGGCAGATTTTGCCTCGTGCGGATTGTTTTGCTGGTGGTGTGATGAGCTTTTGTGCTCCAAAGAATTCTGAAGTACTCACCTTGCATGATCAAGATCTCTTTTGTTGCCGAGAAGTAACGCCGTGAAGTAGGATGGTAATTTTAATTTAGATATCTTATCTAAAAGTTCGTGAGCTTCCTTAAAGCTATTCTTGTCGCAGACGCTGTAGACTATGACGAACGCTTCGCCCCAACGTATGTGGTCGTACAGACACCCTGATGCCTGAAACATAAAGAAAATAAAATTTTTGGTGTCTCACTCGAGATGACAGCGATTCGGGGAGAGGTTATTGCGACTGTTATTACAAAACATGGATTAAATTACAAATCTTACCAAATAGAGGAAAAGAAGTATGATTGTCTGTGCGTTTGTTTGTATGTGCTACCAAAACTCAAAAGGACACTACTCAATATCTACCAAACTTCACAGACATATTAAACACAATTGTAGGATGAGCACTGTCTAACTATCAAGTGTCTCCAGTCATTAATCATTTTGTAATTAAACAAAAACTAATGTTATTAAAATGAAACAATGTCTTTTTATAATTCCTAAAATCTTGGTGATTTAAGATGATAATCATTTAAATATGCTTTTCTTATGTGATGGTCAGTCTTAAATTTAGTAAAATGATTCAAATTTTAGAAAAATTGAAATTATTATTATTAACACAAAATTGTGCATTACTTTGATAGTCAGATGCCTTTGACCACTTAACCACATTCCTCCCCCGTTTCTAAATAACATTTTAAAAGAGTCAAACTGACTCGGTATACCTCAATATTAAAATCAGACTCAAAATTATTACTGATAATTTTTTGACGAGGGTGTGAACATCTCTAACATTGGTTTCGGAAATATTGGATGTAGGCTATAGTTATTTTTAATTAAGTGAGTCAGTTTGGCTCATAGATAAAATTAGTTTTATTGCAGTTAAATCATAAGTTTATTCAAAACAATATTATTATTGTCAGTAATCGTTTTTAATAAGTATTGTTGATATTATTAAATTTGTATCGAGTCAAATTGACTCAGTTTGTACATTTGGCGTATAAGTACTCTTAGAAAAAATTTTCTGTTTTGAAAAACGTTTTAAGCATAACAAAATTGAAACAAAAAACGTTTCTACGTTGGATAAGCTAGAGCAACTTTTATGGAATAATTTATACTGAGGTCAGTGTGCATTATTTATGAAATGAATCAACCACGAAATTGGGCTGTATTTATGGTATGAGTTGTACGCCAAATCGTGTATTATGTATGGAATAAGGGTTTGATGATTTGTGCGATATTTATGAAATGAATTTTCAAACCTATTAGGTCAAGTCATAAGTAACTTCCGGTTTATCTAAGCTATGCTGACTTTAGCAATGTATAATATTAGTAATGAACTATGAATATGAAAGAGATATAGAAATGATAGAAACTCTCTAGGTATGAACAGGAGATATAAAACTCTCCAGGTCTACATGGAGAGACCGTATTTGTGTATAATTTGGGGTTTCAAATTTTCAAATTCAATCATACAAACTTCTGACACTTCAGAACTTTGGAAGACTGACCAACAGGATAAGGCAGAACTCCTAAAGAAGACAAGAGCAGAGTCGTTTTTGGAGGGGAGAAGATGTAAAGAAAATTGGTATCATCCAAAGAGACAAGAGCGACATTCTGAAGAAGATGCCAAAGTTGATAACACATGGTATAGCGTGGTCCGCTGAAGGAATCTACAGCAAGACAGAAGTGTTAAAAGTAGGCGAAGCAAAACATCAACTAGCAAGTATTAAAAGAGAAAAAACGGTGAAGGTAAAAGCAACAAACCTGAAACCTTGAGTCAGAGATGACTGGGAGGTACTTCAATCCCGGCCGAAGACACACAAGGAAGCCATGAAAATGACTAAGAACTATTTTCAACAAGAAGGGGTAGAGGGTAGGGGTAAACTACCGACTCAAAATTACATTTCGAAACCAAACAAGAAACTTGTCAAGTGTTTCGTTGAAGCCTGTTACCAAAGGGGTTACCATCGTGTTAACAGAGGTTTTATCAAATAAACATGAAAACAGGTACAAGGAGGACGAGGGAAAGACAAACCAAAATAGGAAGGAAGACCTGTTTGTAGTTTCGTTTCCCATCACCCATATAACAAACCGGAAATGTTGAGGAATCAGTGTTAATGGTATCGAAATGGTGTTAGAACGCCGAAGGAAGATGCCGGATGGGAAGTAGATCGTGGTTAATGGGAGCTCCTCCCTTTTGGACAGCCCTGAAGCTCTGATTTATTTTCCTCATTAGCGGACATGGAGTGAGTTTTTAAAGATGCTGGAGGTTGAAATGGAGTCTCGAGAGGAGGAGGAGGAAGAAAATCGGAAATTATTATAATTCACATGTAACTGTACACAATTACAGTTTATGATATTTAAACAACCAGTCATGCTTGTTGGAATATTCTAATTACCGTAAAAGCACAAAGTCACCACTCTTTTTTAATTTATCTCTTTTACTGTAAAAAGAAAAGAAAGAAACAGGATTAATGATGATAACCATAAGGAACGAGAGCCGAGGAGGAACTTCTGCCTCACAGCATCCAAACCTAACACTTAACATAAGCATCCGATTTTAATGGCAGGCCGTGTTTGCCAAATTATCTACTTCTGGGTCACGTGGTCGTTTTCCTACCCGCTAAAGACACAAAACCATGCGCTCAGTTATGCGCCTCCGGTTCTATTTTATCGACAACAGAAGCGAATTTTAATTAGTCTAATTGCGACCTCCATGTTTCGTAACATGTTAGTGGCGGAAGTTAGCCTCGAGGTGGTGGTTGTCCCGTCAGGGAAATCATTTTTTGGCATCATTCCCTGACGAGATTTTGAACTTCCCATGAAGTGAGGTACTTCTATGAGTGTGCATTACTAATGAAATTAGCTCCTGACTCTGTATTGCAATGGTGTGGACTATTTATGAAACCAGTTCATGAGAGAGACGTGTGCATTATTTTTTGGAATTAGCTCTACGTAACAGTGGTTGTTTTTAAGATTGTTAATGCAAATGTGCATTAATTATAAAATGAATTCGACGTGGGAGTGTGCATTATTTATGAAATGAGCTCCTGGGTCTCCTGTATTGTAATAGTGTGCACTACTTTTGAAATGAAATTTTGACAAAAGTCTGATTTATTTGTGAAATGAAATCTTACTAATAAGTGTGTACCAAGTATTGAAGTTAAATTCTGATGAGTGTGCATTATTTATGAAACCAGTTCATGGTGGGCGTGTGCATTACTTTTGGAATAAGCTCTACCTAACAGTGGGCGTGGTGTTTAATTTGAATTGTTAATAGAACTGTGGGTCAATAATGAAATAAGTTCTACGTCGGAGTGTGTATAATTTATGAAATGAGTGTTTGATAGAGCTTTTAAATTAATTCAACGCCCAAATTGGAAATTGAACGAAGCTTTCAGAACTACCAAAATGAATTTATAAAAGATGTGGAGGAATCAAAACTGGGAAAGGAAACTGAAACGGAAACAGCTTCGCCTTCATTTTCGAAGGACAAGGAGTAGTCATTTGCTAACGACCAACACCTAACAAGATACAGACCACATTCATTCACACATTAGAATCATAACTATCGAAGAAATGGTTAGAAAATAGCGGAAGAATAAGCTTAGTAACACTAACACACGATGACCTTGACGTATTTCATTCCTTTGTTTTGACGTTTAAAACCTTTAAAAATCCAATTTGAAATTTTTATGTTTTAATTATCACTTGGGTCATTAGCGAGGCTGGTGCCAGAGTCAGGCGGGTAATAGCGAGGGGCCGACCAGAACTGTTGGCTAGCAAACAACAAAACTCGAAAACGTTGTTGGGAATTATGCGAGTTCCTCCCGAAGCCCATTAATCGCCTTTATTAAGATAGATTTCACGTCCGCCATTCATCCACGTTGATATATATTATATAAAATAATAATAATAAAATTCATTTCGAGTCTCGTTTGTTTTATCTCGAACCGCGAGAAGTCAACCATAAATAAAACAACGCTATCACCTTTATTAATTTAAAATTTAGGTTTCTCTCTCTCTCTCTCTCTGTCTTGCCTCCTTTTCTACCTCCTCCTTCTCTTCGTCTTTTCCATATTAATTGCTCCCGATATAATGAGCGATGGGATTTTGATTCGGTCGTGTCTTTCGGTGTTTGGTTGGTAACATTTTTCGAGATCCGCGTTCTTCGGATCTGAGAAACCATCACCACTTGGTTAGTCCTTAGCTGTGATTCCCATTCACCGCGTAAAATGAGAACTAGCTGAAAGGAAGGGAGAAAATTATTTATAGGCTTGTGTAACACCTTCCGCCCATTCAGCACGTTTCACCGTGAAAGCTTTACGATTGGAATAACTCATTTCCGGTTTGTTAAAAATTAATAATTTCCATTTCAATCTGCATTCCTTCGCATCCCGACGAAGGCCTGAATCCTCGCAGGTGGATGGGAAGCCAGTTGTGAGAAATGAAAATTTAAAAATGGCATAAAATGAGACCTCACTCACACTCGAAAAGGTAGAAGAGTGTGCATTATTTATGAAATCAGATCTTCTTTCAAAAAGAATGCACACTTTTATCAAGAATCTATTCTGTGAGCCTTCTTTTCTTCAAGTTGTTGTGAATTAATGAGAAAATGAGGTATAAAAATCGCGTAAAATGAGACTTCACTCACGTTCAAATATAATAAATAGGAGGGGCTTGAATTTTGGCAAAATCTGAACAGATAAAACGGTGTGCATTATTTATGAAACACTCTTTGGGAGTTGGATCTATGATGAAAGATGGAGGAGAGGGTCTGTTACAGCACCACTCGAAGATGACGAAACCTGATTTCGCTGATGAATTGCCAGTGATCTTTGGGTGTTAAAGTTCTCTCTTATTAAGACACTCGAAAGATTAATTATTATCAATTCCGCGTGTCAGGGAAGCCTTAATAAAATGAATAATTCGTTCATCATTGGAGGAAAACAAATATGTCGAAATAGCAACAAGAACAACAAACGATCTTTTAATTCACAAATGGATGATGGAAGGAGAAGAGGAAGGAGCGGAGGGAGGGAATGCACGAAAGACTGGGTAGAATAAAAGGAAATCAGGACAAGAGTAGTAGGAGAGAATGAGAGTTTCGAACAAAAGGATTGCTTCTGTCCGTCCATCGAAATTGAGAAAGATGGTAGATAGATGATAAAATGTATTTTTAAAAAATTCAAAATGCTAAGTCGACTGAAGTTGATGAATGAGGGATTGCTGAAAACAGAAGAAACAAAGACAATAGGTCGAGATAAAGAAAACGACTGAGTCATAACAGAAGATGATGGCTTCTGGAAGAATAGATCGGAGGAAAGTTCGGATCAAAGATGAAAGAGGGGCTTCCAACGAAACAGCATTCTTGACTATAGTGATTGAGAAAGACTCCAATTATTCTCAGACCTTTACACTATGCCTGGACCTGATTTTGGTGTTTCAAATCAGCCCCCCTTTCCTCCGTAGAACATACTTAAATTCTTATATTACGAAAGCGTGCAGAATTTATGAAACGAAATAACGACAGAAGTGTTCATCCGCCCATGTGTGATGAATTCCTCGTGTGAATGAAAGTGAACGAAAGTGTGAGTCATTTGTGGAATGACGCCTTTCTGAAAGTGTGCGTTACTTTTGAAACGATATTCTTATGCAATTGTGTGTTATATATATGAAATAGATTCGTAGTGATCGTGTGCGTCACTTATGAAATAAATTGCCTACGAAAGTGTGCATTATTTGTGAAACTAGTTACTTGATAAAGATGTGCATCAGTTTTGAAATTGATTTTCTAGTTTATAGTGTGCAAAATTCGTAGCAGTGTGCACTACTTTTGAAATAAAGGTTTCATGAATGTGTCATTTGTTTGCAAATTAAAATCAAGCTAAAAGTGGGTTTTACTGTTGGAAGGAAATTCTCACGTGTGTGCATTACTTATGAAATGGGGTCTTGAGGGAAAATTGGAATTATTTAGAAAAAATGTTCCTCAATGTGTGCAATATTTTTGAAATAAGATCTCCATTACTGTACATTAGTTACTAAATGGAATCTTGAAGAACGTGTGCAGTATTTTTAAATCTAACTTTCCTCAAACTGTGCAATATTTATGAAATAAGATCTTGAAACGTGCAATATTTTTGAATCTGCAGTGTACAGTCTTTATGAACCTAAGTGTACGTAAAATTTTTCAGAAGAAAATCTTCGTCTGTTTGTGAAAGTCATTATGTGTGCAATACTTATGAAATAGATTCCTCGTGTTAGTGTGCCTTATTTATGAAAATAGTTTCGAGTTTGTAATAAAAATTCAAAGACATCAAGTGACCCATTGGACAAGGCCCCGTGGGACTGAGAAGGACCAAGTGACTCATGACTTTCAATCCCATTAACCAGTTTTAAAATTTTTGGAAATTTCAATGCCCACCTGTGACATTTGGCATTTGGAATCGTCCGAGAAATCGGAAAATACATCTTCTGGGTCCTGTTCCGAAAGAAGAAGGAACGGGGAGAGAAGGCCCTCTTCAAATTTTTTCGGCGCCATTACACAAAAAATTGCTTTTTTCTTCCAAGAGTGTGACCAATCCTCGAGTCATAATTTACGACTGATTACGTGGAGACGTGGTACATAACTTAAAAACATGGCCGCCACGTTATGTCAATAGGTCAAAGGATTTACAGATTCGGGATTTAACCTTCACTAGAAGCGCAGACATTGTTTCCGACCGAGGTCTCGTACCTACGCTAAGTAGCCGCGTAACTCTCAACACGCGCTCGTACATAATCAGTCACAATTCACTTCCGGCAGGCCGGACTGAGATTTTCGAAAATCAAATAAAAATTAGTTCATCTCGATAGACATAAGTTTCACTGACAAATCGAGCTCCTTACAACTAATTAATTTCAAGTGTTCAACAAAAGACGGTTGCGCAGTCATGTTTAGGACTCGCTCTCCCGTACCTGGCCCCAAGCCTTTGGATTTTTGCATGAGAATGAAAAGAAAGTGATTTCTTTCAGGTACAAAGAGCCCCCATTGTTCGAAATTTTTTGGTAGCCAACTGCCCTTTAGGCTGGTCCCCCCGTGGATGTAGAATCGAGTGCCTTTAGACGTTTTCAACTTTTCTGTTCGATGAATTAACTAAATCCATCCGCCATTTTATGCCAGGTGTGTCACTGATTTGTCAGTCCTTCATGCGTTTTATAATTCTGCACACAGTTCCCTTAAATGGACACTGTAAAAGTGTGCAGTTGTTTCTTTTACAGTGTTACAAGTTCTCGTGTCCCGGTAATTTGACTTAGAGCGAGTGTGCTTTAAGTATGAATTGATTTGACATTATTTACAAATTTATTAACAAAGGTGAGCTCTTGAGGAAACGAATTAGTCGTAAAACTGTGCATTACTTATGAAAGAATTCTTTGTCTGTTAACGTTATTAGTTGTGTCAAGTAAGAATGGTATTCAGAAATGACCGAAGTTTGGAGTGGAAGACGTTTTGAGTTGAATTAACCTTTCTTGGCAAACGTGTGCATTACTTTTGAAATGAGATCGTGCTATTAATGACACTACTTTTGAGGTGAATTCTTACCACTCAAGATCATCAGTTATTAAGTAAATAATCCACGATCATGTGCATTATTTATGAAATCTATGAACTTCTTTCATGTGCGTTTTTAATTAAACAAATTTTCAGCATTTAATTGCTGTTGGGGTTTATGAACAGAGAGACGTGAGTATGGAACTCACACAACACTAACAATTATACGCCCGGACACAAACTCGTGGTCTATAATCCGCCATTTTGATGATAGTCTCCTGTCCGAGTTGTTTGGTCACTAGGATGGGAAACCTAAATAGCGTAAAGGAGGAGCCAGAGCCTGCTGCGAACGAGTCAGCAACTTTTCTCACAAACGACCCAACAAACTTTAGGTTTAGCCATTAATCAACAAGTTCTTCATTGATGTTTCGTGAGGGAAACCCCATCCACTTCCAATAAAACCACAAAATAAATAAATAAAAACAACGGAAGAAGCAAAAATTCGTGACAACAAAGAGCAATCACCCTATTATGTGACGTGGCACAAACCCGAAACGCGGAAGGCCGACTCCGACGGGGGGTGCTTTTGCCCACGTCCGGAATCATGAAAAACCTTACACACACCGATCAGGTATAAAACGGTTAAAAAAATATTTCGAGAAAGAAAATAAAACGAAACTAATTCAAATGTCAGCTGGTAATAAAATCAAAATGTCTGAAGATTAACGACTAACTAACAGTCCGACACCTCCTCCGACTTTTACCCCGCCCAGAAAACTTTCACTCGAGCTTTTTTCATGTTCATTGAATTGAGATACAGATGTGAGCGTGCAATACTTTTGAAAGAAGATCCTGGTGTGATTGTGCATTACTTTTGAAATTAGATCTTCGACGTGAGATGAGCAATGAAACGAGATTGAAATGAGGCCGGTGTACCGGAAAGTTCTGTCCGATAATATTACAACAAGTTTGACACATGTTTGCGTATATTCATTTGACGCTTTTTTTGGTTCTCCCGTTGTATCACCTATACAGTATACATACTAACCTAACTAATGAACTAAGATTGAAGTTGGTTCACTTTAGTATTAACTGAGAACGGATTGGCTGATTGACAGATTTAAAAGTTGATTCAAGCCACTGTATTTTGTACAGAAGGATTTGATACAGAAGGAATGGATAATCCGTTCAAGGTTTGGAGGATGAAGGTACGGTTTCTGATAAACTTACAGAAGATGGTTCAAAAAATATCAAATGAGTGGTTTTGACCATTCTGATGTGTCTTGCTCTGGGTGACCATCTTTAATCGACTACGATACTCTCAAGATTATGTTATATAACAAACACTTTTGTGACAACATCGGACAGTGATGATACAAACAAGTCATAAATAATGATGGCAATTATATTATTCAATAAGTATTATTTAAGGTATGATACTATTATACTTTCGTATTATTCTAAAAACGGACAGAACTTTCCGGTAGACCTAATATTTGATAGTCGAAAATTGTAGTTCAAAGACATTTTATTTTTACTCACAAACTTAGGGCACATAAACTAAACATAACAAAAGGAAGCTTGAATTTGAATTGCATTGAGCCAAATTGACTCACTTTAGTTATTTACACAGAGGAGATTAGAAAAACGTACAACCCATGCAACACAATTTTTTGATAGACCATAGAACCAACTAGAAAAATAAATAAAACACGACTAATTAAATAAATAAGCAAACAAAGCCAACTTTTTTAATAAATGAAAAATTTTTATACTTTGTCAAGTTCTGAACTGATTTTAAACCTTCCGGGAACTTTTGGGACAGGCCTTGTATAAAATTATACGAACTCTTATTAGATTTAAGCCCAGTGTAGAGATATTATTGAGTGAAGAATTGAAACACGACGACGTTATTTTTATGTTTACTAGTATTCTCACACATAAACATAGATAAATAATATTATTTATAATATTAATCGTAAATTTATTAGTATATCTATGAAATAGGGAAATATAAGTATAAAATATGAGATCGCCTAAAAATTTTTCTAGTACGATATGTGTTTCGCACCTTCTGGAAATCCATCGGAATTTACCCTTCAAGAGAATTATGGGAAAATTTTATAATATAATATTATAATGATTTTAAAAGCTGACGAGAACTGTAACAATAAATTTATTACAAGACGACCTGTTTCTCTTAGACAATTTAGATGAAGGCATAAGATATGTCTAGAATATGTCAGAGATAAATCCATCACAACTTGGACCTTATAAATATATATTTTTCGTATAAGTTAGATGAATCTCGTCCCCCGCGATTTGGTCACCCCTAGAAAGACAATAATTAATACTTTTTATACATCTTAAAAGATTTTATTTAACATCGAAGGCGGTGGGAAGTGAGGAACACCCAGAACAGAATCCGATACCACGAGAAACAGCAAAACGTGGGACCGATTACAAGATCCGGTTAGTGCTAACAGGAAATGGAAATCAAAAACCACAGCCACCCAAAACGCTAACTTCAAAAGTAACAAATTTCAGTTTGTAATAAATGTGTAACTAAATTGAAATACGTAACAGTGACGTAAGGAATCGAGAAAGAAAAAGAAAAAGAAGCCAATAAATAAATAAATAATTAATTAACGGAGACGTCTTAAGTTTTAAGTACTTTCCTTCTGGGCGGGGAGGTGGAGGAGGAGGGGAGACGGAGATGGAGGAGAAAGAGAAAGACGATAAACAACAAATAAATAAATAAATAAATCAGAAACAAGGTGAATAGAGAGTTGAATCGCATTTATATCAATAATTCATTCATCGTCGACGTCTTTCGAGATTTTGTTCTAATTATTCTTGACTTTATACAATCCGATTAAAAACTTCGTTTGGTATGATCCTATACTATGTAGATATTATAATTATATTTGAGTTTTAATCCCGTTTTTCACCCTTTGGGGTTTTTGAGGGGGTATAACAGAATGGAGGAGGAGGATTTGAACTCGCAACTATAACTTGGACTGGGACTTACCACCATACCACAACCACTCCCGCGATTCTATACTGTATACTACCATAGATTGTAGAGCTCAAATCTACAAACCGAATTTTCCGGAAGTGGTTAGACTAATCACCAGATATTCAAGTTTCAAACCCTTAAATATAGCGAGATATTAGAGAAACTAAGAGCAGAGAAAGGTTTCAGTTCAAAAATATTGCACACACTCCTCAAGATCTTAGTAGATAAATATTGTGCGAAGATTTTATTTCAAAAATATCGCACACGTTTGACAAGATTCCTTTTAGTAAATGTTTCTGAGGACGAAGTTTATGTTCTGTCAGAAATATCGTACGACACAAAAAAAGTTTTATTTTTCAAAAATATTGCACACTGTGAGCGTGGTTACATTTTAAAAATATTGCTCACCCTCGTCAAGCTCGCATTAAATAGATATTGTGCAGGAAGATCTTATTTCAAAAATATTGCACACTTTTGTAGGTCAAATTTCTTTAATATTTCACTGTATGAAGATTTTATTTGAAAAGTATCGCAAACATTTGTCAAAAATTCTTTCCATAAATACTACCAAGGACGAAGAATATGTTCATTCAAAAATATTGCACACTGTGAGGAAGGTTACATTTCATAAATATTGCACACAATTTTCCTCCAGATCTCATCGATTAAATATTACACATTTTGGTGAAGATTTCATTTTATTCTCACTACTGTAAGGTCGGTTGTCAAGCGATTGCATCACAGGCTCCTCGTGAACTTATCTATGACATTGATTTCTTACGGTAGTGTGCATTATTTATGAAATGAAGCACTCCTAAAACTATGAAATAAAATATCGGTATAATGTGTGCAATATCGGAGAAATAAACTGGTGACGAGAAACCTGCAACAGTATTTTATGAAAGTGTGCAATACTTATGAAATCAGGAAAACTCACGAAATGAGCTTATTAAATAACTTGCAATCAGAACTCTAAATCTAGAGTTAGTCTAATTCATCTCGATAACTTTGAGAGAGAGAAACTCGGAGTGATGGAGCGATACAAAGTCAAGCTTAAATGTGGTTGTTCCGAAAATGAGAAGCAAGGAAACCTTAAAAGTTACCAAAATAAAAGCGAGGCGTCTAACTGGACGTAACACCCGAAAAATTCATTGAAAGAAGAGTGGGGAAATGGCGGTAACAAAAGTAGACAGGCGTAAATAACGCGAAGAAGGCTCGTGGGAGATGAAACCTTGTCGGACGAAACCAGGTTCTGTCTTCACTGAGCCATGAAAAACTCACAAAGAAAATTCATCATCTCCAGCCTCCCAATCAAGAAGACTGGAACATCATTCCGAAGCTAATAAAAAGATGATAGAAATCGAAGAAGAAGTTTTTATGGTCAGAACAAGGTGGAGACCGTGCTCACGAGAGCGACAAACGAGGAGGAAGTCTTTAACCTGAGGAAAATGTCACGAGGGGAGTCTCAAATTCGCCCACGTGCCTTATACTGACTGAAAATACATAAAAGTACATAACTCGATGTATACATAAATAAAATACGGAAGCGTTATGAAAGCGCGACCGCCAATCTTTCTGAAAAGCAGTCATCGAGGAACACCAACACCGAAGACAAAAGAACTTCCAGCAAAGTGGACACCTCAACTATCCATTTCCGGTCCATTGCGAAACCTAACACAGTCACCGCCGAAAGGTCTGTCAGGTACGATTCATCAATCTTTCACTCAAACCACCTCACACGTGCCTGGAAATATGGTTTACTTAAAAACAGATTTTCTCATGTTTTCCTTAATCTCCTTTCTTACCAGAGAGGAGGGAGGAGAGAGTTAGTGAAGAGATTAAGATAACAAACGACGGAAAAGTTTCACAAAGAGGAACCTAAAACAAAAATCTGAAAAACCGGTCGCTTGTCAGAGGCCGTGACATGCGAAATAGATAAATTTCAACTTTTGAACCTCCGCCATCACGGTCTAGGTATTTAGATAACGAATATCTAGTCTCCTCCCTTCCGCCCATTTCTTCCTCTCACCCCCTTCCGCCTCCACCCGACTAATTGCCATTATCTTAGTATTAGGAGAGAAAAATTTTTGGTGAAAATTTTCTCGAATCAAGGTACAGGTACGATATTTCGTTCACACGTCATTTGTTCACGACAAATTTAACAGGGAAAACAAAATTTATCTGATTAAAGAAAAAGGAACACGTTTAACGGATAGAGAGAGAGAGAAACGCGAGTTTGAAGCGAACCAATAATTAATGGCACCTGAATCCGAAGATTATTATTTCCTCCTGGGGCAGAGGCCTCATCGTGGTGAGAATTAACTTTTTGAGTGACTAAGTCATTTCCTGATGCATAAATTTTTTCCCCTCAATCTTTTCTTACTTTTTTTATAGAAAAAAAAATTTCTGTTCTCGAATGAGTGGAAGTTGTCTCGCCTGGGTGTGTGTGTGTGTATATACCGGAATGAAAATTAAGACGTGAGAATTAGCGCCATTTTTATCTTTGAGGTTTAATCGCCGAATTTTTTATTTTTATTTTCCTCCATTTTTTTGTAATAATTTTGGGGTTCCCGTCATTAACTTATGATCCAGACATTTTGATGTGTTTTCAAGTTGAGTCGGAATGATGACAAATGATAGTGGCTTCTGGAAGAATAGATCGGAGGAAAGCTCAGATCAAAGATGAAAGAGGAGCATCCAGCGATCACATCATTCTCGACTGTACTGATTGAGAAACAGTCCAATCAATTTTAGACCTGCAAACTATGCCTGGACCTGATTTTTGTCCATCAAAGTGACCCCCTTTCGTCTCCCTTCTTCCTCTGTAGGACAAACTTAAATTCTTAATTGTCGAAAGCGTGCAGAATTTATGAAACGAGTTGACGACAGAAGTGTGCATCCGCCCATGTGTGATGAATTCCTCGTGAAATTGTGACTCGTTTGTGGAATAATGCCTTTCTAAAAGTGTGCATTACTTTTGAAACGACATTCTTCTACAATCTGTGGTATTTATGGAATAGTTTTGTAGTGATCGTGTGCGTGTTATAAAAGAAATTACCTATAAAAGTGTGCATTATTTGTGAAACCAGTTATTTGAAAAAGACGTGCATTACTTCTGAAATGGATTTTCTAAATGATAGTGTTTTCAATCGCTATCAGTGTGCACTACTTTTGGAATAAAGATTTGATGAATGTGTCATTTATTTACGAAACAATATGAGGGGAAAAAGCATGTGTCACTTTTGGAAGGGAATTCTCATGTATGTGCATTATTTATGAAATGAGATTTTGAGAGAATTGTGCAACATTTATGAACTGGGATCATGAGATGGGCAATATTTTTGTGATGAAATATTCTGGAGGATGTGCAATATTTTTGAAATAAGACCTTGATTACTGTGCGTTAGTAATGAGATTGTATCTTGAAGAATGTGTGCAGTATTTTTGAAATGAAACCTTTCTCAAACCTGTGCATTACTTTTGACATGAGATCTTGAGGAAAAGTTGCAATGAAAAGGGATCATGAAATCTGTAATATCTTTGGGAAAAAATATTTTTCCGAGTGTGCAATATCTTTAAAGAAACCTTCCTCAGACTGTGCATTGCTTTTGAAATGGGATCTCGTGGGAATTGTGCAATATTTTTGAAATGAAACTTGTCTCGGACTACGTAACATCATGGACATACTCCAAAATCGTGAATAAATTGGAAGGAAGCATTGTAGTTACTAAAGAGAGAGAGAAAATTGATGTTGATAATTGTGACTCAGATGTGGACCTAAACCCACAAACCTTAGATTGAAGGGTGATAGATCAGAACTCTTAACACTTTGTCCAAACAATGACAAAATGGCGCTTAACTCAAAACCAAAGACGACAACTACAACACATCGATCAGCCTACAACAGATTGAAGACCTCAACCTGGCGATCGCACCTGTGACCATCTTTCTCACGCACTTTATCTTGTCGGAATCAATATTTTTCCTGTCGCTTTTCCTTGTCCTTATTTATTTATTTTGTTTCCAGTCGACATTTTAATTTATTAAAAATTGGAAAGTTGGCAGCCCCTTCCTTAATCACCAACATGAAGACTTTATTTAACTTGTCAGGGGTGTGTAAAACGAACCTGAATTATTAACCTAAATAATTTTGTCAATTTTCGTTTTTCTAATTAACCGATTTCCATATTTATAATTTCACCGTTCACATATGCTACAGTATAAGTATAGTTGTCATTGTTTATACTGAAACCGAAATTCATGAATTATTGGCGATTACGCGATTCAAAGTTTTCAATTAATTGGGGGTTAAGTAAGGATTAATAAAAATTCGATAACCTGTTTGTTCGTTTTGTTTTCTTTTTATTTCTTTCTTTCTCTGTGTTACCTAACTGTTTTGTGTGTAATTTGAATAATAAAATAAAATAAATAAATAATAATAAGCTTAATTAAAGAAAGAAGCCAGATTTTAAATATGAATATTTAGGTGTTTTAATTAGCGTTTTAATCAACTGATTTTTCTTTTTTTTTATCTTTTGATCTTTTAATGTTTCAGGAAGAGAGTGTTTTCTCTCTTTTTGTCTTTATTTATTTATTTATTTTTATTTCATATTTGGTTCGTCGCGTTGTTGATTTTGTTTAATTATGAGAGAAAGGGCTTTGGAAGATGGAAGTTGTCGCCTGTTTAGTTTGTTTTTGATCGTTTTTGGGCCGGAAGCTTCTTTGTGATTTTGGAGGTGTTAATCATTTTAATGTTACTGATGTTAGTGGTTTTGGTTGCTACGAAGCTGCTCGGCTAGACTAAACCAACCATGGGGTTTGAATTCCTAGTTTATGAAGAGTGCTTTGGTTTCGAGTGGTAGCCGTTTCATAAATATTGCACAGTTGGTTGAATAATTTTGGCTTTAAATATCGCACTTTTGTAGTAGTGTTTCATTTCATAAATAATGCACGAATTCATCGGAGTATTGGTTTCCAGTTACCAGTTAGGAGTTACTGTTACGCTATATTGGTTTTATACAGTTGTAGACGAACAATTGGCGTCATTTTAAGTTTCCAAAAGTAACAATTACAGCGTCTTGTTCTGGTATTTGACTCCAAAGTCATTAAATTATTATATATTATGGCAGTCCACCGCAAAGTATAAGAATAAATTGGACTAGAATACGTCTGATAAACTGTTCTCGTCACTGAAAGGTTCGTTGTTCTCACACACACGATGTTGGGTAAGCCATTAAAAGACATCCCGCCGTTTAACCCCACAAGAAACCAAAAACTAACCCAAAAACCACTCGGCAAACTGAGACGAGAGAACCTAGTTTCGAAAGACATCAACGATGCCACAACCAACGAAGGTGAGACGAGGTCAAAAACCTGGCGAGCTTTCATCGGGTCCAAGTAGTTTACTCAAAGACTTCACGAAGTCGAAGTTTATCCTTGGATTTTCATTAAACAAAACTCCGGATTACAAAAGCCATTGTAACCATGTCAGGCACGGCAACGAAACCTAAAATAACTGTTAGAGGGAGTGAAATAACGGATCGGACATAATAGCTAACGAACGAGAGGAACCGTTTAGCAATGGTGTTAATGAAAGCTTATAAGAAGAGACAGCTCTGGGCCTTAAACCCACTCGACAATTTCTTAAATATTTGTCAAATTTTTTCGCAACGAATTTGCATAATATATTTGACGGATTTAAACGGTCAGCGGGATATAATAACACGTGAAAACTGTTAGAGATTTCTGTCACGGAGCCGAACAGGCCAGAGGCGGTGCATCGCCGCGGTCATTAGTAGGTGGCGATACACCAGATTTGACGGCATCTGACCTCCGGCGCCGTAATTATATAAAAAATCCGTCGGTTTGAACACGAGACAAAATTTTTATCTCTCCTTGTTCGTGCGAATTATCTGAGACAATTTTCACCGGATAATTTCCCGCCAAAATTAATTTATCACCTGCAATTACGTCAATTGTGAAAAAAATTTTTTTAAAACATTTTTTATCGGAGACAAGCTCCACGCGAAACTCGTTCTTGTACAGTATAATACAATTGGCAGCAACAAGAAAAGAAGAAAGAAAAGAAAAAGTTTGAACTAATCGATGTTAATTATAGTTATGCTTTATTAATTATTGGATTTTATTTATAATTGTGATTTCTATTTGTGATCACGAATTTGAAGTCAGAGAAATTTTTTTTTCTTTCTTTTGGGAAACCGCTTTTACCGGAATTGAAAAACTTATAAAATGATGCGCCTAAAAAAAATTTTTTTTTTAAATTAATTCGGGCTTTTTGAATGAATCGTGATTTCGAATATTATATGGAAGGAATTTTTGATAAAACACTTTTACTGAGAACGGCAAAATGGAGTTCAAATTGGAGGGATTGCAACGCGCCTAAAAATTTTAGCTTTCCAAAATAGAGTTCGAGCTTGATGGGTGAAATATGATTTCGGAATGAGGACAAATGAATGAAAACTCAAATTTTTAGAAAACCGCTTTCGAAAATGAGGTGGGTTAATATCGCGCCTAAAAATTTGGTTTTTCGAGCTCTTGAATGGCACACAACAAGGAAGGGTTCTGAAAACTGTCAAGGACGAGATGACGACTCTGAGGAAGAGGATTGAATGAGAACAGTGTCAAGCCAAAAATTAATTTTTGGATGAGGAAGCTAACTGAAGGATTAATTATTAAACAGCGGCCTTGGATTATTTCATGGATGTTGCAACTGATGTTAAATGCGTTCGGAAGAGTTTCAGGAAGACAACGATGCAACGGAGGTGTGCATTATTTATGAAATGAAGTTAAACTGAGAGTTTGCAATATTTATGGAACGGAATTCGGATAAGAGCGTGCAATATTTATGAAAAAACGTTCGGCCACGATTGTACATGATTAATGAAACGAAATTCGGCTTAGACTTTGGAATAGTTATGAAATGAGGTATGAGATGAGTTATGAAATGTAAGACTGAGCATTTGGTAAACTAGCCGGTAAATGTGATAAATACTCAATAATTTGTGGCCTTTGCCAAATTTGGTTGATTTGATTTTGAATAATTGTCGTGAATCAGACATACATCTGTGCGATTTATCACTTTTACCGTAACATATTATTTATATAAGAAGATATCATTTATTGGTTACGGTAAAAGTGATAAATCAGGCAAATATATTTTTAACTTTCGGCAATTATTCATAATCACCAACTACAATTGAAAAATGTGAGAAATTATTGAATATTTATCACATTTACCGGTTAGTTTATAAAATCTCCAACTCGTAAGGGGGGAATTGAATAAAATTTTGCCCAAATGCTTGACTTATGTTCACATTTCTGACAAAATCCAAACAGTAGTGCTCTTCTGTAACAGTCTAGAACCTCCGAATTAAGAGCGGCGTATGAAGAAGTGAGAGGATTCATGAAAGAAGTAGGCAAACAACGGACGTTAACTGAAGACTTGTAGTGCTTTCGAACTAATTACAGTTTGATTACAAATGAGAGACAGAAGACGGACGGACGGACAATTTTTAATCCCTAATTTCAATGGATAACGTGTGTGGGAAGTTATGTTGAAACGAATTCACGCGTTGTTGAGTTTCACTCATGCATCCATCTCTACTTCCTTTTATATTAATATAAGGGACAAGATATAAATGACAAGATATTATATTAATATAAATTTCTGTCAAATTATGTAAATATCAGGCTATTGACCAGAAAGTAAATAAATGACAAGCGAAATCACGAGTTAAAGCCAATAAAAGTCGTTTAGTACCTCGAAAACAAAATGGAAGCCCCGCAGAGATTGATGAGGTTGGGAAAAGCCCTAAACGCTAAAATTAGGGTTATTAATTATTATCAACAGTTTAAAAAATTAAAAAGATAAAAATTAATAAAAACTAAGAGGTGATGAAAGCAGACATACATAAACGATTTAACTAAAGCCCCCACTGAGTCCGTTGGAATCGGTTGTTAACACGCCCATCATTCTTCTCCGAGCCACAAGAAGACCATAGAAGCGAAAGTCCTGCGGGGCGAACCAACAGCAGAGTCAACTTTGAGAAGGAAACCTGCAGCGAAGGACAAGACAAACGACTCCGCCGTCATCGGATCCGTGATTGTCTATTAAGTTAATTAATCGAATCGGAGAGAAGATAAAGATCGCGGTGTGGTATCTTCTTACTTGTTGGACGGAGGAGAAGAGGTTTGTCAAAGCATTAACCCCAAATGGTAGAGTGGGAAAGTGGGACAGAAGATGCGTCGGATGAAGTCGGATCTATGTGTGCACCACCCGCGAGCCATGTTTTATGAGGTCATTTTATTAATTAAATCAAAGTAATTAAGAAAAAGGATCTTGATCGTATGATAGATCGTATAAATTAATGTAAATAAACTGGCACAGACTTGTACCACGGAAGCGCACATGTCACGCGTTTCAAATCTATGTTGCATCTGGTCTGTGGTGATTTGTGAGCGGAGGTTGTACGTATCTCGAACCTGATGGTGTTATCTGATGACCTTGAGCTTTTGTAGACGCTTTAAATGTGGAGTTGGAAACTGGCTACTTTATAAATAATACAAAGCGTCATGTACTATATACTGTATGTGAAAAATGGATCTATCGGAAACACTTGCCAAAGTGTATGTTCTTTCAACCAGAATTTCTGTAAACAATGCCTGCTTCTATGTCGGTTTGTCTGACTTAGTTTCAAGAGTCTCTCTTATCATAATCTGTTATTCACTAGACAATCGTATATATACTCTGTTTAATGCTTACTTATTTCAAAAATAATGCACAAACTTTCAGGAGTAACACGCATTTTGATTTGCTTCTGTAATACTGCACACTTGCGGCATTTGTATCACAAGTATCGCACGCTTGAGAAATGAATCCATCGTAATCTTATATCGAATTCATTTCATAAATAATGCACACTTAAGATTGGATCCATTTTATGATTGATGCATGATTTTGTTTCTTAAAATTTTTCACAAGTATTGCACACTCTTGGTGTGGAACTAATTTTCTAAATGATGTAGTCATAGTTTCGTGAATAATAGAACTTCACGAAGTCTTTTCCTTAACACAAACAAAGTGTGCAGTATTTATGAAATGAGTACAGTCTAACTATGCACTGATCACTAATGAGCAAATCATTTCATAGTGTTTCACGCTCTTAGCAGAACCTAAAGTCAAAAATAACGTAGGTCTACACTTTGGTGAATAACTCGTTTCATAATTAATGCACACATAGTATAAATTATGTTAATGAATTTCCGGCCGCTGTTCTTTTATTTATTTATACATCAAACAAGCACAGCATCCTGGTTGGGTTGGATTTTTAGCCTGGAACGCCTGGCGGCTCTCTTCAGATGGTTGGGTTGGATTAATTTCATAAATCCTGCACACTTTAGAGAGGAATTTGCTGGATAAATTGTACACCCGCTTATGGAGATAATATCGAACATTTAAAAAGAGTGAATTTCATAAATATTGCACACTCCGCATCGTTTTATTTCATAAGTATTGCACAGTTGTGAAGTGAACCTTTTTTTTGTTCCAATGAATCTATTTCATAAATATCGCACAGTTTAATTCGGGATTTGTTTCATTAGTACTGCGCATAATTACTCGGTCGTTATTTCATAAATAATCCTATCACGAATTTTTTTCAAAAGTATTGCACAAGATTTGAAGAAACAAATTTTACAACTAATCCGCAGTCTAATGAGTAAGTTTATTTCAAATCTGATACACGCTTATGATAAACCCATTTCATAAACATAGGACTCTTTGAAGAAGTGTTTATTTCATAATTATTGCACACTTATGAGTAAACTCATTTTCAAGCTCATCCTGAGTACAGTTTCAACGCCCTATCTATTTCATAAATATTGCACATTTGTGAACCAGTCATTTCATAAATATTCACGACACTGGCCATTATGTGTAAAATTTATTACGCCAGACAGTGTGCAATACTTTTGAAAAAAAATCGTGATGGAATTATTCACGATATAAGTTTCTGGTAATTGTGTGCAGTACTTATGAAAGAAATCCCGAATTAAATTGTGCAATAGTAATGGAATGAATTCATTTTATCCAAAAAAAAACTGATTCACATCACAAATGTGCAATACTTATGAAATAAAACTATGCAAAGTGTGCAATATTTATGAAATACACTCTTTTTAAATGTTCGATATTCAGTGAATACATTCTCTGTAGGCATATGTACAATTTATCCAGCAAATTCCTCGCTAAAGTGTGCAGGATTTATGTAATTAATCCATCCCAACCAGGATGCTGTGCCAGTTCGATGTATAAATAAATAAATAAAAGAACAATTTAAACTACATGTGCATTAATTATGAAACGAGTTATTCACCAGAGTGTAGACCTGCGTTATTTTTGACTTCAGGTTCTGCTAAGAGCGTGGAACATTTATGAAATGATTTGCTGACTAGTGATCAGTGGTTAGGGTGTACTCATTTCATAAATCCTGCACACTTTATTTGTGTTAAGTAGAAGAGTTCGTGACGTTCTATCATCTGTTTAATTTAATTAAAAACGTTTTCAGTGTTCTCCTTTAAAAGAACACCCTCAATCCTTCCTAATAATTTATGTGTATGTTTAATAACAACATAAATAACTATTGATGGTCGAGAGACAAGACCGTGAACAATATTTCTTTCCTAATTGTTAATTAATGTGTGTCAAGTTTGATGAAAACCCTTGGCTTCGTGGAATCGTGGTTCCAAATCCCCACATCCGAGCAACACATGCGTCCTCATGCATACAGTATGTACATTTAAGTAGATTTATCGTCGGTTTGTGACTCGAAAGATAAATTTCAATAAATCGAGTTCGCCGTTCGAACCTGCGGAGGATTTCTGGTTGTTAGTTAGTCATGACCATCGTAATCCTAACCCGAAAGACGCGGTAATGGTTAAGTAAACATCGATCGGATTACAAGTTGCGTGAGTGGTCAGAAGACGGTTTTGGGCCGGAAGTGTGGGAATTTCGAGGGCAAGTCATCCACAGCGTCGCGTTACGTATATGGAAAGTGTCCCGGGTTGTCGGTTGTAGATGATGTCGAAGGTTTACTTACCCTACAATTGGATGTGTCTAATATTTCTACTTCAGTCGTCGCATGATCGAACGTTACTGTGTGTTTGTACAGGAAATCTGAAACGAAACGACACACAATCAGTACAATCTGGCTCTCTTTCGGGGGGTTGTGCCTGGGTCTTCTTACATGCTTTCTCTTATTTCTATCGAATCAATGATCCTTTCATTAGATTTCTTTTTATTATTAATATTATTATTATTATCATTTTTTAGTCCAACTCGTTCCAAGTGACCCGGTCCATTTAAACGACACCCATGTCATGATTTGTCTTGGAGAGTTTCTTTTTATTAGCCTCCTTCACACGAAAACTCTCACATATAGTGACATTATAGTGCCAGGTCTCCGTGAAACTTTCATTCGAAAACGTGAAAAGAAGTATTATTTTAGTGTGGTGAGTCGGAATGAAAGTGTGGCGCCTGTGGGTCACAACAAGCGTGGGCGGACGTTCAAAGATGAACTCGAGCCAGGCCGTGTGCTGGTGGTGGGTGGTTGTAGCGTCGTCGGTGCCTCCGGCTAAAAAGCTTTAAAGAAGTTTTCAACACTAACACGACTGAGTCGTTATATATACCCACACCAACCGGATCGCTATCAATTGATGCCTCGTTATAAACTTATACATTTAATGATTTTTGAGCTAAGATATACCATTTGGTGTTTGAATAAAAGAACCAAAAATATTATAGAAACCAAAGAGTAAATACTCTGAAGTTTAATTAAAAGTATTATAGAAGTATCTTCTCCAAACTTATACAAAATAATATAAATTTACTTATAATATAATGGATCGATTTGCAAAAGGTAAAGGAAACATATATGACACTATAAATATACTTTTTATTTATTTCATCCTTTACATTTATACAATTTATGTTTAATGTTATACTTATGTTTTATAAACAATTTGCGTTATTACGACAATATCCTCATTTGAGGAAGTGGCAGGAAGTTTATGCTCGTTTAGGATTGTGCCTCCGTTTCATATGTACTGCACACCTGTAGCAAGAATTCATTTCATAAATATTGCACACTTTAACGAAGACTTCACAGATATTGTACATTTCTACCAAAGATCTCTTCAAACATACAATGTGGAGCCCAACTAAGAGGTTATTTCATAAATATTGCACAGGGTTGCCAACTTTCTTCTTTTATATTCTCCAAACGGAAACCTTAAACCAGAAGTCTGCCAGCCATCCTCTATTTCAAAAGTATTGCACAACTTTAAGACAAATCAATTACATCCTTATCCAAGACATCTTATTTCATCCTCATTGTCCATGTTTATGTTGTTTTTCAATTTTGCACTTAACAACAAAATATCTACACTGGGTTTGTTCAAAATTTAAATTTCGAATAAGTGGAAATAGACTTTCCATAGAAACAGAAATTGGAAGCGTATCCGGAATACCGATTCTGCAGGCAGCAGAAATACTCACCAACAGGAGGTGAGAACCAATCTGTAATCGGATAGACGTCAGAGGTTATGTTAGAAATTTTTATTCTAAAAAGTTTGACTCAGCGTATAATTTTGTCCAGTGCAATCGCGCACAGGGTTTACATCTAATATGAAGATGTATGATTTTATACAGGGCATGTCCCAAAAGTTCCCGGAATGGTTTTTAAAATTTTATCTGTTTAAAATCAGTTAAAAACTTGAGAAAGTAAAAATTTTAATCATTAAGAAGGTTAGGTTGTTTGGTTACCCATTTAATTTTCCTTATTTGTTCATTTATATATATATATTTATATTTATATACATCTGGGTTAAGGGTCTTTGGTCTAGTAGTCAAAAAGCAGTGAAGTTATGGTTGTCAGTTTGACTCCTCTCCCACATTATGTCATACCCAAGGGTGAAGTGCGAAATTAAATCTCAAACTATAACTATATTATACTATAGTCTTATAACTATAATATAGACTTTGGTTCAGCTATTTATTTATTATTAGTTTTGTTTATTTTGGTTTATCTTTTTCCTTACGTAATTAGCCTGGGTGATATTTTTACTTTTGTATACTGTTTATTTTGCTACAAAATTGTTTTATTTATCTATTTAGTTACATTTTATCTTATTCACTGATATTTTTATTACTTTATTCACGTATTTAGTTATTTATTTATCTTCATTACTTTCTACTGTGTTTACTAATTTATTCGTTTTTTTGGGTTAGTTTTTTATGTTTCTATTAATTTATGTTCTTGATTGTTATTTCATTTTTATTTATCTGTTTACTTACATCATTATCTAGGGTCGTCTAATTTATTTACCTTTGACATATGTGGAGGTGTTTAGTTTATTTACGTTGATGTATAGTTGCTTGGTGTATGTTTATCGATTGAGTTAATTATTGTCTAGCTAGATATAGTATAATTAGATCTATTAATAGTTTATATGCGTGGTTATTGATTTAGTTATTTATTTTTTATCTATTTATGTACGTAATTATCCAGAGAATTATTTATTTATATGTAATATCTTTGTATATTGTTTATATTATGGCAACGTTATTTTATTTATTGATTTTTGGTGTTTTTATTTTTACTTTTAAATTTATGTATTTAGTGTTATTTACTTATTTTTACTTAACTGGGTTATGTATTCATTTATATTTATTGTAGTTATAGTTATATTTGAGTTTTAATTCCTTGTTTCACCCTTGTGGGTAACGCAGGATACGGAAGGAGAATTTGAATTCGCGACTATAACTTCTTAGTCTGGCGCTTAACCACTATACCTGTGTGTGGAGTGCATAGAGAAATATACAGTCAACCCTCCTATAACGCGGTATTCTTAGAACACGGTATGCACTTACCGCATACTAGAAGGGTTGACTATAGTTTAATTAGGTCTTATAAGAAATATGTATACAAGGAGATAACGCCACACTAGAGAATGGTAGACAGTTAGAAGAATATTATTGTTACTCCCCTAATTTTTAAAAGAAGCTAATTGACCCCCTTTGGATGTTTCAGTGTCAAAGGCAGTTTTAAAAACGGCACCCAAACAAATCCGTCCTCTGTCGACTCGTAAACTATAACATGTTAATGGGTTAATGTTACACTAACGTGGTGTAACCTAGTTTTCCGGTCATATTATGCACACGCATATCCCAGGAACCGATTTGAAAGCTTTAAGGAAGTCAGACTGCGACCTGACTTACTTATACTGTTTTCGTTTTCGAAATGATTAATCTGTTAATTTCGTGTTACAGTTTTTAACTCTCGAAATAATTTTTCTTTTTCTTTGTGTCTTCGGGAATGATGAACGCGTTTCGACTCCATTTTGCCCTTTAAACCTGCGACCTTATCCGGACTTAAACCCAATACCCACTCGAAACCGGCCCCAATTTTCTCCGCTTTTGATTTTTCGATTAAGGCGATTTCTTTTCGTTGTGACCTCGTGTTTTTCCTTCTATACGAAGGGATGGCCTGTCAGAATTCCGAGGAAGTTTCTATTATTATTAGTATCAGTATTATTCGTAAAAAGATTGATTAGTATGATCTGGAACGCGGATCCATTTTCTCGGGGTCAAAGGTGGAATCGTTTTTAAAAAAAAATTTTGGCAATAAATTTTCACGTATTGGTTTTGCTGAGCAATTAAGTTATTTGATGATCTGTCTGTCTGTGTGTCTGTCTGCTTGTCGGATTTCTCGTTGACGTTGTGGAATTTTAATTTTGAGAAGGTTGGTGTGAGGTTAGACGTAGATAAATATCGGTGTCTTTTCTGCGTTTTTCACTTTCTCCTTCGATACTTTCTAAAAGTCCATTTTCCTTTTCTCCTTTCCAGAGTGATTTGTATCTCAAAATTCCTCTTAACTGTATGGTTCGAAACGTATCTTTATCTTCTGCTCGAGTTTTTTTTGACCTTGGGAGAGTACGTAAAACTCATCTTGTGGCCACGCTACTGACATTAACCCAAAATTTGGCGAATTCTAAGGAAGGATTAGTATGTGCTTGCGTCCTGCACGCTGGTGTGTGCATTATTTATGAAATAAGCTTTGTGTGATAGTTTGGATTATTTACAAAACTAACTTATTCTAAGAGCTGGAGTATGAGTTTCTCATGAATGTGTGCATTAATTATGAAATGAGTTCTTCGTGAAATTGTTCTTTGAGTATGGAATGACTCGTTGACAAGGGTGTGCATTATTTTTGAAATGAATTTTTCACAAATGTCTGCGATATTTATAAGACATCTCGACCTTAAAAGTGTGCAGTGTTGATGACACGAAATGTTGTCGAATGTGTGCATTATTTATGAAAGGAATTGTAGTCCAAAGTTATTTATTAGCGCTTTGAAAGAAGTGTGAAATATTTATGAAATGGAGTCTTGGTAAATTTGTGCATTATTTATGAAAGGAAGTATAGTTCAACGTGACCCATTAACCCGTTGAAAGAAGTATTCAGTATTTATGAAATGGATTAGTGACTTTTGTGCATTTTTTATGGAATGAGTTCTTCGTGAAAATATTTATTAGCTATGGAATGACTGGGAGAGAGGAATCATCAGAATGAGGATTCTGATGTAGCAGTGCAAGGTTTTGTAACTTCCGGAAATAATCTAAATGTGCATTCTACAGGGCAGTGGATTTCAGTGCATCCTTAACACCGGGATAGTGTATGATTTACGTGGAATGTCAGCTGCTCGGGCAGTTGTCTACCGTCTCATGTAGACAGTGTAGGAGGTCTCGTCACGTAAATTCTAATGCGTGACCAGGTTTGCATAGTCTGGGTGGGCTTTCAACCACAAAGCTACTCTAGGCTGTCTCGCAGTTTCCGATTCATTTCCGAAGACCAAACAATGCGGTCACGATACGCGTTTGTTCTTATTTCCCGCATTGGGACAAGGTTTAGGTTCTTTCATCGATCCACCCAATGGACTTCTAGATTCATTGTGAAAGCTAGCTTCAGTGCTAATAGGTCTGTCATAAATGAAAGATGGAGATAATAAATAACCAATCGGAGCCTCGGAGCGCCATTCCGTGTGATACCCACTGCACTGTAGTAAGTGTCTTGGTATACACAGAGGCGCCGTTAGTGTTTCAAATCACTATAATCAAACCAAGGTCATTCAAAGCTTGGAGTGCTTTGGAAATTCATTCCAACACCTTCACATCGACTAATTAGCAACTTAGTTAATCAACTATCTCTCTCATCACCGGACATTTTGGTAAATTGATAACTTCATCAAATTCTGCACTCGGCACCCAGCTTCCCGAATTTTGTCTTCTATCTGTGTCTTCTTCCCAGAGAGGAGAAAGACCGAGTTACGAGACATCCGAGACATCACTTTTATTTTACTTTTTTTTTCGCGAGAATAGATTTCACTTTAGAGTTTGCTCCGTCATTGCGGCATTCTAAAACCTCTAAAAGCAATTTCTAAAAAGCTTTTACATAACTTCGACGTACTCCTGACCTGCCACTCGACGCGAGCGCGCGCGCGCCTAAATAAAAAGGAAATTAATCAAGGTACCATCTTCAAATTATTTGACACTGTGTTTTATTAGCCGGGGGGGCGCGCGGGGGCGGAGGCTTCTTTCTCTCTTCTGCGACATCCTTTATTTGCGTCAAATGTCCGTCAAGTGAACAAGAAAACGGAAAATGAAAGTGTTTCGTGTCGTCAGATTCGTCGTTGTTATGCAAATGAAATTTTTTTTCGTCGACTTAATTTTCACCCCGGAGTTGGTTTTTTAAGTGCTTCATGCCTGAAAGTTGGTTTTCAATTAACCTAATCGAAGTCAGGTACATTTACTTATCTCGGGCAATCGTTTTCGAGAGAGAGGGGAAAACTTTTTCGGGTCAATTTTTTCGCAAACATCATTTATAAATTTTATTAAATAAAAATTTTTAAAGCCATAAGCGACATTTTAAAAGCGGTTAGTCATTTGTATGCGGTCGTTATGCGTGAAGACAGTGATAGCATATGACATTCAGGTTCAGGTTTGACCTTTTGACTTTTTTCTTCTGCTATAAGGAAAACCAGACTGGTTAGGATTTATATTATTCAAAATCGCTTTTTCTTTTTTTTTGCGAGTGTCGCCAATTTTTTCACCACCACCACCACCTCCTCATCCTCTTCGGATTCTTCTTTCCGGAAATCTGAGTTGATATTCAAATGAAACCGAGATTAATGGGTTGGTTATTAGTCTTCTTAAGTTAATAATATGTCTGTCTGTCTGAGACAGGGTGAGTTGTAAGAAAGTAAAAGGAGAAATTTTCAAAGGATGACACCGATATTGTGTGATGTGTTCATTAGTCAAAAGAGAAGTAGATATATTCTTGAGATAATGTATATAATGAATTTATTGAAGGAATGTTGTATAATATCCTCTCGTGTATGAAGATGTTTTTGTTTTAGATAAATTTGAATCGGTTTTTTGGGGTTAATAAGAAGTATTTTTTATGGCGTCCTAAATTTCTTTTTGGGGGTGACCCCCCTCCTGGGCGACTTTGACATACTGAAAGTATATGTTGTAATCGTTTGTGGTTTTGAAATGATTATATCTTTAGGTTTTGGGTTAGTTATAAACTCTCGGATGTATTAGTAATGTTAATTTCGAGATTAACTTTCTTCTCAATATAATAATATATATTTGATTGCCACTCGTTTCATAAATAATGCACAATTTAGCCGCTGCCCAGTTCCAAATTATATGACGAACTGATTTCAAAAGTATAGCAACGTTGTATGATGAAATACTTTCATAAATAATGCACACTTTTACGATGATTTCCTCTCATGAATTACACATCGTGTAGAACCTACAACTCTGTACTAACCTCACTATACCTCAATTTAGTCCTCTAGAACCGACCTAGAAGTCAATTCATAAATATTGCACATTTTCTCGAAGAAGTTGATTCAAGAATCGTGCTTAAAGGAATCTGGTACTACTAAAATGAATTTTAGCTCATCATTTGTGCAATATTTGAATTGAGTTGTAGTCAAAGTGAAACTACTAAAAGTGTGCATAATTTATGAAATTAATTTTGTACAAAAATTTGCAATACTTATGAACTGAGTTCTGAGAGTCTGTGAACTAAAATTTCGTCTTCTAAGAAATTCACACACTCAGTCAGTATTCTGTTTCATAAGTAGTGCACATTTTTATACAAAATTAATTTCATAAATTATGCACACTTTTAGCCGCGACAAAGTTTGAGCACACTTTTGACTACAACTCAATTCATAAATATTGCACAAATCATAAGCTAGAATTCACTTTAGTAGTACCAGATTCCTTTATGCACGATTCTTGAATCAAATTCTTCGAGAAAGTGTGCAATATTTATGAATTGACTTCTTGGTAGGTTCTAGAGGACTAGATTGAGGTGTAGTGAGATTAGTACGGAGTTGTAGGTTTTGATTGACGAGGTGTAATTCATGAGAGGAAATATTGGTAAAAATGTGCAATATTTATGAAATAGAGTAGAGCGTGTGCTTAATTTATAAAATTAATCTTCAAAAATGTGCACTACTTATGAACTGAGTTTTGACTGAAGGTGTGTGCGTTTTTTTATGAAACGAGATGTTCAATAACATACTCGATTTTCTAGAGTTTTCCCGCACTTTTCGCTTTCTTTCACAACTGGAATCATCCTCACTGGAATGAAGTCCAGTCTCGAGTGGAAACTATTTCATAAATTCTGCACAGTTTCTTGGAGTGTTAATTTCACTTCTCAAGTAGAGAGAGTGTTATTTTTCAGAATTGTTGTGTATACTTATAGTGCACTTGGAGAGAGGTTTATTTCATAAATAATGCACGATTTTGTTTATATAGAAAAAAAATTATTTTCATAAGTATTGCACACTATTAACCGAATATGATTTTGTTAGTAATGTACACCGTAATGAATCATTCATTTCGTACAAACTACACAGTTTCACAGAGTTCTTATTTCATAAATATTGCACATTCCTACGGAGTTTTTTTATGTCATAAATACTGCACAGTGTCTGGAAGGACTCATTTCATAAATATTGCACACCTTCCATCTATTCTGTAGAATTCATTTTGCATGTATTGCACATTTTGCGTGAGACAGACAGAGATACAGAAAAGAAGAGAGAAAGAGAGAGAAATACAGAGATGCTGAGAAAGAAGGAAAGAGAGAGAGAAAGGCAGTGACGCAGGGATAGAGACGAAGACAGGTACAGAGAGAGAGAGAGGACGAGACCTCACTTCTCCGTTAATAATATCTTAGAACCAATATTAATATAAAGCGGACATGATTATTATTATTATCTTCATCATTATTAATATGTATAAAGGTTAAAAATTTCGTTTGTTCTCACGCAGATGAAACCAGGTTGAGCAAGTTGCATGTTATTGGGAAACCCGAAAATATCAAAAAAACCGTAAATCGGGGTCAAGTTGTTTGTTTCTGACACGGATAACAATTACACAGCTTTTTGTTATGTATGTGAGCGTGTGTAAAGCGGCAGGATCAAGTGCAAGTTATATTGTGTCACTACCAGGAGCAAAAATAAATAAATAAATAAACAGTTAAAAAATAAGTTAATAACTTTTAGTTATGTAAACAGGATGAGACGAGAGAGGGAAAACAAAAAAAGGTCGTGGGTTTTTGATTGGTGTCAACCGACCTGAAAGACCCCCGAGAAATATTTCAAAAACAAAAGAGAGAGAAAGAGGAGTGGTTTGATGAGCGAGAGAGAGAGAGAGAACGTTTCCTGAGGATGTGAACACGTGGACAGAGAGTGGACATTCGAAACCTCGTTGACCAGAGAAAGTAAAGAAGCTGCGGGAGGATATTCCCAAGCAACTTTAAGTGTCATATTAATGGTACATAATAATCACTTCTAAATTTCCATTATGGTTTAAACCATAATCAATTTATTTACTTTTACTCTTTTGAAACTTCCGATTCCGTCAAGAAGCCATTAACGGGGCTGTGGAGGGACTGGGGAGGGGGCCCTCTTCGCGAAATTATTAACTCAAGCACGAGTCAAGTACAACGCCTCGAGGTGGCTTCGCCCCGGTAATTGACGATGCGTGATGATTCTGTTTTTTGCCAAAAACAATATCGGGCCCGCGAATTTGCAAAATATCCGACCAGATGAAAGCTGACCAATCAGCCTCGATGGGAACCACTTAAAACACCCTTAGGATGGGTAATGCATGTTACAAGTTATTAGAGATCCTCTCTCTCTCTCTTTATGTCAAATTTCTTTTTTCTTTCTTTGACGCGATGAACTCCTCGATGGTTCTACAACCTTAGGATGAGTTTCTCAGGATTATATTCGAAAGTACCGTTTCACCGTTTTACATGGTCTTCAGTCACCGTTGACGGGGTTGGTTAGGTTAGGTTAGGGCCTCCGGTGGGAAAATAACTTGGAGATTAGGATGACACCCAGCCAACCGGTTTCCGAGGCGTCGATAACTTTTTACTATATACGAATTAGGATGTCGGTGGGTTGTGGCGAAGACGATAAGAAACGATCGTTGACCCATTTACTATGATTCGAGTGATGAAATTTTTTTTTATCTATGATTTTATCTATTATCTGTGTCCACTTATATGGGCCCCGCTTTCAACCGCCAAAGTCACGATTTTTTGCCGTTTCGAATTACTTAATCTGGAGCTCTCTCATTTGTGACAGATGGTGGCGGGGGAAGTGTGTGTGCATTATTTATGAAATGAATTATTCATGAGATTGACTATTATTAACGGCAATAAATCTTCTTGAAAGCGTGCAATATTTATGAAAGTCGTTCATATATAAAAGAATCCAATACTTTTGAAATAAATCGTCGTAATTTGTGCAATATTTATGGATCGAGTTCCAGCTGAAGTGTTTAGCATTTGTGAATCAAATTCTTCGGGAAAGTGTGCAATATTTATGAAACAGAACAGTGGGTTGAAAGTGCGTGCAACCTAAAAATGTGCATTATTTTTGAAATTGATTTTTTTACAAAACGTGCACTACTTATGAACTGAGTTGTTACTGAAAGTCTGTGCATTTTTTATGAAACGAGATTTTCAATAACATGCACGATATGTATTACAATTCATGACAGGAATTCTTCGTGAAAGTGTGCATCATTTATGAAACGAGTTGTAATCATATATATTACTGTAATATGAAAATACAGTAATATATATTACTGTATTTTCATCATGAATTTCTGACAAAGATGTATGCGATATTTATGAATCAAATTTCGGCTAAAAGTGGAATATGTACAAAAACAAATTCTGGAAAGTGTGCATTACTTATGAAATATAAAACTGACTGAAAGTGTGAGTTGAATTCTTATGAAACGAGATCTCCATAAATCTGAGTATTATTTGCGACAAACAAAATTTTCGTGAAAGTTTGTACCATTTATCAAAAAATTTCATCAAACAATTGTGCAACACTTTTGAAATACGCTGTACATAAAAGTGCAATATTTTAATTAACTAAATAATAGCCGAATGCATTCGTCGTTCATTTAATAAATTATTCATAAAAGTGTGCATTATTTTTGAAATTAAATGAAAGGGACAGTCCAAATATGAAATAGACGAAGTGAAAAACTGAAAATTTTAACGTGTGCCAGAAATTTCTTCGAAATTAATTCGGTTATACCTTTAAAATATAAATTCAAACATAAATTTTTTGTATATACAGTATATATATTAATACAAGTGAGTTTTAATTTTGTTTTTGAGTAATTCGGCACTGGGAATTGGCAGCCCTTTCAAACAGATTTCTTTCGCGCTCACCTCGCCCTCCAATTTAAAGCTGTTGTAAGCGCGGATGGCTACCACCAATCTTTAATTACATAACCATAAACGCGTCTTCAATTAGTTAAGGCGTACCACACACCACGAAAACCAAACAGGCATGAAACTCAAACCTCATGCAAAAAAAGAATCCTGACAAACCATCATCATTCTCTTACCATCAAGAAGAAATAATTCACAGGCTCCGTTCTACCGCCTCTCACCGCCTTCACCCCTTTCCCTGGCACCCATGGCAAATCGATCGGTTTCAGTTTTCGGTATGCGAAGAACACCATCTCTCTTCCTCCCTACCCCCCTCTTCTCTCTTCTCACGTAATTGATTTATTATAGCATAGTGATTTGGCGGACAATGCAGATCTTAACATTGTCCTAAACACGTGGTCTGGGTGACGAAGAGAGGGCTATCGCTTACCAAGGTTAGTGAAATTACCGAAACGAGAGACGGAGGCAATAGGAGGAGGAGGGAGGCTGGAGTGTTTTCTTGTTGATAAATACGGGTTACATAACACGGTAACTCGGGGTCAAGAGTCAAATGTAACAGGTTCACGGCTGAAACAACCCTTTGTCTAAACTAAATTATCCACTCGAAAAGTGAAAGTGTTTTTTCATTTTTCTTATTACCAAGAGATTTTCTCTCTCTCTCTCTCTTTAGCGCTGGACCAATCTTTTGTGAACATTTCCAAGAATTTCATCAGGAAAACAAAAAGAGGCCTCAAGGAGCCGATTGGCACTTGGACGAACTAACTGTCTGATTTTTGTTTTCTGTCCTAACTTTCCAATTTCAAGGCTGCGGCAAAATATTTTGTACCCACTTCAAAATGATGGCTACTTGAAATATTACGAAACTTATGAGGGCGGGATGGTGGACGGGGGAGGAGGCTCCTTCCTCCTCACTTCCTCGTCTCAATACCACCTCACCCCATCATCTGTATCTTACGTTTATTTCAAAAATAATGCACAATGCCCTGAAAAATTATTCTGATAAATAACGCACACCCTTAGCTGGAATTTAGTTGAGAACTTTCACGAAGAACATATTTCAAAAGTATTGCACAATTATTTGAAGAATGTCTTTGATAAATTGTATACACTTTCGCAAAGATTTCTTGTCGTGAGTATCACTCGCATTTATGAAGATCTCGTTTCATACGAAATTCATTTCACACTTTCAGTCAGTTTTATATTTCATAAGTAATGCACACTTTCCAGAATTTTTGCAAATATTCCACTTTTAGTCGAAATTCGATTCAAAAATATAGCACGTCTCTGTCAGAAATTCATGGTGAAAATACAATAACACATATTTGATTACAACTCGTTTCATAAATGATGCACACTTTTAGCCGCTGTCTAGTTCAAATATATATGAAGAACGCATTTCAAAAGTATTTGACATTTGTGTTATGAACTAATTTCATAAATACTGCACATTTTCCCGAAGAATTTGATTCATAAATACTAAACACTTTTAAATAGTACTCGATTCATAAATATTGCACAAATTATTACAAACACATTTCAAGAGTACTTCATTTTATAAGTAACTTATAAATAACTTTCATGTGCAATTTTTAGCTACAACTTACTTCCACAACTTAGTATTGCACATATTTATGTAAAATAATTTCATAAATTATGTACACTTTTAACCCACAGCTCAGTTTGAGCACACTTCTAACGCCCTATTCTATTTCATAAATATTGCACACTTTCTCGAAGAATTTGATTCATAAATGCTAAACACTTGACTAGAACTCGATTCATAAATTTTGCACTAGTTATGACGATTTAATACTCAGTCTCATGAAGAATTCATTTCATAAATTATGCACACTTATGTATTTATTGATTTTTTGATGATTTATTGATGTTTATCCTTCGTTCTTTCAGTGTAATTAAAAACTGTGATTTCGTATCCTAAAACCACCTCCCGCAGTTGATTATGTTAAATTCATTCGCGATTGTTATCGTTAATGTTAGTAACGTTACTCCTTTGATTATTACTTTGCTCAAGTGAGTTGAAGACATGTCACTTGGTTGTAGTAACATATTAATCATCTTTCGATTTGGAATTTGTTTGTAACTCGATTTCATAAATCCGTTTTGGTGATTGCTTAGGGCCCCAAATAAGATCTTCTTGCAAACCGGAAGTTACATCTTAGCGATTTCTTTTTCGTCGTGTGACATCTTCATCTTTCTCTCGATTTCGTGGTGTCAGGATCAAAGCAATCCGAAAACAATAAATTTATGGCTTTTGTTCGATAATTGCATTATTTTTTTTATCTTTTCCACTCTCTTTTTGGGGAGTCATCTTTATTAATTAAACGGAATCTCTTTTGTAAGGGATCACAGAATCTGTTTTTTGTGATCGGAGAAGGCGGTGAGAAGGAAGGCAGTAGCAGGAGGAGGAGTTTTTCCACTGACCAGTTCATCATCTTCCTTTGTCCTGTTTCAATAACCACCTCGACCATCGGAATTCCTTTGTCGAGAAATAATTTCTTCGGCTACAGTCTGGAATGACCTTGAAAGTCATCTCCGTCACAATTTTCCTCGCGCTTTCGCTTTTTATAGTTCTATAATCCACGAGTTTAGCTTTAAATCACGCGTTGCTTTCTTCGTTATTGAATTACCTAAGAGTCGTCCACGGAGGAAGTGTCAGATGAGGGGGCCTCCCTCTCTCTCTCCCTGAGCCTAAATTTATAAGCCAATGAATAATAATGGCGGGTCACTAAGTCTAAAATATTTCTCTTTACTCAAAATTTATTAATTGTGCGAGTTTGGGTGGTTAAGTCAGGATCCGCGGACGGAGAAAACGATTTGTTTTCTCTTTCGCTTTCGATAAGATGGAGGAGGAAGATGGAAACGGAGGAGAAAGAAAGAAAAGAAATATTTTCGATCATAAAAATCCACCATTTTGACTAAAAAAAAGTGGAAACGAGAGAGAAATAAAAGAACACCGGTCACATGCGGATGTTGGCCATTAACTCAGTCAGGATACGAAATTGAAATAACCGAGATAACGAAGTTAGCTGGGTAGTTAGTTAGTTAGTTAGCCGAATAAAAACGGAAAAGTACTTTCTTGAATTTTTTTACACAAATATCGATGACGATAAAAATTCCGCGGTTATGTTACCACCGATTATCTACTGACCCATATATCCACAATGCAGATAAATAAATAAATATTTCGACAGAAATGTTATTTTGTTATCTTTTATGTTATGTGGCCAAGTGGCGCACCTTCTTTGTTACCATCCTCTCTCTCTCTCTTTCGAACTGCAGAGTAACGATTATTATCTAAAGCTTTATCTGTGTGTGTGGTGTATGTGTTGTGTGTGCACAAAATTCGGACCAAATTATTTCACTTTCTCGCGGTTATAATGATATTATAAATTATGCATGCCGTAGATGGAACATGGAATCCTGCGCGAGAATCGGAATCGTTTTGTGCGGAATATCTCCGGTTATGGCTTTAGGAGTGGTTTGTACCCCGAAGGAAAGTACAAGTGATTGTGAGACTCGATTTTTTCGCCAGGATGAGAAAACAAATCATGAGAATGTGAGAGAGGGAGGATCTGATCGTTTTTCATAAATAATGCACACTTTTAGCTTAATAATAATTCAGATACTGTCGTGATGCCAACAAATTCTGTTCGTAAAATTTGTAGGAGCGGAAAACTAACCTCGTTAAAGTCACCTAGAAACCCAAGTATAACGTAGACCGGAAAGTAATATCGTTATAATGTAAATATGTTACGGTAAAAGTGATAAATGGGGCGAATATATCTAATTCCCGGTGATTATTCATAACCACCAAGTAAGCTTGTTAAGTGGGACAAATTACTCAATATTTATCACATTTACCGACTCGTTTCCAACTCGTAAGGGTGAATTTTATAAAAATTTGTTCAAAAAGCAAGGAATCAGACCAGATTACTAAGCTCAGCAGTAACAGTGGACCAACAAAAAGAGTAGATGAGGAAAAGTGAGCTAAAGCCAAGAACCTGAACAAATTTTTCTTAAGGTTCCTATTTCGAGCTGGATATTTTGTAAACTAACCGGTAAAAATGATAAATATTCAGGAATTTGTAAACATTTACGGAGTTTAGTGTGTGATTATAAATGATTGCGGAATTAGATATAAACTCGCACGATTTATCACTTTCACCGTATTATACTAATCATTTAAGAAGATGCGATCTATTTGTTACCGTAAAAGTGATAAATCGGGCGAATATGTATCTAGTTCCCGACAATTATTCATAATCACCAACTAAACTTGGTAAGTGTGGCAAATTACTGACTATTTATTACATTTACCGGATAGTTTACAAAATATTCAACTCGTAATCTCAGCAAACTTTTATTAAATTCTCCATTTCGAGTTGGAGATTTTATAAACTAGCCAGTAAATGTGATAAATGTGATGAATAAGTACGTCACGGTAAAAGTAAGAAATCGGTATATATAATTGCCAGCGATTATTCATAACCACCAACTAAGAATTGAATTACTGAGTATTTATCACATTCACCGGCTAGTTTATAAAATATCCAACTCCTAATAGGGAGTATAATAAAAGTTTACTCAGATTAAAAATTGGAGATTTTATAATCTAGCCGGTAAATGTGATAAATACTCAGTAATTTGTCATTTTACCAAGCTTAGTTGGTGATTGTAAATAATCGCCGGGAATATTATACATTCGTCCCATTTATCACTTTTACCGTGACGTATATATTAAGTGTAGCACACAGAACAGACATAAATCGAAAGATAGACGATCGTGTTAATGAAATCAAAGGAACAGAGATGACCAAATATAAAAATGCAGAGGAACAGAAAGTAAACAGGAAACCCCGAGATGAAGTTCACGAAATCGGTATCCAGATAAAACCACGTCGTAATTAAAAATCTTCTCCCACGTTCAACCCTAAACCGTCTCATCAATGCGTGAACCTGTAAGTCTTTCAAGTCGTCCTGTCTTTCATAAAACGTATTCACGCATCCCTCAGGGTGAACCAGATCCTCTCCCACTCCACCTCCCCTTTCTCTCTGTCTGTCTGTGCTCAATCAAAGACCGCTCCTCGAGGGTGCTTAATTACTGGCATTAGGTGCAAGAAAAGAAGTTAATGCAACAAAAAAAATTTTCTAGTTAGAAATTTTTTTCTTTTCTTGTTGCCAACATTAGCATTATTCTGCTAACCGCTAATTAGGAATCATCAAAAATTTTTTTGCAACATATACTTTCACACATACTTATTGATCGATCTCGTTTTTTTTATACTTGATAGTTTCTATTCTTTCTCACGAGGGTTTCGAGTGCGTGAAACCACGACCAGGTGTGTGCTGAAGGTGTGCTGGCTGGATGTAGGAGAAAGGAGGTGGGGAAAGAGAGAGTGTTGTCAGACCTTTTTTGAAAACTTCCTAATATCTCCCGGAGTAACGGGCTAATCCGTTAATCCAGAGATTACACAAAATCCCCTGACTCATGAGCCGAGCCGCAGAAAACGGTTGAGGTCTCCCAGAAGTTCACTGGCTTTTTCCAGTGTTCATTCATTTGGCCGGCGATTTGCGGTTTTTTTGTTTTTTAAGGGCGTTGACTGGAGGCACCGCGCTCGATTATGGTACTTGACCCGCAAAAGGAAAAGGTTTTCATTCGTCTAACCCGGACAATAAAAACTACAACCGGTGTGTACATAAAATCCGAATGTTTATTGTTTTTTTGTCAAGTTGGATAATCGACCCGAATTTCGAGAATCGACCGAGGAGGGACTTTAGGACGTCCTCTCGTTTCGAAAATGATGAAACAGAAAAAGAGTCGGTGATGGAAAGAAACCAGGTAGTGGAGGGGAGAGGAAGTAGAGCATTGGCGAATTCGTTCTTGGGTGGTTGAGCTGGTCAGTTGAAATTGTGCCGCAAAAGTGTGCATTATTTATGAAATGAAGTGGTTAATAAAACAGGATATGGCTTCTATGAAGAAGATGCGATGCTTTTGAAATGGATCCCCTCGAGGAAGTGTGCAATATTTATGAGATATCTTGAGTTGTTTATAAAAATGAGGACTGGATACGAGTGTGCATTATTTATGAAAGAAATGAGAAGAAGCAGATGGTATTGTGCACTATTTGTGAAAGAGATAGGATAGCACCAGATGAGTGTGAATTATTTATGAAATAGCGAAGAAAAAAATAGATGAAACTGTGCGTTATTTATGAAAAAATAGAAGAATAGCTGGTGAGGACGTCTGCGTAAAAAGCAGATGCAATTGTGCATTATTTATGAAATGAGCTGTTCGTTATTATGAGCATTACTCACAAAAGTTTTTTTCCTCTCTAAAGTTGTACATAATAATTACAAAATTAATTCTACCTAATAGTGTGCAATATTTATGAGAAATCTATTATTGAACATATATATTAAAACGTGTACTATTTGTGTGCATTATTTATGAAAGGAATGGAAAAGAAACAAGTGCTAGTGTGCAGTATTTGTGAAAGAGTGAGGAATGAAGCAGGTGATAGTGTTCATCATTTGTGGAAGAAGTAGGATAGCAGCAGATAAGAGTGTGCATTATTTATGAAAAATGAGGAAAGTAGTACACGAAACTGTGCATCATTTATGAATTGAGCTATTCATTATGATGAACATTAGCATCAGTTCACTGTGCATTATTTATGAAAAAAATATAAGAGTAGCTGCTAAGCTTGTTGGGGACTATTAACAAAAACAGCAGATGGAAGTGTGCACTATATATGAAATGAACTCTTCCTTACGATGAGTATTACTTATAAAATCTATTCAAAAAGGAATTGAAAGTCAATTATAACTTATACTCTTTAACCCTCTCTCCCGTGTACTCCTACTTCCTTCTCACAGGAAACAGTCGAAGTTAGAAAAACCGGGGAAATTTGTAAACATAGGATCGCACAAGTTCAAGTCCATGACCACATACATACGGCATGTACGCGTATGAGCCATAGCTGACCCAATAATGTCAAAACCGTGAAAACTGACCTCGAAATCGTGCAAATACATCAAAATATCAATTTCATGATGAGTTTCAGAACTTTTACTCTCACGTTGACTTCACCGGGAAAGAAAGTAAAAGAAGAAAAAAAAAATAAAAAAATAAATAAATAAAATTTTGATTTCAATCTGGCCATGTAACAAATGAGTTCATTAATATCTATCTCATTGAAAAGTTTTTAATTAATTAATTTATTTATTTCAGGACCGGGGTATAGTCAAGGTACGAGGACACAAGCAGAGATTTTTGGCAAGTGGTTTCACTTTTTATTTATTTATTTTTTGCTGAGTTGATGAGTTGAACGAAATAATTGAACACCGTGTGACCTCCTCGGGCTAGAAGGAGATTTTGACTTGTGGGCTTTGGGCGCCGCTCTTATTAGCCTGATTACTGCCTGAATTTTTTATCTTTTCTTTTTCTCTCTCCTCTCCTTTTCCGTTTCTTTCTTTTTGATTAGTGATATGTCTTGTGAAAGATAAAGTTAATTAATTTGAGGCAAGTTGTTTTCAGGTGGTCTCACCCAGTCAGTCGCTATCCTGCGAAATATTTTCTTTGATGAATTATTTATTTATATTTTGGTTTGGTTAGGATTTATGTTGTTGTAAAACGAAATAGGTATCGAATTTAGGTTTAGGTTGTGGCCTGTAACTTTAAATTGTAGTGCTTAGGATTTGGTTGGAATTTGTCGGTGGGTTGTACAGAAGACGGTAAGAAATGATCGTTGACCCATTTTTTATGATTCGAGTGATAAAAATTTTTATCTATGATTTTATCTACTATCTGTGTTCACTAATATAAGCTCCGTTTTCAACTGCCCAAGTCGCGATTTTTTGGCGTTCTCGAATCACTTAATCAGGAGCTCTCTCATCTGTGACAGATGGTGGCGGGGAAAGTGTGTGTGCATTATTTATGAAACGAGATCTTCGTAAGATTAAGTGTTATTTATGAAATAATAAAGACAGGGAAAAGTCTATTATTTATTTATTGTTTGTTTTGGCGATCCAAGCACTTCTTTTTCTTTCTTTCCTTATACTACAATGTTCTCTCTCTCTGAATTTATTTGCTGTTGGTGTTTTCCCAAAAACGTGTCTTGTATTTTATTTTAGAGGCATGTAAGTCTCTTTGAGTAATTCCTAATTCCTCTTTCGCCTCCTGGAACCACTCTGACCATTGTCTTTTTAGGAAGTTTGAAATATCTTGTTGGCCAATCTTTCAAGGTTCGCTCCACTCAGATATCGGAAGAATGCTCTTCATCTCTTCCTCGTAAAATTGATTGTTTATATTTTATGTTATTTTGATTTATTGCGTATAGTAGTATAATGTAGGCTATACTGATGTGGTTTTTTGCCAGGTTTCTAAGCTTCCATTTAGTCTCTTGTTTATAGAAATCGAACAAATCCGAAAGAAATACACCAAACTAAACAAAATGGAAACAGTTGTGTGTTCTTTCGGGGCCCAGTATTATTTGGATCTATGGTCCGGAGTTGGTGACCCCTTCTTCAGACCTTTTTTAGTTAGAAGGTTTTTTTTCTTATTCTCGTCCGTTTAGCTCCCAGTTAAGCAAAGGGCTTGTAGGAACTTAGATGGATCAGACACATCTCCACTTCTTCTCCTTCAGCACCCTGCTGATGGGATGCTCTTTGATGTCCTCCCTTCCTTAATTACTTGGTTGCTAACTTAATCTAGTAGTTAGGGTATAAAGTATGGCAGAATACTTAGAGTAGCAATGAAAAGGGTCATCTCAAACAAAACGGCGTTAGTCTATAGAATTAAACCAAAAGTTAGAAGAATTTAGTAGCTGTCAAGAGCATAACCACCGAAGCACAATCAGTTGCAGCCGGAAATTTAAAAAATCGTAAAAGAAAGGAGGAACAGGTCTGACCAAACATTTACTAGAAGCTTCTCTATTTGATGGAAGAATGGAAAGTCGTGTCTCGGTAACCAAAGACCCACAGCTTGACAGGTTAAAACCGTGAAACATTTTTGTCTTCGGTTTAGAATCGGTTGTAGTTATTAATAAGCTCGTTATTCAATCAACAAGGAAATCATGGCAGGTCTAAAACAAAGGCACGCCAGGTTGAAGAAAAGGATTACGTGAAGATAATACAAAAGAAAAGAGACAAAGTGGAACAAGAAGACGTCCATTATTCTCCGGTCGGAAGAGTAACTAAGAAGCCACGACAGGCGATTGAGCATTCACGAAACTTCGCCTTGTTCTTGCCCTCCTCACGCTGTTTCTTTAATTAGGTGTTCCCATGAAGAAGGCCTGCTTGCCACCACGACAATCAAAATACCAAAAATTGTTCCGGTACCTGGACCCCTTTGGTCAAAATTAATTGGAATGAGCAAAAATTTATTTTGTTTGGAATCTTGCTTCATGGTAATCAGGGGGGTAACGGTCATCAAGGCAAAACCTGAAGGAAGTAACAGTGTGTTCAAGCGTGTGTGTAACGCAATCAAACAAACACCTGGTCAGGCCATGTCTCCAACTCAATTATGCTGATTAACACTCTAACAAAGAAAGAATCTTCACACGGTGAGAAAACAGTAACGAGTAACTACAATGTCACGCAGAGTCAGGCTGTGTTTCTCACTCGCTCGTTCTCTAACTACATTTCATGGTCGGGAGATAGAAGAGTTGGGCGGTGCACGGGACGGGGAAGGAGGAACCGTTCAAAGAGAAGAAGAAAAAAAAATTTGAACATGAAGGCTTGTTATAATTTTATTTGTAATCATTAGCTGAAAGATGGAGGCTAACAATAGATGAAATGCAAGCCGACAGACACGCAGACATCGTTTGTCAATTATTTATTTAAAAAGCCTATTTTCGTAGTAACTACCTCGAGTTTTCTTTTATGTAAATAAATTTTTGTGTGTGTGAGTGTGTTGTGCGTGCGTATGATGTGAGTTGGGGAAATTAAAAAGCGATTTTTTTCCGGATGAAAGAAGAAAGAGAGAAAAGACATGGACGAAGAGTCGAATCAGGTGAATGAATGTGCAATATTTATGAGATAAAGCACTCGGTCTCGAGTCAAAACCGATTCATGCTTTATACCGTCTTGAGAAATTCGTTTTATGAATATTGAACGCCTCTTTGGATGATTTATTTCATAATTATTGCACACTTTCATAGAAAATCAATTTCATAAAGATTGGACAATTTTATGAAAAAATTTTATTTCATAAATACTGCACATTTTTTGAGAGGATTCATCTCATAAATTTTACACGCTTTCTCGAAGAATTCATTTCATAAATATTGCACATTTTCTGGAAGGATTTATTCATTATTATTGCACACTTTAATAGAGGATTAATGCGATAATTTCTGCACACTTTTGGAGGATTCGTTTCATAAATATTGCACACTTGCTCGAAGAATTTATTTCATAAATTTTGCACACCTACATGTTGGGTTCGTTTCAAAACAAAGAAAAAGTCCGAACGTTTGAATAAGGCAAGAGAATGGTCCCGCTTCTGAGTAGCCAGAACTATCACACTCATGTACTTCCCTCATCCTACCCTAAAAGATGTGACAGCTTTCCTCTTTCAAAGATGAGACCAAATCGGTAACCATTATTGAAAGATAGTGCAGATCTAGTTGTCCTCCGATTAGAAACTAAGAATCGTCACTAAGTGTGCCAAGATTGGTGTAACTCTGCTCCCACGTACCTCCAAACAAACACACATCATTTTTTATAGACATGAACCCGTTTATGACAACGAAAAGAATTCGAACACAATCAAAACGGCAAATAAGATAGATAGACATCTCTCAAAGCGACACCTTAACAAAACGATCAAGTTAAACTTCAAACAAAGTGAAAGGACACAAAACGAAAATTGAGGAGGGAAAACAAAAGAAAATGGGAACCCGATCTCGAGAAGAAAGTGAAATCACGGAGAGCCTCGAGGGTGAGATCAAATGGACAAAACGACAGCCCCGAAGGCACGTCATCCAGAACAACAGATGACAACATCAACAAGCGCTCTCTAGAAGGAGTTTACGAGGACGCAATCAAAATACGAAAATTGTTAACGGCGGAGAAATGAGTCGAACTCCCTCGCAGAATCAATCATTCACGATCATTCACTTTCTAAGAGACTGCGCGAATTGGAATTACGACATTTGCCAAAAAAATGACAAATTAGGAAAGAGGGCATAATTGATTGCGCGGAACATTTAGATGAAAAGGAAGGTAGGAGAAAGCGATATGCAAATGAAATCAAATTCGACCAATCGACCAGTTGTCGAACCTGGTGCCTGATATATTATACCATTTCGTTTCCATTCTCTCTCCCTCTCTCTCCGAACAATACCTGAATTCGACTTTGCTAATAAGAGAAAACCCGAAAAAGAGTGCCAGGAAATATCTTTTGGAAACAAAAACAAAAAAGACAAAACGAGTTTATGTTAACATAAACATAGACCCGAGGGTTCGAAGATAATTGCGGGTCGGTAACTGGATGACATCCTCTCGATTCAGGTGTCCTGCTAGCAGCTTCGCGAACCCGCGATAGTATAGGCGCCATGACAAAGGACACCTACCCTCAAGCTAACTCTTAAAAGACACGTGAGAACTTCTCGATTACGTAACTGTATACACTCTGAGGAAATTGTTTGTCACACTTCCTCGATGTGGTCCCCGGAGGAGGGCGGGGGAGGACATGGGTGTACGCACGAAAAGGCTTGACACTCGGTTTTAACCTTGTTGACACACTTCTTTGTTTGAAAACTCTGATGGATTTTGGTTGTCACTTTTGATTAACAACATGGCGAAAATGGAGATGAAAAGACATGAATTTGGGGTGGGCGGTTGGCGCGGGTACGAGGAACGGGGGGCTCAAGTGCGCGCGTTTTGTTATTCGTGTTGTCTTTTGAGGACCCAGTTCCTTCCTTCCTTCTTTCCCGGATTGCATAATGAAAATGCTCTAGATATTATCTAATGGGAGTTTGAGTTGTTACGATTTGACATTTTCTTGTTTTTGCTGTTTTTATAGTCTTTAGCGAAAATGGTACAGTTAGGTCAAAGGTCATACACCGTGTGGGCTCTTTGGGGAACCTTTTGTATTGTTGTGAGTGAAAATTAGCTCACTAGAAGACACTCCTGCGTTTGTCTGATGTTTCCTTAATTTGATTGTCATGTACACATGTAATGAGTGGGAATGTAAGTTAAGAGTGCACACCGGAAGTTGTCACAAAGTTAGTCTTAGGATTATTGTCGGTATCTAGTGCAAATATAGCCTATTGATTATTTTAGATATACACATAATTAATCGTGTAACCGCTACATTACGCCGTATTTTCGAAAAAGCAGTTGATTACATCTAGTCCCAAATTTGACTCGAAGTACTGTCTGTGTGTCCGTCATCAATAACTACATTCTTACTAACCCTACAATCTTACACGTCTCTTCTTGATTCCTCGCCTTTGTTCTGTATTTCTATCAAAATTATAGCAAAACTCATTTCAAAAACAATGCACAATTTTAACTAGATTTCGTTTCAAAAGTAATGCACAACTCTGCAAACCATTTTATTTGAATTCTAGCGTTAACCAGACTTTTGTGTTCGCTTATTTTTATTTATTTATGTGTGTTAGTATAGACCTTATACTATAGTTTCTAGTCGATTCCTTCTTGTTTAACTTATAAATAATGCACTGCTTGGCGAGGGCTCGTTTCAAAAGTAATGCACAAATCTATGAGCCATTCATTTCATACGTATCTGTTACACTTTGGCTCATACCTATTGCTTGTTTATCTATTAATGTTTGTCTTAATTTTATACCGAAAACAGATTTTAGAGCTTTACCTTCTTATTTGTTTTGTAAGTAATGCAGAAATGTATCTAGAACTCGTTTCAAAAGTAATGCACAATTGTATGAATTGTTAATTCAAGAGATAAAATCATTGCTGTCGTTAATACTTCTTATTTATTGATGTTTATCTAGGTTTTGTAGTAGATAATGATTTGAACTCGTTGTCTTCTTCTTTGTTTCATAAATAATGCACACTAACTGTCTGCAGTAATTGATTAATTTATTTATTTGTCTTTGCTGTCATATTTGTTGTGAGTAGGGTTTGAGTTCTTTAAGTATGCTGCTGGAGGAGAAATCACGCACACTTTCAAAAGTATTGCACAATTTCGTGAGAATATTTTAATATGATTTATAAGAAAATAAGTGTCGATAAGGAGCACTCCAAACCTGATGGGTGCAAAGTTTGGGCGACATGAATTCACGCGTTCTGGATTTATGGTTGTACATACACCAACCTCTTGGGTGTGCGGTGTATATAAATAAAAATGGAAAGTAGGAGGGATGTAGAACTAACAGTACAGATACTGAATGGAGTTGATACAATATGGCCATCACCAAAGAAAAATTATTAGATGAGGTCACATATTCACGGAGTCTAAGTCGTGACACAGAGACCGAGACTAAGTTTCTGTTACGACTTTTGAACAAGAGGCACAAACACACACGTACCAAAAAAAAACAAGAGACACGACTCGGAATGACCCAAAGAACACGACATAATAGCCGAAATCACGCTACAAGTGGTTTATAGCACTAATAAATCAACTATAGAACTCATAACATTTGGAAAACCTAATTTCCGAATAGAGGAACAACAAGACTCGGATAGAGTAGATCGTCTAAAAGGGAAACAGGAAATAAACTTCTGACACTGATCTACGACAAGTAGGAACAAAAGGCATCCGCAAAGCGGTTCACCTAAAACTCCCGTCAAAGCCACGCCTCCTACCAAAATAAGAAGTCGACAAAATTTGATGACGTGGTCAGAGTAATGAGACACCAGAAGGAGGTAGTCGGTAGGTCATAACTCCTGGGATAGAGGCGGGTAGCTGAAATCGGGAGGAATCGAAGAAATATCCAGAAGATGGTAACCGGAGAAAGTCGCGTAGAGTGTAGTGAATCGGTGGGGGACGGGGAAGGGGTGGGGAAAGTGGAAAGAAAACCGCAAGACGTAAAAACCTGAAAGTAGACACAAAAGGAGATTATTGTCATGAATTTCCATAAAAGCGAGAGATTGAATAAGCAACACGCGCCTAAAGATCAACTGTCATCGCTAACCGAAGACGATGGCTGGTAACCCTAATCGGCTTCCTTTTAGATGCTCACATGAACCTAGGATCAATTGGGCAGTAGGTTGTTATAGCCTCTTGATCGTTTCCCAAAATCGGTCTTCCGCGATCGCGAATAGAAGTTTCTTTCTTCGGATTCCAATCTCTCTCGATTGGGTAACGAAGACAAAGTCAGCCATTCTTGGAATTGTTACTTAATTAGATCGTTGTAACAATTAAAAAGCGATTAGTATGTCGGTCAGCGGAACTAAAAGCCTTTTACGTGGTGTGTGCACTACACCCACATGGCGATTCTATTTTCGAGGAGCCCCGAGGCGAGTTTATACAAATTCACGCACGAATTGACACGACCCAAGTCCGAATTGAGAATCGCATAAAAGAAGACACGCAACGCGAATGCGGAAACACGGACTTAGGCTTTCTTCCTACGATCTCTTTCAAGCGCCCAGGTAGAAGTCGTCCTCATGAAAGCTTCCTTCCTCAAATTTATGTATCAGACCTCAATTTGCTACGCGAAAGAAAACCGTTTTGCGGTTCAGTCGGATCGAGGTTAGGAATGGATGATGATAACCATTAATGTGTTATGTTGAATTAGAAGTACACTGACAGATTGGAAAGATTCAATAGACCTAAAAGTATGCGAATATCGGAGGGTGGATGCTGGAGGAGGAGGTAGAGGAAGCATGATTCGCGTCCTCGATTGCGGCGACACATCCTGTTTGCTGGAAACTTCATGCATTCGCGACTTTTCAATACCGCATCCAAGAGATTAGCACCTGCGCACAGTCCTCTGACTTCCTACGATGACAAAGCAATCAGTTTTCTTTGTTGTTGAGCGCCGGCTATATCCATCTTTTAATTGGCTATCAGCTGCCAACGAGATTAAGATAGCTTATAAGCGGCAAACGGATTAATGAGCGGGATGCTAATGTCGAAAGTGAAAGTTCGAAAGCTCTTAATTAATCCAAAGCTTTTTTATTTAAATACTTTCCTTTGTCAGTCGGATGCCAAACTGTGCTCCGCGGGGGTTTCCCGAAGAAAATTCAGAGGTTTGGTTGTGGATTTTGTTCAATTAAGACTGAGACGCCTCTTTGTGTGTATGCTCTTCTTATTAACGATAAAATGAAAGTGGTGTGCGCCGCGGTGCTTCGAAGCGCCGGTTTAATTATGGATACTCAAAGCGCTTGGAATTGATACTCTAGTTCGAGCGCTTTTGGAATTTTTTTTCCACTCAAAAAGGACACCGCAGGTCAAAAATGTTTGGTTACAGCCACTGTTGATCACAATCACCCTGCAAAATGTGAACTCTTGACGACATAGTGCAATATTTATGAAATGAAATTTTGCGTGTAGTGTGACAAACTTATGACATAAACTCATCACAGTAGTGTGCAATACTTATGAAATATACTCATTACAACAGTGTGCAGTACTTTCGAAATGAACTCTTGACGATCCTGTGGAATATTTATGAATTAAACTTCGTCAGTAGCGTTTAATATTTATGAAATGAACTTTTGCGGATAGTGTGCAATACTTTTGGAGTGAACTCTTGACGACTCTGTGCGATATTTATGTCCTGCTGGGTTGTGGGTGGTCCACATTCTTCCAACGCCCTACCTTTGTACCAAACGCACAAAGAATCATTCTCAATGGTAACGTCGAGACTGTAGCCCTGTGCGCCTTCGGTTCATCACGATTGCTTGCCTGCCTGTCTACCCAACAAACATTTTGAAATGGTCAACTTTGAGTTTGTCAAAAGGCCTAATCAATTTCGACAACATGATTAGAGGAGGGAGGTAGGTAGGTAGGTGTGGGAGGTGGAAGGGCCGACAAGACACACCTTTAACACCGGTCTATGTGGCACACAATTAGTTTCGCATTTCGTTTTCTCCTCTTTCCTCATGCTTCACATAATTTATTGCTGTTTTTTTGCAACCATCTTTCTCCCCCTCCATCTTCCTAAAATCTCTTCCCGTTCTTCGGTTTGTCCTCAAAAGGATTTTGGACCGAAGCCAGGATTTCCTCAATCGATGCGACTCAATCCGCCCTAAGACGAATATTAAAAACTTTGGTTTCGTAATTTCCAGTTGAACAATCGATAGACAAGAAACCTGACAAAGATAGTCGTCTGATCAGACATAACTTCACTTATTAATATTAATTCGATTATGGCAGTCAGGCACGGAATAAGTAAAATCGCGGATTTGGAATGTTTACAAGTGTTTAAATCATTTTTTGGGTTGTTAACAACCCAGAGGAAAGACCTCCTCCTGTCTCGTTCTGGAAACGAACGGACTGACGGACAGACGGACGTGACGATACTGGGGGTTCTTTCCTCTGGACAAAAATCAAGGTTCAGGTTTAATTTACATTGACTGATAAAGTAGATTAAAGGTACGTTGTCGAAAATCTGGGAGTTGGAGATGAGGAAAAGAAGACGAGTTTTTATGGTAACTCATCTCATGTTTGTCTTATGACGAGATACGTCTTCTTAGGTTTTCTCTCATTTTGATTTGATTCTCTGCCGTAATTTATGAAGTGATAATTGGATAGTCTGACTCGGATAACGTTTAGGTTCTGTGTTATCTTCCTCTTCTCCAGACCTTTATCTACTCCTAGTCTTCTTGTGACAGAAATTGTCTATTGTTCGATCGAAAAACATAATCTCTCGGTTAGATGTCGTTGAGCTTGAGTCTTTGGCGATGCGATGGCAAGACGAATTCGTCGTCGGGGTCAGAGACTAGAAGATGTCTGGAGAGAGTAATGATGGAACAGGTTCGACGAGGTTTTGCAACAAGAAGAAGACATAAATTGGCGGGAGATCGAGGAAAATGTGTTTAGAGGTTCTTGTAGTGGTTCGGAGAGAATAGAAGAGGAGGAGGTAGAGGAGGGATGTGGGGAGAGAGAGACGATTTGATATGCTCTCAACGAACCTGAAAGCTTTATAGCTTTCCACTAGATTTAGATCGTTTAGACATTGATTCGTCGAATCGCTCACGGCTGAAGTGTAACTTGAACCGCAAACACAAAAGAAGAGGCTTCTGGTTAAGAACGAAAGTGTGCATTATTTATGAAAGAAGTAAGAGTTTCGATAGATGCATTCCTGATTTATCAAAAGCTCGAATTTTTAAATAAAACGCGTAAAAACAAACCGCATAAAACGAGACGAGTTCATTTTTATACCGGAAATAACTCGATCAGATCACCAAAACTTCCGAAGTTCATCAACTATACCAAACTTTAAAATGATAACAAAACCTGAAAACCTGAAAATAGGGAAACAAGATATTGTGGAGGGAGCCGGGGGCGTATGGGGCCCTCTTCTACCCCCTAAAGGAAATATTTCAAACTTAAACCATCTCATTAACAACCCAGAGTCCCTCCCAATCCCGCCAGGTATCCTAATAAGGTACGAAACATTTAAGAAAACGTTCGAAACGACGGGAATTGTCCCTCTTGGTGTTAAAACAGTTGTAGATATCAAACTAGATAATTGTCTACCAAAAAAAAGGAATTTTAAAATCAAGCGTCGGGTTGTCTTGCCCCTACCTGTCTGCCTCTCAATCTGACTTCCTTTACTACCGAAAGGATCCTCGACATGTCTTTGGAATTTGGTTTAATTAGCGCGCGCGACCTCGGTGTACCTGAATTGGGTGGTTCTTAGGCGCGATTTTAATTTGGTTTTGTCTTTCATGTGGTTCCTTTGACACGTCTGTCTGTTCGCCTCTTGCAAAACCTAACTCCTCGAAGATGTCTTATTCGTTTCATAAATATTGCACATTGACGTGAAGGACTTGTTTCAAAAATATTGAATACGGATGTGAAGGTTTTGTTTCTCCTCAGTGAAAGGAAGTTCGGTTTGAGTCAAAACCATTTCATAAATATTGCACACTACTCTAGTACAGAATTTTTTCGTGAACAATGTACAATTTTATGTTTAAGAAAATTTTTTTTCATAAGTATTGCACACTTTTAGAAGAACAACATTTCATAAATTATGCATACTCTAGTGATTCATTTATTTCATAAATTTTGCACAGTATGGTAAAGATTTTTCGGAGGAATGATTTCATAAATGTTGAACACTTTTTACATTGTATTCATGTCATAAATAATGCCCACACTTTTGAGGCATTCGTTTCATAAGTACTGCACACTGTGTTCCATGAGGGTCCATCTCATACACGACTCATTGACGTGAAGGTTTTGTTTCATAAATATTGCACACTATCCTTAACGGTTTCTTGAAGAAATCATTTCATAAATTGTAGTTTTCATCTCATAAATACTGCACAGTGATTTGAGAATTTCATTTCTCCTCGGTTCCTAAGCTTACTCGGAAGGAGTAACCAATCCCCTCGGAGGACCAATTCATTCGTGCAACTGGTAAATTGGCATAAGTAAACCATATTTATGCATGAATCTCGTTTCAAAAATACTGCACATTATTATATTCACAAACGTGTTTCTTAGAGTTAGTACTTTTCTTATTTAATATGGGTTTCATTTTGCGCGTATTATTTTTGTGCGCTTTTACTGATGAATCATTAACTCGTTCGAGCAACCGGTAGAATTGCACAAGTAGTACATACTTGTGCAAGGACGTCATTTCAAAAATAATGCACAGTTCAATTTTTACTAAAGGATTTCGTGAAGTTGACCATTTAGTTATTAATTATGGGTTTCATTTTATGCTTTTTTGCGCTTTTTAAGTTTTTTTGGAAGTTATGCGATCCCTAATCTTTCGCACAAATAGAGTTCTAAGTGTAATCCATCTTTACTACCCATTAATTTAGGTTTTTTGGGGGTTGGGGGATTGAGTGGTCAAAGACTGCCTGGCGTAGTTATGGCTGAAGGTTCGAGCCCCCTCCTACGTTCTGTTTTCTATTTGTATGTATACAAGTTCAAGCTCTTGGAAGACATACAGTAACATGAGAAAATTGAAAACATCAAATCCCGACTAACAGATGGTGGGAAAGACGTGTTAGACATGGAAACAGACGTCTACGTCTAATCTCGGAGTTCCCAAGTCTTATCAGTGGTGGCGGCATTTCCTTTGACAAAGAAAAGAGAAAAAGAAACAATATCACTATCGCTCGAGTTTTATTTGATTTATATAAAGAGTTTACTCCATTAATAATTTCTTCTTTGATAAAAACCATCCCTCCTACCCGGAGGGCACACACCCATTCCACCAGCATTCACCCATTACTCACCTGTCGTTGAACTGTATTCCCCTATGTACCTCTTGGTTAGATATCGGACCGTCACGGCTGAAACAAAGAAACCGATTCATCATTAGAATCCATCCCCCGAAAATGAAGAAGAAATGGAAGTAGATGAGAAGAAGAAGAAGACTATTTAGTAAAAGATTTAAAAATAAATAAATTAAAACCTAAGTGTTTATTGTTATCTAGCCTGAGGATATAAACAAAGAGGACAGACAGACACAAACAAAGAACGCCATTGCCATTGTCGGTGTTCCTTTAACACTTTAATAACATCCTATGTACGGATTTAATAAATGTGTGCCTTATTCTACCGGAGTAGATACGCTCCTTCCATCTTTTATACTCAATTAAGGCGGACATTAAAACCGGTGTCGAAGAATGGAGTCGTCTAACATTATTGTTGTCCTGGGTCTTGCAGCCCATCGCGAGACAGTCGCTGGTGGAACGCGGTTTGAAAGTGGACGGAGGAGGTGGTGCCAAAGGAAGAATTCGGATTTTGAGAGGAAGAATTGAAAGATGGTTGTTGAACCTGGTGGGTGTTTGCAGTCTGATGAGTCATAGGTTTCCCAGTTCGTTTGTAACTGGTTTCCTTTACTTCTTATCTCATAAATAATGCACAGTCTCTGAAGTAGTGGACAGTTTCGTCGAAACTTCTATTGTTTTATAAATAATGCTCACTTTACTCAAGAGTTCATTTCAAAAATCTTGCACACTTGTCAGCTACTCATTTTATAAGTTATGTACACTTTCATAAAGATTTTATTTCAAAAGTAATGCACACTTTTATGAAAGAACTCATTTCATTTGTCATACCCACCCGTATCAACACTGTAGAATTCGTTTCGTATTTAATGCAAGCCCGTAATAGATTTATTTCAAAAATAATGCACACTGGTAATGAACTCATTTTAAAAGTATTGCACACTCGTGAAGATTTGATTTCAAGTGTAATGCCCGTCCACAAGAGATTCATCTTAAAAATTATGCTCAGTCACAAGGGATTTCTTCCAAAAGTAATGCCCAGAGACGAGAAAATTGATTTCAAAAGTAATGCACATTTACCAGAAATTCATGTCAAAAATACTCCACTCACAAGAAATTCATCTCAAAAGTTGTGCACACTCATTAGAAACTCATTCTAATAGTACTGCTCACAAGGGATTCATCTCAAAAATATTGCACACTCATAAGGAGTTAAATTCAAAAGTAATGCACACTGCGAGGAATTCGTCTTAAAGGTAATGTACATTCGTGAGTAATTTATTTCAAAAGTAATGCACACTAGAAATGGACTCATTTCATAAGTAGTGCACACTTACAGGGGATTCATTTGAGAAATGATTATTTCCAATGAAGTTGTGAGATTTTATTAAAATTACAGATGGCGGATGACCAAGACACAAACTTAAACATGAACATAATGCGAAACATAATCCTTTTCAAGCGAATTAGAGGGATACAAACAAAAAACCTCAAAAATGATGTCTAATCCGATGTTTTTCAAGGCCTTACGTCAGACCTGAAAAACTCTTTTTCATTTCATAATACTTTCTCCTCCCGGGCCCCTTTTTTTCTGGCTTTTTTAATTTCGAATGGCCCCCTTCTCCCGCCCCGCTCCATCACCTCCGAAATTTTGTTTCTATTTTTTTGTCCCTTTGGAATTCGTGATTCCTCGTTGTTAATCACTGTCATTTCCATTCACGCCTTACTCACTCACTCCCGCTACTTAGGATAATTCCATTTTAGAAAGTTACAGTTCTCTTTTTTGAACATCGTACCTTAAAAAAAGTTAGGTTCATGCTGAGCATGAATCGACACCCTGCCATTTTCGAGTTTGAAAGATTAGAGACAACAACAACAACAAAAGACACGTGGAAGACCACGGAGGGAATCCCAAACTATAACACCGCCACCACCACCACTACCGCCACAGCACACGCAAATAGGAAATGACGAGGGAAGGAAACGCCCACTTCCGGTTATAAAATTTATTTATTGATTATGTTTATAAAACATAATTTAATTGGTTCGAGGGAAATTAGCTCGGATGGAATGTATAAATAAATTGGCAATAAATAAATAAATGTGAGAGAAATATTTTTGTATCGGATTATCGGAGTTGGCGTCTATTAAAGTGATTTGTTGGTTGGCCTAGGGCTACCACGAGGGGTAGAGCAGCAGGGGTAGTGGTAGGTAGGTGTAGAGAGGGACAAGAGGCTAAATTGTTTACTAAGGAACCGCGGTGACAAACACGACGAAAAAATTCGTAAACACTGTAATAAAACATTTAGAAAGGAATTTATGCGAAGTCAGGGGAAATGATTTTTTGAAAATAATCAAAATGGCGGATTCGATAAACAAATATCAGCTAGCTGAAGCGATTACTGACTGAAAGAAAAAATGAAGTAGGTATGAAATGAAATTTGAGGAGAGTGTGCAATATTTATGACACCAACACTCGACGAAGTAGTATTTAGGCTGAGTTTTAGGAAACTATTGACTATAGCGTGCAACATTTATGAAACGAAGTCTTTAGAATGGTGTGCCGCTCTTATGAAAAATCTCTTGATGGTAGTGTGCAATATTTATGAAACAAACTTTTCAGAATGTACAGTACTTCATAACTCTCACTCTTCTCTGTAGTGAAGAGTTCTTTCATAACCTGCAGCTCAGCTCCTTTCAAAAATATATACACTTGTTTTACTAATGGTCTCGTTTTACGCGAATTACTTTTTGTGCGTAAAAAATTCATAAACACACGGGAGCAGTTCTTGGTATTTCATAAGTATTGCACACTAGTAAATTACCCCTTCCAAAAAATATTTCACGTTTTTAGAAATAGGCAAATTTTATGATCTTGACCGTTTATTCGGTTATTTAATAATGGTCTCTTTTTACGCGAATTATTTTTGTGCGCCCAGATTAAAAATTTTTGAGAAGGTCAGGTCTTTTTGAAAGTGTGCGCTATTTATGAAATAATATAATAAATATAAGAAGAGCAGGAACTGATATTATTTGCAAATGTCGTCGCTCTAAGGCAACTTGTGCGAATTTTTTTACGCAACAGTTGGTAGCTTTTTAAAAGTGTGTGATCGGTCTACTTGTTCATGTTGCCTTGTCGGTCGGACTTTGTTCCTTCGATGGTCGTGGTCGTGGTCGCGGTGGTTGTGATGTCTTTTGGCTAACGTTAGGCGGTACCTTGTTTTCTTTAGGTTTTGTTGGTTTGTTTATTGCCTTACGCGATTCGTTAATGCTCTAGATTAGGCGTTTTTCTCTTATACACTTCCTGTATCTGTGTTTGCTCTTCTTTCGGTCGCATGAGATTGAGCTCATTCATACCTAAGCGAACACTTGTTCGTCGGTTCGGTTTATGGTTTGTCGTGTTTTTGTTGTTAGTCTTCTGTTATTACTCGAGGTGGTTTTGAAGTTGATCGGTCACTCATGCGGAAGCTCATGTTTTCTTAAATGTAGTATCAACCAGGAAACTCTTCCGAAGACTGACTTGATCTTATTGTATTTGATCCGGTTCCTTGGGGCAAGATACTGGTCTGTTGACTTGATACCACCCTCTAAAGCTTGACGTACAAACTAGGGGTTGTCTTGTATAAATTTTGAAATGAAGTCATTTTGAAAGTGTGCATTATTTTTGCAAAAAGTTTTTATACAAGAGTTCTTGGAATAGATCCTCGACGAATTTGTGCATTACTTTTGAAATGACAATTAATACATGAATTCTTTACGGAAGTACTACTTGTAGGATTAAATGATGTATCCTCCCGACCAAATTCTCAACGACTTATTCCTTCATCCGGTTCTGTATTACAACACCACGTCTGTTCTTTGAACTAAAATGTCTCTCAAAGCTAAACCAACTACCCATCGTCTCGAACTTGATGGTAGGTGTCGGTCAGGGGTATAGAAAAGCCTTACAGTAGATATACACCCACGTGGGAATGATATAGTACCGTACAGAGGAAATGCAAGATTGGCGGTGGAGTCTGAAAGCTTCGGAGTTTGATATAAGACCGACACTTGGCATCAAACCGATTCTAAAAGGACAGTAGCCGACTCGAGAGGCTAACGGTTACTGTCAGTTAAGAGAGAAAAAAAGTCTGAACAGCCAAAAAAAATCTTCAACGATTTCAATCTCTGATTCCGAGTTAATAGATTTCTCCCCGAAGGCGAACACCATTTGGTTAAGAAGAAGAAGAAAAAAGTCACAAAAAGAAAATGTGAAAGCGAAAAGGGCAGAAGGAAAGCAGGAGGAAGAGATAGACGGTACGGGGGAGGGGTGGAAGGCGGGGGGATGGCACTGTGGCGTAAAAAACGTGACCGTAAAATGTGATCTCATCGATAATATATCGATTGTCAAGATCGAATCCGAAGTTCTTCGGCCAAGAGATCCATCATCGACACAACCTCGAGCCATCCAAATGCCTGTTTAAGGTCGGGTGGTGGTCGACACGGGTGATGGTGGTTGCCTCGGGAGATGACGAATCCCCAACGAGGGCACCTAGTCCACGTGGCAGGTAGTCGGTTAGTTCCTCCTCCTTTTTTTTCTTTTTTGGAAGGCGGTGGAGGAGGAGGAAGGACGAGGAGAGGTCGACAAGTTAATCTGACCCAAAATGTTTCCCGCCGGAGGGACTTGGCAAAATAATTGCCAACTGCCAAATTTAACTTGTTTTATCTCAAATGGTAACATTCATTATCAGGTATCAGGTTTCGGCGTTGTTTATCTTAGGTTCTTTTTTTAGGCGCGTTGGTAATATACGACACTTTAATTTGTGGTAATTTCCGTAAAACGTAAGCTACTTGCTTTTGCCATTTTTTGTTTGTCTTCTTTTCCTAAAATAGAAGACGAGGAAAGGAAGACATTATGTTCGTCGAGTGTTAACAAGATGATGACAACATTCCATCTGGGAGGACGGAAATCGAAAGAGTCTGGCTCACCAACAGGTGCATGTGACATGAGTACACCTAAGCCTTTAGGGAGATGATTGAATTCGGTTTTGCAGAATTGCAAACCTCAAACTCCGTTTTTCGAATATTTTCGAAGAAGCCAAAACGGTGAGGACCAGTCAAATATCTTCACGGCATTGATCTCGAGAGTGCCTCAGGCGCCAATCATAACGTGCCTGACTATTTTTACGTGTGGTAATCTCGAATGAAAAAACGCGACGCGACGACCTTCCTTTCTATTAACTGTTTTTTTAGTAGAAGAAGAAGAAGATGATGATGATGATGATGATGACTTCCAAGGGAGATGGAAAGCTGCAAGGATCTCATGATTTCTTCTTCTTCTTGTAGAGAAATGTAAGAAAGTTGAAGGGAGCCCGATTTAGAACAGACTGGAAAGTTGTGGAGCCTCCTGTGTCCGGACCAGGATGCTCTCGGCTGTTCTTTCGAAAACAAGTCATTTATCTTGTGTTTTGTTTTGTCCTCGCTTTTACACTCCACCCAAACTTCTTCACCCCCTTTCACTTTGCCTTTTCTTCTGTTTTCCTTTCCCTTTTCCATCACCTTTGTCTGCCATTTATTCACTTTTCTGAATCCGTTATCGCTTTGAGTCACACTTGGTTTTGTTTCTACTTTTTTTAATGAAACCGCTTTCTTTGTTTCGGTTTCTTCTTTGATTATACTTCTTTCTGGTATTGTTTCACCCACTTTTATTTACTCTTCATTTCGATATTGGCCTTAACGATGTGTGGTGGAGTTCCATTGTGCGATATTTGCGCGGCTGTTATCATAAATTATACTGAAGCCAATATTTTGATTGTTAGTGAAGTCACTGAGTCTACACTAGACCTTCTCCTACTAATTGTGCGGTCAGCTTTCAACTTTGACGAAAGCTCTGGAGAGGAAGAAATGTTTTGTTCAAGCTCAAAATTTAACTTGAGCGATGTAATAACCAAAAGACTAACATTACTAACATCAGTGTTCATTCTAAGCTCTAGTCTGTTTAGGACTGGATTGTCTCCATTATACTCTTATAAACCAATAATCCCACGTATATTTGGTTGGTTTCCTGTAGTTATTCTCTTTATTTAAGTGTTTGTGTGCTTTATAAATGTGTGCGATACTTATGAAATAAATTCTTTATGACTCTGTGCCGTATAGTACAACCTTTGTATATTAAGATGTGAAAGAGGGTCGAAATCACAATCATAACTTCTCTCTAATTAGAAACTTTGGTTTCTATACTAAAGGCCTTGAGAGAGTGTGCAATATTTATGAAACGAATACTCTGTAAATGTGTGCAGAATTTATGAAATAATGCCCGCTAGGAGTGTGCAGTATGTATGCAATGTGTACTTTGTAGACCTGTTCAGTATTTATGAAATACTATCCTGCTAAGAGTGTGCAATATTTATGAAATAAATACTCTGTACTCGTGTGCAATATTTATGAAATGAATCCTTTTAGAAAGTTTCCAACATTTATAAATTGATTCCCTAGACTCGAGATCAAATTCCCTTCCACTGACGAGAAGGGTATGAAAGACAAGGAAATTGTTTGTCAAAGTTTACATATTTTTTTATACTTGCAAAATTTGTTATACAGCAAAATATTGTCATAAATATTATATTATTCCTAACAGCATCCAGTGTAACCCGAATCAAATTTATGTAAATTATTTTCTGAATGGAAAACCGAAAACTGTTCTATAACCGAAAACTATTATCTATAATATATATTATATTCATACTATATATACTACTGATTTTATATATGTTTATTATAATTTATACACCTTATGAACTCAAAAATTTTTATTTTTATATAGTAAAAACTATTTAACTTAATTGAAAAGGAGGATAGTGTCAGGAAGTCTTCTTTGATAATTAGTCAAAGCGTAAAAGAATGACTGTGCATTACTTATGAAATATTATCTTTTCAAACGGGTGTTTGTTCTTTTAATTATTTTAGTACTTAATATTAGAAAAATGGGTCTTTCAGAAGTGTGTAATACTCATGAGATGGGTTTTCGATAAGACTTGTGCAGTACTTATGAAACGTGTTCTTCAGTTGGGTGTGGATTCCTTTTTGGTATGACAGATGTGCCCGACGAGAATTCCTCAGCAGAGAATTTCGGGAAGGTATAAGAAGGAGAGGTGTTCCGGTATTTGAACACAAAAAAAAGGAGAAGATGATGAATGACCAAATCAAATCTGGTTTTCAAAACCTCTCCTCCGCCCTCCCTCCCAGACACGCACACCTTCCTCCTCCGTCAAAAAACAAACAACCGACAAACCGAAAACTAGTCTAAATTCCAAAATTTCAATATGAATATGAAAAAAATTTCGGAATGCCAGAAGAAGAAGTCATGGAGTCCAGTTAATTCCTCAACAACGTCCGGGTTGTTAAAACGCGAAGAATGCATCCGATCATATTTCCCTTCCTCCATTAAGAATCAAGGTCCGCTTCCACCTTGATTACACTACACCTTCAGTCAAACGCTTAGAAAGTTGATTCAAATTATTTAGGACGGTCATGACCTTTTGACTTATACTACACCGTTCGGTTGGCTGTGACTTATACTCAAAAATTCCTCCCTGCCTTCCTCCCTTCTTCCCTTCCTCTCTCATCCGTTCCCCAAAAATTTTGCTCACTTTTAGGAAAGATTGATTTCATAAGTATTGCACATTGTCACAGGCTATTCGTTTCATAAATATTGCACACTATCTTGAGACACTCATTTCTTAAGTTTTGCACACTGTGTAAGAGTATTCATCTCATTAATTTTGCGATGTGTTTCAATTTGAATCCATTTGAATCATAATTTTATTGCACACACTCGCAAAAAGTTTCTTAGTGATCGAATTCACGATTTATAAAACAATTCGTTTCACAAACTCTTACAAAAACAGATTTCATATAAATATCACATCTTGATCTCATTCATTTCATAAATATTGCACACTGTCAATTTTAGGATAAGTGGTCGAGATTTTTTGCTTCAATAATTTACATTTGGGGATATTCATTCCACAGCATTATTTCATTCATGACCTTCACACTTTTCACTGAAATGCAAAATACCTAATCGAACCGTTTTTTGTCTATTAATTATGTCAAAAAACGGAAACGAGAACGACGCCATGTTTTTTTATTAACGTCAATCGTTCCGACCATTTTTTCTTCATTCTGTTCTTTTAATTCCGTTTCGATTTGAGATGTTTACCCCCAAGTTGTTGTCGGGTGTATGCTCGGATAATTAAAATGGAAGAAATGCCCAACGGGACGTTTGGGAACGGGGTCAGGACGAGACATGGAACGATATTATCTATGTAATTTAATTCGCTAGACAAGTCGTTCGGCTTACGAGATCTGATATAATTAAAACAGGTATTTTACGTTACGTTTTGGGAGGAGGAGGAGGCCTTGTGGTGGGGCGGGGAGCTGGAGGCTCTTGTGAAGGATGGCCATAAACCAACGTGAGAGAATGATGACAATGATGCCTCCCCCCACCCGTTGGGAAGAGGGTTGGTCCCATCAATTCTTTGGTTTTTTGAATGTGGTGGTGATGATGGTGTTAGCGGAACGTTATTCGAAGAATGTCCCATTCCATGGAATGTTCCATTTCATGTGGTCACAGTGTAATCAAGGTCGTTGAATATCTTCATCATCTTGTGTTGTGGCTGGTTGAATTACTTGTTCGATTTTGCAGACTATTTTTTTGTGCGGATTTTGGAATTTGTCCGGTTATTTGTCGCCATCTTGTGTTTTTAAATCGTCTTTCGTACGATTATTTATTTATTTAATTGGGAAACTCGATCACGATATGTCGTCATACTTCGGTTTTGTCATTCGTCACTTTTATATCTGTTAATGTCGGTTTTAATGGTTTTCTTACGCCCACGCTTGTGCTTGTCCTACGTGCTGTGCCAAATACTAACGGAACACTGATCCTACAACGCATTCCTCTACAGAGTTAAAGGATCTGAATCTGGCACCTACATGTACCCCCAGGCTTAGTCAACGTACAACCGAGCGTGCACAAGATGACATCAGGAAATCACTTCCTAGGTCTACCCCTCGACACTATCATATTCACTCATAAATTCTCCAATACAGTATGCGATATTTGCGAATCAAAACCTTCATATCAGTGTGCAGTATTTATGAAATGAATCTGCCTAAAAAATGTGCAGTAATTTGAAGCAAAATCTTTAGGTTAATGTGCAAAATTTATGAAACAAAGCCCTCACGTCAGTGTGTATAATTTAGGGCATGAACTTTCCAAGAAACTGTGCAGTATATATGAAATGAATCCTCTGTATGAGTGTGCAATAATTATGAAACGAATTCATTACGTCAACGTAAAGTATTTATGGAAAAAATTGTGTGTGTGCAATATTTTTGAATTTAAATATTCCTGTCGATGTGTAAAATTTACGAATTGAATCTACCAAGAAAGTGTGTCGTCCGTCAAACAAAACCTTTACATTAGTGTGCAATATATATGAAACAAAACCTCCACGTCAGTGTGTAGTATTAATGAAGTGAGTTCTCCAAGACACTCTGTCTAATATTTGCGATATGACAGACAGACAGTATTTGTCAAGTCATCTCAGTCTCATCATTGGTTCCGTTCGACTGAAATAGTCATTTGTGGCAGAAATTCGCAGTCAAGATGCTAAAGGGCCCCATACGACCTGCGAGTCATGGGTTTGACGATCACTGATCTATCATCTCTCTCTCTCTTCTCTTCTTGTTGTTGTTGTTCATATTTTCTCAAATAAATCTTTCAGTTAGAAAAGAATGAAAACGGAATTAGTCTTGGAAATAATATATTTAGTCAGACTCGATTTATGTTTGTCCGTCAGCCCGGTAATTTTCTCTTTCTCCCTCCCTCTCCTCTCTCTCTCTCTCTCTCTTCCACTCTTGTTCATGTATCACGGTAATGTATATCGAGGTTCCTTCAAGGTCTTCTTATAAAAATGAGTCTATGATAAATGATGATAACGCGAGCCGGTAGATAAGTTGGTGTGGCATCTGCCGGAGGAGAGAGAGAGAGAACCGCCCTTTCTTTATAGTAACACTTCACCCACTGTGCACAATGAGGCCCCAGAACGTGACGTCAGGGCTCTGTCATGTGTTACAAAGACGTGTCCAAAGCGAGGGAACAAGAAAAGAGGACAATCACACCAAGAGACTTCCTAGGCTTATTCCTCGACATTATCATATTCACCCATGAATTCTTCAAGAGAGTGTGCAATATTTATGAAATGAATCTTCCTCTAGCGTGTGTTTGAAACAAAATCTTTAAGTTAATGTGCAATATTTATGAACTTAAATCTTCCGGTCAGTGTGCAATAGTTATGAAACAAAACCTTCTCAATACTGTGTAGAATTTATTAAATGAATCCTCCATATGAGTGTGCAGTATTTTTGAAATGATTAATCTATGGGGTGTGCAATATTTTTGAAATGGAACCTTTTACGAGTAAGCAATACTAATTAAATAAGTCCTTCTTGTGAGGGTGCAGTAATTTTGAGATGAATTCTTCATTTCAATGTGGAGTATTTACGAAAAGATGCCTTCACTTCAGTGTATACTACTTATAACATGATTCTTCTATGGGAGTGTGCAATATTTTTGAAATGAAACCTTTTTACAAATGTGCAATAATTATTAAATGAATCCTGTATGTGAATGTGGAGTAATTTTGGGACGAAATTTTCACGTCAGTATGTGGGATTTATGAAACGAATCCTTCATGTGAATTTGTGTTAATTATAAAATGAATCCTCTACGAAAGTGTGCAAAACTTATGAAATGAACATTCCATTTGAGTGTGCAGTATTTTTGAAATGCATCCTCCATGGTTGAGTGTAATATTTTTAATTCAATTTAATCACAAGAAAGAAGAAGAAGGAGAAGGAAATATTTGGTCGGTCTCATGAAATCAAAAATTGTGCTCAGGTTCGAAATACCTGAACGAACTTACATACCTCGATTGTTTCCCTCTGTCCCCCTCCCCATCCCTTGACCACGTCTCTCTCACCATCGAGTCTTCCTTGGTTCAACCTCTCTCTCTCTCTCACTCTTTCGTGTTAATTAAATGCAATTTATTTGAATGACAACCTGAGCAGACATTAAAATCTGTCTCTTAGACGTTGTGGCCGCGCAAAGTTTACTTTCATCGACATCCATTCCAAGGTCATGGACATCCACATACGGTTCTTACTTTTTAAAATCAGGTTCACAGGTTTTTGAACGACCACAAGAAGAATCCCGAGAATTTTTCTCTTTTTTGTGAAGATTATCGCAACGGAAAGCGAAAATCATCGTCAGGGACCGCCGAGCTCATCTGTTTGAAAGAGCTCGTGTATGTGTTTGAAGGTCGTAAAATTGTGCAGTACTTTTGAAATGAGGGTTAATAATAATAATTTGTGCATTATTTATGAAATAACATTCTCACCAATGTGCCCAGAATTGACGCAACAAGCTATTTACTACTGATGCTATAAACATAGCGATAATTATTTTTAAAATAAATTCTCCATTAAAATGTGCATTACTTATGAAATGAGATTTTTAATGTGTGCAAGATTTATGGAATGAGGATTTTAGAATTATTGCAGCAGAAAGCTAAAAAACGTCGTCAGCGGCTAGCTCTTCTGTTTATTAGAACTTTAGTATTTGTTTGAAGATCGCAAAAATGTGCAGTATTTTTGAAGTAAGGGCTAATTATAATAATTTGTGCATTATTTATGAAATGACTTTCCTACCTATGCGTCCCAATATTTGGGTTGCAAGCTCTCAAAAAAATTTTGAATCTTTAACGACAGCAAAACTCCTGTCGCTCAAAGATTGAGATGTGGATTGCTTTTGGAATGAATTACTCATAAAATTGTGCATTATTTATGAAATGAGCTTTCTAATGTGTGCAAGATTTATGAAATGAGGACTTTAAGGAACTTTGTTGTCTCATAAGACCCTAATTGAGCATTACTTTTGGAATAAATTCTTCGTGAAAGTGTGCATTATTTATGAAACCAGTGCTCCAGGAGAGTGTGCATTACTTTTGAAGTTGAAATTTGTAATATGTGCAAAATTTTTGGACTTGTATCACCTTATCTTATTTCAAAAGTAATGCACACACTTCTGGAGGACTGGTTTATAAAAACAGCACACTTTCAAGAAGAATTTATTCCAAAAGTAATGCACACACTTAGGATTTTATGCAACAGCATAGTTCCTTAAAGTTTTCATTTCATAAATGTGCACACATTAGAAATTTCATTTCATAAGTAATGCACACTATTATGGAGAATTTATTTCAGTGGTAATTATTATCTCATTCTAACGACCTTTATACCGACAGCACAAAGTTTTCAAGAGCTTGTTGCCTAAATATTGGGCCGCATTGGTTGGCAAGTCATTTCATAAATATTGCACAGATTATTATTAACTCTTATTTCAAAAATACTGCACACTTTTACAATCTCCAAACAAGTGCAAAAGTTCTTTCAAAGAGTTGAACCATCCCCTATGATGTTTTTCGCTTTCCGTCGCGATAATCTTAAAGTCCTCATTTCATAAATCTTGCACATGTCAGAAATATAATTTCAAAAGTAATGCACACTTTCATGAGAATTTCTCAAAACTTACTGAGTGCGTGGAACAAGAGATAGGATCTTGAGACTGTTATGAGCTTTCTCCCAGGTATCGGAGAACAAAATCGGATTGTATAGACCTCATTCTTCGATTATAAATTAACGAGTTTGTTCGGGTTTAATTTACGCGTTTTGAAGATATGCTGTCACATGACTATAAACACATACATTTTATGTATATGGGTTATCGGTACGCGAAATTCGTGTTTATCTGTATGTGAGAAGATTAGCGACCGTTGTTCTAAATCATTTTATTTGGGATTTGAGGTTTGAAGAAAGCGTACGTGCGAGCGCGGATCCAACCTGGAAATTTCATTTCCTTTCCATCTCTCGTACCTGGTTTTTTCCTTTTCGACAAAAAGTTTCAAAATTTATTCTGCAATTTAAAAGTAAAAAAAAATTTTTTCTACTTTCGGAATGAAATATCCGAGATTAATTAATCTTTTAATCTTTATTCTGATCTAACCTGTTTCGTTAGTTCCAATTTTTATCGAATTCGTTCGCCATCTTGGTTCTTTCGTCTCCTCCTTCCCAATCCTCTTGACCCCGTACCTGAAGGAACTTCCTTAAACCCGTCTCTTCCTTCCTTACCCCGTTTGCTGTCTCCTTATCCTTCCTCTCCGGCTCGGTTTAGCTATACCACCACCGACCGGTCTGAGCACTGCCTTAGGCGCGACGTTTCCACAAGACTACGACCCAGCTCTACTTTCCAAATCTCTTTTCAAGGTTCTGACCCTGTGTCTAATCCAATCAAAATCTTGAAAATATTTTCCATCTTTGCTTAAAACCCAGGTTTCTCTAACCCCTCCTCCTCCTGAAGAAGTTAATAAAAAACCAAAAAACACGCAAACTCGTTCCAACACCGGAAACAGTTTAACCTTTCGGATTTCTTGATACGGATAGGTTTCAGGTACGAAATACCGTTGTAAAGGAGGAGTGCACGTTTGAAGGTCTCGGAAACGAGAATTCTCCAACTCGCTATTTGTTATTAATGTTTGTGTAACGATCGGATCGACAAGTTCGCGACCTTTCAAACTATTCCGATTGTTATAGCGCTATATTTTTAATTAAGATCGAATCCGATCTTGTCCGAAATGTTTTCTTCTCTCCATCTATAAACTGATATCGCGATTGATGAATTACAATTGGATGTTGAAAAGAGTCATCGAAGATCAAGTTGGAAGTGTTGTCTTCAGGTTCAGGGAAGTTTTTTGCTTCTTTGAGGGAGGAGGGGGAGGGAATTTAAATTGTCTCTCACTCAGACTGACAATCCCTGGAAATAGATTGATACAGTACCTTTATCTATACAACCGTCTAGTGCGAGTGTAGAGTAGGTCACACATGTCCAGAATCATGCGACCTTGTATCGCGACACTCTTGCCAATCACGGATCACTAAATTTGACTAAAATGTCTACCAACGAACCAACATAAGATTTTAGCGAATCATTTACAACTCCTTTCTACCCCTCCTGCGTTCCACTTAACACGTTTCACACACACCATCTATAAGAAGAATGAAAACACTCGTTTCATAAATAACGCACACTCCAAATGATGGCCTTCTTTTGAAGTCACTAATTCAAAGAGCTGATTTCGTGAATATTGCGTACTTTCATTGAGACTTTATTTCAAAAGTAATGGACACTCTCCTAAAGCACTGTTTTCATAAATAATGCACACTTTTACGAAGATTTTATTCAAAGTAATGCACATTTGATTTTCTCACCAATGTAAGATTTTATGCCTTAAAACCCAAAACGTGCGTTACCTTTAGAATGGGTTCTTCATGAAAGTGTGCATTATTTATGAAACCACTGCTCAAGTGTGTACGTTTTGAAATGGTATAAGATAAAAAAAGATTCAAAAATTTTCCGCACATTACATATCTCATTTTAAGAGTAATGCACACTATCCTGGAACACTGGTTTCATAAATAATGCACACTTTCGTAAAGAATTCATTCCAAAAGTATTTCACATCAAAATCTTTAAGCAACAGCAAAATTTTTTTTTGAGAGCTTGCGCCCTAAATATCAAGACTCATCGGTGGGAAAGTCATTTCATAAATAATGCACAAATTATTATTAACCCTTATTTCAAAAGTACTGCACACTTTTCCGATCTTTAAACAAAGATCTATCAAATATCTCTGACGACGACTTTTGCTTTCTTCTGATTCATGAAATTCATGTGTGCAAGAAGTATATTTCACTTGAGGGACTTGAGTAACGTCGCAGACATTCGAACCAGACCACCTCAAAATTTATTGTCTCCTAAAAAAGTCTTTTCAGATCCAATTTCGGTTTTTGCTCCCCATGACAGACGGACGTAAAGACGACAACCATAACTTGGGTCGTTTGCGAAAACGATTTTCTCCATCTTCCCAGTCTGTGACGTTAATAATGCGTGACAGTCACATGCGAACCAGGTTCAGTATTATGACCTTTCACAGCCGCCTTAATTGGATTCTCATTTTAAGAGAACGTTCGCTTCGTGCCTACTTCCTCCGTGTTCGACTGTGTTAGTTGCATCACAATCATGTAACACGTGACAGATTTTCGCGACATCGCTCCGTCCCATCTCTCTCGGGGGAAAGATCGTCACCGAAGATAACTTATAACGGTGGCTGATGTCATGTGAACATAGTCAGAAGACAAAAAGGTGAACCGGAAATCCGATTAATCATGTTAGCGTATGAAAATCACATTTTTCTCGAATTCAACTGGAAATGTTCTTTCCCGAGGGCCAGGATTATTGTAACCGGAAACGAAGGCTTAAGAACTAGACAAGATGGCGGAAGCTGGTCGTGATAAATGTTTATTGATTTTGTTTACTTTTTTGTAAATACCAAAGAAAATATTTTTTGTCGTGGCAGATGAAAAATGTTCAGGTTTTCAGGTATTTTCCGTTGATTTACAAGCGACTTAGTGCTCACCGCGATGGCTTTCCATATTTCATCCGGTGGAAAGTCTCCGCGGATGATTTCCCACGAAGCCGGCTCTCCTTCCGTTTCAGCACATCGATCCTTATCACTGAAACCATCAGAGTTAGCAGGTCTCATTGTTAGTTCTGATGTTAGTCTCGTTTTATGTGTAATACTGCGCATAAGAGTGAGAAATCGATTTCATAAATATTGCACACTTTCTTCAAGATCGCATTTCTTAAATGTTATCCAGTACGAAGATCTCATCTCAAAAATATCGCACACACTTAACAAGACCCCGTCTCATAAATATTAGTCACTATGAGGAAGATTTGATTTCAAAAAAGTGTTTCCTTTGAAAAATTTTGCACTACTATTGCTTCTCAAAAGTATTGCACACTTTTAGAGATATTACCGCAAAAATATTGCGTACAGTGCGAGAAAGGATTCGCCGTTGAAAAAGGTTGCACACTTCCTTCAAAATCGGATTTAAGAATTTTTGGAATGTGCGAAGGAGGTCTTATTTCATAAATATTGCACACTTCTAAAAATCAAATTTGTTAAATGTTGTTACAGTACAAAGATCCCATCTCAAAAATATCGCACACACTTGACAAGATCCCTTTTCATAGTAAAACGGTCTGTCGACTGTGCCATATTTTTGAAATAAGCTGCTGTTATTATTGTGCAATATTTATGAAATGGAGTATCCTTCGTTGTGTGCACTATTTATGAATTAAGACCTTTTGCACGTAGCGAAAATCCGTAAATCCGATTATTTTTAAAAAGAAATCTTTCGGAGGGTGTGTGCAATATTTATGAGATCTCGACAACAGTGTGTGTAATATTTTTGAAATGTAAAATGTTTGTAATATTTTATTTCAAAAATATTGCACAGTTCAAGGCAAGTTTCAATTCAAAAATATGACACAATTTCTTTCAAGATCACATTTCATAAAAGGGATTTTGAATCGCCCCCAAGAAAATTTCAAAGAAAAAAAATTTTTTCAAGGCACGAAGACACGCGCCTAAAAATTGACGGACAGACGACGAATCTGTCCTTCAAACCCGAATTTATTTACGATCGAGGGAACAAGATAAGTCACTTTACATAAGTTTACGACTTGTTTTCACCCCTTCGTCTTCAGGGAAAAAGGTGTGAAGTGCACCTTAAGTGTACCTAAAGTCAAAAGTTTCATTAGAACGCGTGTCGATACCTTTCTAAGTCTCTTCCTCTCCGCTTCCATCCCCTGCATCTCCTAATACCTGTCTGTCTGTATACGCCTAACAAACTTTTTCAATTTTTTGACAATTCGCATATCTCGAAGTCAGGTTTTAGTCTAAAATTTGTGCGGTCACTGGTTTGGAATCAGAGTTTTGGGATTAGGGGTTGGTTGAGGGGTGAATGGTAGGGGAGGCATTGGTCATAGAAGTAGTCCAGGGTATAGCTGACTGAAACAGAAGTTTGGGACCTAGCCGCTCGAATTTATTTTAATCTTTAGAGACCGCGTAAGTCTAAAACGCAAACTAAAAGAATGTCTATTATAGCTTTCTGGGTATCGAAAACCGCATAACTTCAAAACTTAATCTTTTTCCACGAACCTGACTTAAGTTTTGGTTTCTAAGTCAAAGGATCACGCATGCGGACACACAAAAACGACCGGAAGTTGATTAGTATTGTTCGATTTAAATGAGTGAGAGAATTTTTTGCCGACTCGAGCCAACCTTTCAAATTCCGATCGATTTTCTCCGCTCCGATCACTCATGATCGCGTGATCAGATCAGATCAGATTAGAAATTGTTTTTTGCTATCCTCTTTCCGTTAATGAATGATTTATTAATCCTCTCATTCGGCGATCATTCAATCTGCATGTCAAGAATCCTGGCAGTAAAAAATAATGCGAACGTCGTACCATAATAATATTTGGTCATTATTATTAACTATCAGTGGCGGATGCAGGGGGAAGTGGGAGACTGGGATTTAAACCTGAGCCTGGTCTAGAGGGTGAAGAAGGAGGATGAGGGGGGAAGAGGTCAACAACCTATGCAGATTTGATTTACGACCTTTTTGTGCGAATTACGATTTTGTAAAATGAGTCCTTTCAATCATTCCATATCCGGTTTTGAGTTATCGCGGCTCCTGAGGGTTACGTCTCCTCCATCCACCCCGCGCTTCTTCCCAAAGCCTCGGACTCGTATTTCCCGGGAGTTATTCAATGCTCCCGTTTATCTTTCACGTAGCAAGAATTTCAAGATGGCGGAAAAGAGATAAAATGAATTAAAAACTGCTGTTAGTGTAACGTTAGCAGTTGGGCCCCGTTTCCGAGAAACGAACGCGAGAACATTTCATCAAAGTCATCAGGTTTGTTAGATTACGTTTCCGAGCTGGAACAATGCCTGAGGGAGTTGAGGGTTGGGGGTGAAGGGGGGGTCGGAAAGGAAGGTTAGAGAACCTAACCGCGAACGAGTTGAGTTAGACTGCTTACTAACAAAATGTCTTCCTTCCCTCCCCTCGCTCTGTGTTACTCTGTTACTCTTATCCGTGGGCCGTGGGCGGATTGGAATCTCCGTGACGTTTCTAGGCTTTTCCCTCCGGAACCTGTACCTTAAACGAAGAGTAAATAAATGTTGCTCTGCTTGTTTTTCATGTTACATTTGTGGTTTACTTAATGACAAACTTGGGTCAACATAAATCAAATTACCCGCTCCCGCGCATTAAAAGGAAAAACATAACGAAACATGATTTTATGTTAGTCGCGATCGTTTCCGGAAGGAGATAAGAGGAAGCGGAACGGGGCGGAAGAAGAGACCGAGAGTGGAAGGACATTCGTAAACTACTTTAGAGAAAGAGAATCACCGACTCAACGAGCATAGTATTTAGGTCGTTTATCTTGAAAGTGGTCTAAGTCCAGTCTCAACACATAATTTGCGAAGGATTTAGTGTAAACTATTCATTTATAATTACTTCCTAATTTTCTTTCTTATTTAAATTACATCAAAGAAACAAATGACACTTAATTATGAAAGTGGTATAAGTCTATGTCTAGGTTTTTATTTATATTTAGTGCTTAAAATCGACAGAACTGTTTACAGTACAGAACAAATACAGAAATGTTTCATCAATATATTTTGAGTAATACAATATTTGAATAAAATGGGAAAATGTTATGATTTATTAATTATGAAACTGGTGCAAGTTCAATTTTTATTTGAAACTTAACGTCACATGTCACAGGAACCACTTATTGGCAAGTAACTTACTACAATTTTCTTGTACAAATAGATGACATTAATAATTTTAGAACCATTCATGTTCCCTTCATTCAAATTTTGGCCAAATGGTGTGATTATTGATTATGAGAGTGGTTTAAATCATAGCCTAGGTCAAATCTACGATGATTTTGATCATAAATATAATGGCTTACTTAATTATCGCAAACACACAATTAATTATGATGGAAATCAATTTGATTCATCAAAGTATTTTGTCATTGAAATTTAATTTTTGTAATTCACTAATTATAAAAGTAGTGTATGTCCATCTTAGAAAAACCGAGATATCACATATTTGTGATAAATCCGGTGGAGACTTCTTTATTTATAATTAATTAAAATGAACATCTTGAAAATACCAGTAATTCCATCAATTTTAAATTCTTCAAGAAAAGAAATGGCGTAGTCATTGATTATGAAAGTGATTTCAAGATGAATAAGCCCATTTCAGAAAGAACTGAGGTCACATAACTTGTGATTTAACTAGGGCGGAGTTTTTTTTTTATTAATTTGTTACAATTAACATCTTTGAAATAACAGTATTTCTCCCTCAATTTGAAATTGGTTAAACATAGAAATAGCCTATATATTGATTTTAAAAGTGGTGTAAGTTCAAGTTTAGGTTTTTCATTTTTGTTATTATTTATATACAAAATTCGATTCATGAATCAAAATATTTTGAGTGATATTTGGTTTTAATTTAAGTACTTTAATAATTCGCTAATTATTAAAGTGGTTTAAGTTCACTTTGGAAAAAGAGATAAGCTAATTTCGTGCTAAATTTTTGTGTCATTAGTTAATTTAATTTTTATATTAATTTCAACGCTTCTTTCAACTATACACTAATCAGTAAAAAAGATGGCCGCTCATTAATTATGAAAGTGGTGCAAGTTCAAGTCAGGGTTTTTATTTTTAGTATTATTTGTAGACAAAATTAGATTAATGGATTAAAATATGTCTAGTTGTATTTGTTTTAAGTTCGTTCATAATTCCCTAATTATTGAAATGGTTTAAGTTCAGGTTTCAGTATTATTTATATTTCAGTATTGATTATGAAAGTGATTTAAGTCCATTCGGGACTCCCAAATTATGGGTTGGTTTGGCTAAGTTTACTTGAAACTAATTAGCATGATTAAAGTACGTATTGATAAATTAAATTTTCTCAAAGCAATTAAATCGAAATTAATAAACTTAGACCACTTTCAAAACATACGGTTCGGTGAGCGGGCAGTGACCATTGGTTTCTGTTTAGAATGTCACTCGACCAGCTGATGACCGAAGACATCAAACTCTCCTTTTCCTCTTTCAATCCTGCATCTGTTTTCCTCTCTCTCTCTCTTTCTGTCTCTTTGCACCTCCTTCCTCCCTTCTGCCCTCCGACGACATCCCTCTCGAATGACCTCAAACCTCAGGCATGAATGAGTTTTTGTAATTCAAACATGTTTATGTTTTAGAACCTGAAAGGACCGATATTCCCACATGATTAGAGGAAGCGAAAGACACGAATCATCTCCTTTGTGTCAGAGACTCGGAATCGATTAAGGTTCTCCCTATAAGTACCTGGTTATCCGTCATCAGGTTTCGACCTCTTCTCAATCATTTTTTAGGAGGAAGCCGAGGGAGGTTAGGGGGGGCGGTGGGGCCCTTTTTAAAATTACGTAAATTCGATAATGGATATCGCGCCTAAGGTTTTTGTGTGAGTGTTGTCTGTATACGTGTGTCACACGAAACCATGTAAATTAGGTTCGTCTTTGTCGACGAGGTCACGCCAGGTTATTGTCGGGTGTTTCTTTCCCAAACACAAATCTTCTTCCTTCTTGTTGTTTGTCTTCTTTTCTATTTGATTGAAATTGTGTTTTTGAGAAGGCTGTGAGAGAGGCCTACGATCAAAAAGTCAAATGACCTGGCTGGCAAAGTAGTGGTTGAAACAACAAAACGATATCTTGAGGATATCTGATATATTTTTAAAATATGGTCTGATTGTGTGCAATATTTATGAAATGTGATCTTAAGGAGAGTGTGCAATAGTTTTGAAATGAAATATTCCTCGGACTGTGCAATATTTTTGAAATAAACAATCCTCACATTATGGAATATTTATGAAGCGGGATCCAAAGAGAAATGAGTAGAAGTTTTGAAATGAGCCATCCTCTGGCATAATATGCAATGTTTATGAAATGAAAGGTTTACAGAAGTGTGCAATATTTTTGAAATAAAATCTTTCTCGGACTGTGCGGTATTTTGAAACGTAATTTTGACCAAGTTCATTCCCAGTCAGTCGAAATGCACTGTTTGTGAGAGTGCCAATTATTTTTGACATGATACTTTAACGAAAATGTGCAATACTTTTGAAATAAAGGTTCGACAAGTGTTTAATATTGATGAGTGAGGTCTATTATTCAGCAGTTCTCAGTGAGTTTATTTTGCATTCCAATCAACGCATCCATCTTGTGAAGAAAAACCCAAATAAACAAAAATTTTGTTTTAAACAATTAAAACTCGCGTAAATTGTTTACTTTTACCAAATATGTCGAAAAAGTGTTCGTCGAAATATTGCTAACTTCGCCTTTGCACTCGTTTTCATTTAATCTCTTTCGTAACTCGAGTGTCTAACAATTCGTAGAAATCGAAAGAATGTTATAGAAATCGATATCTCCCGCGTGGATTCATTAACGAACGTGATCCTAACGGCATAACTGACAACAAGACATTCAAGAAACCATTCAAAAAGGCGGGAAAGAAGTATTTCCGGTTAGACGTGACTTGGCGCCGAGACAACACCAACACAGATTACGACATATATGGCTGCAGAGAACTCGGTTGGCAGCTTCTGTGACAAATTTCGTGGAAACTCTTCCCAAAGGTCGAGGTCGCGAGAGAGAGAAAGGTTGGTCCGAAAGTAATCGTGGTATCGCACATCTTCAAGTCCCTTTCTAATTTATGGACTACGATGATGATGACGGTGATGAGTGTTTACGGTGAAGTTAGGCGCGTCCGGAAGCGCCCGCTGTTATCATGGAGTCCGCCTTAAAAGAAACATGATTTCCGAGGAGGATGGGAGAGACGTGATGCAAAAATTTTCTCATGACCCCCCGGGGTGACTCGTTACCCTAATCGCGAAACTTTTACGACTCCCGTCATTGTTTTCCATTTCGACTCCTCCCCAAACTGAAACCAAAATTTTGTGCAGTACTTGAATCCTCTTCCTTTTGCCTTCTTTGTCCATCCCTCTAGCAATCAACAACAAACTGAGAATCCGAGAAAGCAAAAAGTCACAGCCTTCTTGAATTTTGTACCCTTTCATCACCCTTTGAACTCTAGAACTTTGATCACAACTCACAGGCCTCAGCCTCATCAATATTGAACACTTTTCGTAAAATTTCACTTCAGAAATAATGCACATTTTGGTCTAAATCACATTTTGTAAATATTACGCGGATCGCAAACGTTTTGGTTTCAAAAATATTGCACATTCTTGAGTTATTCATTTCATAAACATCGGAGGGTACGATAAAGACTCAATTTATAAAATATGCAACATTCTGAACGTTTTTCAAAATACTGCACGATTTGGTTACTGTTTCGTTTCATAAATATTGTACACAGTTCATTTCAAGAACATTGTACACTCCCGAAATGATTTTCTGTCAAAAGTTTTGCACATTTACATCAGGATTGCCATTCATACATATTATACTCTGTGAAGCAAGCTTCATTTCAAAAATATTGCACACTTTCCTCAGTATATCATTTCAGTTCCTCATTTATTACGTCATGGGATTGATCACTCAACCACAGGCCTTTCTTCATGAATATAAAACACTTTTACCATTTCAAAAATATTGCACACTTTGCGGCTGATTTCCTGTCAAAACCATCGCACATTTACATTAGGTTTACCATTCGTATATATTACACACTGTGTGAGAAGTTTTATTTCATAAATACTGCACACTTTGTGTCAGTCAGCTGTTTTTACCAAAAGACGTTGCTTTTATATTTTCTAAATCAAACATACTTCCATGAAGCTTTTCTCTCAAAAGTATAAATGTAGGAATTAAATTTAAATTTAATGTTGGTGGAGGGGAGGCCGAAATTTGATTTGGGACAAAATTTTCGACCCGAATTTAGCGGGATAAATGGAGGACGTACAGTATATCTTGTTAGACTAAATTTTTCTTTCTTTCTTTAAACCGGAAACGAATATTTTCGTTTTCTTCATCTTCTTTTGTCTTCAGCTTTTCTTCTTGACATTTGATTTCCTCCTCCTCCTCCTCCCGCCATCTTGAACAAACCCAAATATGTTTCAGCCTTCACTTCTCTCGTATTCAGGTCGTTGACATTGACTTGGTTTAATTTTGTTTTTTGTTGTTGTTTCTCTTCCCCAGATGGTACGCTGACCTACCGCGCCGGTTTCAAGGTATCACAAGACATCACGTCATGCGAAATGGTAAGCACAGCTTCTCTCTCTCTTGAGACAAGACGGCCACTCTCAAGAAAAATTTATTTATTTATTCGGTTTTGAGGTTTACGACTAGAATAATATTTTATCACCCCGAGAGTCTTAAATTAGAATGAGTAGATTAAGGGGCGGAGTAAGGGAGGAGGAAGCACAGACGGAGGAGAGAAACCCAACACTGAATCCAATTCCGATTAACCTAATTGTTGAGAAGCGGAAGACCTTCGGCGCCGATTTGGTTTTACTACTTTTGGCTAATTTTTCAGTACTGGGTTTACGGTCTGAGCCAATTTGACTCTTTCCAAATGGAGGAAACATTTTAGTAAGTATTGCACACTCGATTGACTTTCTTATTTCACAACAAAACTATCCAGTACGACTAGGAAGATGTCATTGGTGTGGGTGAGTCCGACTCCAAACGACCACTGAAGTGTGCCAATGTGGCTCAAATTTTTTCGTATTCGCTCGTGTTCAATTCCGACGAAAGATGTCTTTAACTGATAATACCAATTAACTCCATTTTGGTAGAGTCAAATTGGCTCATATCGTAAACCCAGAACTAAAAATCGACCAAAATTGTGTGCAGTATTTATGAAATGCTCTAAAATTTTTTGTTCGACCGGTGAACCTCAATTTCGTACATGAGTCCAATTGACTCACGTTTTTGACAACTGACATATACTAAGAAGGCACAAAAATTCAGTATCAAGGCTCGATGATTAGGTTTCTTTTTCGTTTAGGCTGTTTAATGGAAAGATGAGGTAAACGATGATTCATTCGTGGGCCAAATTTTTTATTTTGGTTGAGTCAAAAATTGCGCTCCCCCCAAAACTCCTCAACCCCTCATCTTCTTCTTCTTCTTTCTTCCTTTTAATCATGTTCCTATATGGTTGTTAAATATATGGTCATAGAGAAAGTATTTCGGTTAAAGGTTTTTCCTTCTTTGTCCGTAATGGAGGTCGAAGAGGAAAAGAGGTAGAAGAGTCGCGAAGAAGTTTGATTACTATACCGGAAAGACGTGTGTGAACTAGTCCTGACGTAGTACGTGGAAGAGACGTCGTCGTATCGTAGCTTATTCCGAATCGGATTTGTACTTTCATTTTCTATGGATTTCCATGATTTTTGAACTCGCTATAAACGGGTACCGGATTCCATTCGAAATGTTTTTTTTTTATTTGCGCGCACACACGCGCAGAGCCTATACTATAATTATACAAATAAAAAGAAAATCAGGGTGAATAAAATAAAATAAAATAAAAACCTGAACCGAACAAACTTCATTCAGGATGGCGAACCGGGAGGGAGGGAAGGGAAAATGAAACCTGATCCCAAAGTGTCAAAAACTGCCTGCTATAAATCGCTGAAAGTAAGAACTTGACGTGAATACATAATGGAACTTGTGTAGGTCGCTTAGATTCATGATAGGTAACGGTAATCTTCGTTTTTTGTATATTATATCTTCTCTCCCTTTTCATATCTTCGATTTTTAAGGTAATTAATGAATGAGTAAGCAGCCTCCTGTTTGATCCGTTGCTTCCTTCAGCATTTTTTATTTTGCTGCTGCTGGGTTTTGATTCTCTCCTACCCGTGAGAGGTTGGGTTACGTTCGCTAATTCAACTTGGGTTATGTTTTAAGTCTCGCTTTGGTCTCTGGTCGTATTGTCATAAATATATGTTGCGGTAAAAGTGATCAATCAGTCGAGTATATATAAAATTCGGCGATTCTTTATAATCGCCAACTAAGGTTGCTTGAAATGACAATTTACCGAATATTTATCACAATTACCGGTTAGTTTATAAAATATCCAACTTCTAATTTGAGCAAACCTTAAAAACTGGGGATTGTATAAAAATTCAGCCGGTAAATGTGATAAAAATTCAGTTTTTTGTCACATATACCAACTGAATTTTTATACAATCCCCAGTTTTTAAGGTTTGCTCAAATTAGAAGTTGGATATTTTATAAACTAACCGGTAATTGTGATAAATATTCGGTAAATTGTCATTTCAAGCAACCTTAGTTGGCGGTTATAAAGAATCGCCGGATTTTATATATACTTGTCAGATTAATCACTTTAACCGTGACATATTATATTATTTAAAAAGTTACTATGTATTTGCTACGGTAAAAATGATAAATCGGGCGAATTTATATCTAGTATAATGTGAATTTTTATACTTCTGCAAGAATATTGCGAGCACTAATCATATTAGCATGTAACACACGGAAGATAAATTTTTTATATTTTTTGATACGTTCGGTCATTCTTCATAGACTGTATTAAAAATCTCTTCCTTTATAGTCCAATATGCTGTCGTATAACTCTTAAACCGACGAAATTATTACAAATAGTACTCGTATAGTGCTATACAAAACCCTATCATAAAGTTTCCACGTAGTTTATGATTGTGTATTACGTTCGCTCATTCTATAGCTCTCTGTTGGCGTCTTAGCTGTCTGCTGTCTCTGTCTTGGTCCAGAATATCTGTCAGTAGCAATTATGTTGTTATTGACCTTGAAATCCTCTACGTTGTTGGTTGATTCCCCGTCGTGTTCCTCATACTCCTTTCAAAAGTCATTCGCACTTTTGTTAAAACGTTATTTCATAAATAATGCACACTGTTATCCAGTTACCATATCTTTAAACAACTAGAAGTGGGTGTTTTAAGTGTGAACTTCTGTAGGTTTAGGTTTTTGATTTTTGTCTAGAAGTACAAGTGTGCATACACTTCCTGCTGTCAGTAAGAACAGTGAATCTGAGGGTTTAGTTGGGGTAAATTGTTCTGATGTCCCATACAACTCGGAGACATATCCTTAGCACTGTATGGGACTTTACTGTATATTCTCAGTCTCCTGTGAGGCAAAATAGTCTGTTCGAATCTTCCTCAGAGATGCTGACACGACTACATTCTCCGCCAAAACTCCGCCGATGAGAGATCACGAACGCCATGGCCTTGACTTGACAACATCCTACAGACTCAGAGCACTGATTCGTAGAAGAAAATCGATTTTTTCGATTAGGTTCGCGGGTTTTCCGTTCGGGACAGGTAGGCGTTCACACACAACGTCCGTCCGTCCGTCAGTCTTCTTCTTTTATTCTACACCGTAAATCGATCCCTTAATCACCGACTAAAGTCGTTTCAGCATAAAAAATAATTTCTGTCATCATCTTCCATTTTCTTTTTAATTGAAACGAATTAAATATTGTAAGCGCTATTGAAACCTGAAACCTGATCTTGGTTTCATTCAAAATGAAGAGAATCTTAGAGCAGCGATTCTCTGGTCCAGAAGCTGTGACAGCTTTTTGTGTCGAAGAGGTTAATGAACAAGAATGTCGGACGTGTCCTCGAACCGATTTCCTCGTCGATATTTCGGGTGTTTACGTTTTGTAGGAACCCCGAACGAATCGTTTTAATGGGTCGGCATAGTGATTGTTAGCTAACGTTCAAAGTCCTCGAACGACAACAAAAAAATTTCGAATCAGGTATTGGTAGGCTGAATCAGGTACTGAAGATTGGGCTTCGCCATTTACGGCCTGGTCTCTCTTATCAAAGGTGACTCGGTGTAAACAAGGAAATAATGCGTACGCAAGCGTAACATTAAGGCGCCTTCGTTGTTGGCGATTAAACGCGTGTGCATTGTGTCTGGTGTGTGTTTGTGCATATCATGAACTCAAAGTTATGCGCTGTGTTTGTTTCCTAACGAATCTGATGTGTGTCGTTGAAAGGAATCGCAAATTTTCCGTTTGATGTTGACACAAAGACTAATTTTCTTTGATTTATGACAGTGGTGTTAATCTTTGGTCAATCAGACAAGACCATCTCACGTACCCTTGGATGTGGGCCACAATGTTGGCAATCCCTGATCAGTCGGTAAAGGGTTTATTGTAGCCCACCCTCTTTGTCCGCCAAAACTAAACTAATTTGTTGTGCATTGTTTGAAAGGTATAGCAAATTTTCTGTAGATGTGGCACAGTGTTGCCAATATAAAACACTAAGTCAAGCCTCCTCCTCGTCCTCTAACTCTAAACTTGGCCATTATTTGAAACACTACTCTTAAACTTCCTTTTTGACCTCGACACAAAGAATAATTTTGTGTGGACGTGCCACTGTGCTGCCAATTTTCAAAAGACGAGTTGAAGCCCTTTCACCCCTCTCTCTCATCCTCATAAACGAAACTGACATGCATCTTGTGAAAGATTCTACGTTACACGAGGACTCATATTCTTTGAATACGCGACAATGGTGCCAACATTTGGTACATCAGCCAAAACCCTTTCATCATTTTCGTATGTGTGCCACGATGTTGGCAGTCTCTAATCAATCAATAAGACTCTGTCATTCTTACTTCCTTCATCTGCCAGATCTAACCTAATCTGTTGTAAATTATTTGGAAGGTGTAACAAAACTTCTGTGACTCTGCCGCAGTGTTACCAACTTAAAATCAATTAATCAAGGCTCCATCACTCACTCCTTATAAATATAAACAAATCTGATTCCAGTTCCTTTGGCCCACAATATTTGTTTCATGACGACATGGAGTCCAATTTTATTTTGAATGTGGCACAATGTTGCCAACCTAAAATACAAAGTCGAGACTTCTCCTTATTCTCCAACACTAACCTGTTATGTACTATTTAGATGCTCCACAGTATTGCCAATATCCGAAAGACGAGTTAAGGCCCATTCATCCTCCTCTCTCAACGCCATCATCAAAACTGACATTCATCAAAACGTTTGATATTGACACAAATACTAACTTCAGATGTGTCACAGTGTCATCACTCCCTGATCAACTACTCTAACACTACTAACACTAAAGAAAATAATTCGGAAAATGACTTACCAGACTTCCCAACTCTCGGATTTCCCAAAACGACGAGTCTCACTTTACCGGAAACAGTTGGATTCGACGTGTCGTTTGCATGTGGCAACTTGCTAGCCCCGTTGGCCACACTCGGTGGCCTCACCATCGTTTTAATCAACATGTTTCCTTTTTGTTTAAATTAGTCACCACCAAATAAAGGCACCACTATACTGATGATAATAATATTAAATCGTTTCGCACACAAAACAAAACAAAAAACTCAAAATCGAACCGAGTTCACTTTCATAGTTCAATCTGAAACCGGATTTAACAATTAATTAATTAATACACCTAGCTACGGCACTGATTTGGGATGAATGGTTTTTAAAGAGTGCGGCTAACAGCTGATTAAAAGGTGGCTCTAGGTGAGGTTAATAACTTTTTTAATTTTCTTTTTGGTTTTTTATCAAAAAGGTATCGGCTTTTAAACGCCATTTTGACGGATTAACGACCTCGGAAGACATTATTATTATCATTATCATTATTATTATTAATCAGATTAATTGTGTTTTAATTAATCCGATTAAGATTAATAATCGATTTGGAGAGAAGGCGGTGGCGGCGAAATCGATTTCGGTTTTCACCCCGAACTTGAAAATTTCCCTCCCAAGTTAGAAGCTTTCTTTTTTGATAATGCCCTTGTGTTTTGTTATTTATTTATTTATTTATTTACCTAAACATACCGTCGTAGATAATATTATCTATAAGTATTTGTTTTCTTTAATCCGGATTAACGATTATGAAAGTGTCAAATTCCTTTCATTCGTTAACATTTCCTGTTTTTAAACTTATTCAAACCACCCCCACAGGAAAACTAACCCCTTAGGACTTCACTAAACCCACGAAGTAATAAATAAATAAATAAATGAGAGTCAAATTGGCTCATTTACATGAAATAACCGTGAAAACTGGAAGCAAATTGACTCCTCACGATGTAGACTCAAAAATACTTTATGTAAGTAAAATTATGAGTCAAATTAGTAAGTTATGATACAATGTTTTATTCAGTTTACACTTTTCTGAGTCAAATTGACTCATTTTAATAATATTTCAAGCTCCAAATGGCTCATTCCAATACATTTGAGTCAATTTGAGTAGTCGAAGTAAAATATTGGGGTCGTTTAGTTGAAAAAACAAAGTCAAAAGATATTATTTTCGTTAATTGTGAGTCAAATTGGCTCAGAATAATGAAATCTTGGTTCAATTCAATTATAGTCTATTCAAAACCATAAAACCTTCCTTCACATTGGCTCGTCTATATGAGAGAACGTCAAAATTGGAAGCGAATTGATGGTATATTGCGATATAGCCTCAAAATACTCGAATTCAGTAAAATTGCGAGTCAGATTAGCTCGTACTAATAAAATCTTTTGTTAAATTTACTCGTTCAAGAGTCAAGTTGACTCGTTTAAATAAATTGTAGGACTCCTAATGATTCATTTTAATAAATTTGAGTCAGTTTAGCTCTTTGGGGTAAAATATTTGGTTAAATGTCTGGTACATTGGTGTGTTTGGTTAATTGCTTTGCGTAATTCCCTTTAATTTTGAGTCAAATTGACTCAGTACATTAAAATCATAAAAGAACAACCCTTCAGTCTCACTGTCTCGTTACAATGGAATAAAAATACGAGCCAAAATGACCCGTCACTATATAAACTCAAGATGCTCCATTTAGGTAAGTTTTAAGTCAAATTAGCTCGTTATCTTTGGGTAAATTCACTCTTTCGAGAGTCAAATTGACTCGTTTAAATAAAATGTGAAACTCATGGTTCATTTCAGTACTTTTGAGTCAGTTTGGCTCGTAAAATATTAGGTTTATTGGCTAACTTCATTGTAAAACAAAGTCAGAATACATTCCCATAAATTGTGGGTCAAATTGGCTCATACCATGAAATGATAGTTCTTATTCAATCATACACAATAATATGAGTTATATATACATAAAAAAGCGAGTCGCATTGACTCGTTACAATGAAATAAAATCAAAATACACCTTGATTCTTGTTAAACATGAGTCAAACTGGTTTGTTAGAATAAAATGTGGAACTCAAGAGTGTTTCATCTCAATACAATTGAGTCAAATTGGGTCATTTCATTGATAGATAAACTCAAAATGGCCTATTTCCGATAAATTGTGAACCAAATTGACTCACTACAATAATGAAATCTACAAAACAAATATTTGTAGCTTACAGTCACACTCTTCTCCGCCATATCTACCATTATTAATAGGATTAAAGCTTAAACCGGATTATCGTTAATCCGGATTGAAATAAAACAAACACGTATAGATAATATTATCTAGGGCGGTGTGTTTAGATAAATAAATGACAGAACATGAGGGCATTATCGAGAAAGAGAGCTTCCGATCCGGAAAAATTCGAAATCAATTTTGGAATGAGCCAGTTGGACTCAAAATTCTAGCTAAATGGAGCGTTTCGATTTAATAGTGTAGTTCAACGATTGGGACTTTGGACTCTGTCTAACTGAGCCAATTTGACTCAGGATATTAGTGAAAGGAGACGGTACAAGTTAAAAGTTTGAGAAATGAAGCATTGAAATGAGCGGATTTGTGTCAGAATTTGACCGGAACGAAAATTTGGAGTTTGAATTTCATTTAACAAATCAATTTGACTCGAAATTTGAGTAGGATCGGTAACGAGCCAATCTGACTCACTTTTTATATTTATTCATGGGTTTAAGTGAATGGGAATAGGGTTGGTTTTGCTTTTGAAGTGGTAGAGGACTTTTAAAACAAAAATCCAGGGATTTGAAATAAATGTAAACGGGGAATGGGCTTAACAACTTTTTATTAAAAATTTTTATTATTAATGGCTCTTAATAAATTAGGGGTTGAGAAGGGCTTTAAGGGATGAAAAAGTAATTAGTTTTGATGAAAATGTTTAAACCAAAATAAAAAATGTTGTGGTTCTTGTTGTAATTAGTTTTGTTTTTTAATTATGTGTTTGGAGGATTTTTGAGCGATGAAAGACTGAATCGGTTGAGGGTTGGTTGTGGCGTTGGTGTCGAGGGTAGAAAGGGGTGGTTAAAATCAAATTAGGAGAAGGTCTAACATAATGATTATTTATGAAAGATGATGTCTAAGTAGATTTGTCAGGCAGGGAAGGGGTTGCAAGAACCGAGAGTTTGTATGAAGTAGTCGATTTGACTCAGAATCCAACTGCTATTTGAGCGAATTGACTTTATCTCAAATCATTACGGTACAATGTGGGTTGTGTAGTTTCGTTGAGGTAGGTCCGATTTAAGTGGGGGTTTCAAACGTTTGAGTCAATTTGACTCAATTCGACTTAAGATTTTGCCGAGATGACCCAATTAGACTCAAAATATTAGTAAAACAGACAGAACGACTTGGAAGTTTCAAAAATTACACATGAATCGAGTCGATTTGACTTAAAATTGAACTGCCTATCTGTGTGAGGGTTGTATTGAAACAAATCCGAGTCAATTTGACTCCAAATTTTATTACAACGACCCATTTCGATTTAAAATTTTATCAAAATGAGACAGTATAACTTGAAACTATTAAAAATGGGACATTGAAACGAGCCAATTTAACTGAAATCAGCCCATTTGGGTCGAAATTATATTCAAACGAAAATTCTGATTCTGTATTTCATTCAATGAGTCACTCTGACTCAGAATTTTACCACAATTGTATTACTGCAAGTAAGTTTCATTAAAGCAAAATCCACTTCCCTCAAATTACCATGCTTCCGAGCCAAATACCCTCCAACATTCTGTGACTCGGGATTTCAATGACACGAGTCAATCCGACTCAATATATTATTACGACGACCCTATTTCCGGCTGGAATGAGTTGATATATTATGTGAACCGGAAAGTAGTATCGTAAATATATTACGGTAAAGCAGATGAATATACTGTGCACATAATTCTGGGTGCTTATTCATAATCTCCAATCAAGCCTAGTATATGTGACAAATTACTGACCATTTATCACATTTACCGGCTAGTTTATAAAATCTCCAGCTTGTAGAATTGAATAAAAGTTTTCCACAGATTACGATTTAGATATTTCATAAACCAATCCGAGTCAATTTGACTCCATATTTTATTACAACGACCCAATTCGACCTAAGATTTTATCCAAGTGAGCCAGTATGAATTGAGCTTTTTGAAAATTGGACTTGAAACGAGATATTTCGTAAACTAACCGGTAAATATGATAAATTTTCAGTAGTTTGTCATTTTAACCAAGCTCAGTTGGTGATTATGAATAATCGCCGTAAGAATGTAAGTACTCCTCCGATTTATCACTTTCACCGCAACATATAAATTAGGTGTGACACACAGAATCGACATAATTTATCGGTTTCAATTGATATTATGGCGACGAGTTATAAATTCACTTTTTTTTGTTTTATATTTTTTAATAAGATTATATTTATCTATTTTTGTTAGGGCATAGTATATAATCGCGGTTCTAATTAATAACACGGCCGAGATCTCTTTGAAATTAACGTAATCGGCACTAACACTTAATTGATATGATAGCAACCTCGAATATCAATCGAAACCGAGTTTCCTTCATTAATCTATCCAGTTGTAGTTAATTTACTTATTATCTACAACTCATTTACTCCTTCATAGTGTTTCTCGATAACGGAATCGAGTTCACTTCCGGTTTTTTGTTTGTTTTATTCGGGAAAAAATTCTAACGATTCTATAAATCGAATCATGACCACGCGTGCTTGTTTACGATTTCGAAACGGTTAAAGCGTCGAAAGGGTTTTTCGAAAAAGTTTTTGAGGCTGAAGGGTGGGAAGGTGGGGTAAGGAACCCTCATTAGCAATAGCTTTCTACTACTATCTCTGGGTTTGAAAATTTTTAATTAAAACAAAAAATTAGATTCTTGGTGAGAAAATAGTAAACACGAGACAAAGATGGCGGACTAAGCTATCAATCACGTATTTTGAGAACTCGTAGAACAAATAAATAAATAAAGACGGTAAATATAAATTATTTATTTATTTATTTTGTATTTTGACTTTTGTCTCTTTTTTTTACTGTATGTGTATTTTCTTTTCGTGTTTGCTTAGATATAGTTGATACATATTAGCCTTTTGATTGGCCTGTGAGAGGCGCATCAAATAAAAATAAATAAATAAATTATGGGTTACTTATTAAGGTATTTATGGGTTAAATTTTTGGTACCCAAGCTTTTTTGTTTCTGGGCCAAATTTCTTTTGTGAACATTGCGACTGGACCACACTACTTACAAAAAAAAGCTTTTACAGATTTGGATTTAAACAGGCCACCCTTAGGGCATCATCTGCATGTAAATCTGTCAGTCTGTTTCTGTATATTGCCCCACAAAGACGTTAAGACAAGCAATATTAGCAGTTTCTCAGCACAAGCCCCATCATTTTTTACTGGTCTGTCACTATGTTGTAGAATTCAGAGTTAACAGTGTGCAAATTTTCACTCAATCGGTTTCCACTGGGCCACCCAATAGAGTTGGTGGGCCGTAGTTTGAGTACCAAGGGGTTAAGTACACTAAAAACAAATTTTTAACCTCGGAATGGTTTCCCAGACAAAAAAATCACTGACAACACTAGACTGTGACCCAACTCATAACTTTTTTGGTCTTGAAAAACAGTTAAGACAGAAGATGACGGCTATCTAGATTTTGGAACCAGAATTTATGTCCCTTCTAAATAAGCTTTGAGAATGTATGACAGGTCGACTTTTAGCGACTCTGGTGAGAACTTAGCAACAGCGCTGATTTATTGTCAACTATTTATTTAATTGTACCTACTGTATAATTGCCTCTTTATGATTAGCGAAAAAAAAGAACTGACATCACTAAACTGCGCCACAACTCATAACTTTTTCGGTCTTATATTACTCATATTATTTATTAACATTCATTCATCGGTTAATTAAGAGATATCATATATTTACTCCACATCCACAACAGATAAAGTAACTATGAATGGTGTACAGCAAAGAGAAAATCAATATAAAGACTCTTCTAAAACCATAAAACAAATAAAATAGTATAAACCAAGTAAATAAATAAAAACTCAAATATATAAAATAAATAACTAAGATAAATAATTAGACAGATGTAATTTATATAACATTACGTTATCTCGGGCAGATTATCTATAAGTCATTTTTTTACCAATCGTGTACATACTGTGTAATTGCCTCTTTGTGATTAGCAATTCGCTGATTTAATCTGCTTAAAGCAACATAAGGTTATGTAAATTTCATTTATCTATTTATCTACCTTAGTTATTTATTTTATATATTTATCTAGTGTTGTTTCAATATTTCATTTTATTTCATTTATTTTTTGGTGGCTTAGTAGAGTCCTCATATCCAATTTTCTTTATTGTATATCTTCCACGGTGGGTTTTGTATGTTCCGAATATGGATGTGGGTTTATTCAGTATAATAGTATACGTGCGGGAGGATATTATAACGTCCGATAAGGCCACACAATAATTAAATACGATAGTATAACTTTTTTCTTCGAACACTTAAAAATTAATAAATTAACTGGGGAGAGAGGGAAAAAAGGAAAATTATCCTCGTCACAATTTATATTATCTATAAATAATATCCGGTCGATAGAGTTTACCTTGCGCCAATTATCCAAAAAAGGAAATCGATTTGAGTACGACAATTTAAATAAAAAAATTTGAAAGGAAAACCGATTTCAAAGAAGACGAACACTTTTCACAAATTTTCCTTCACTATCATCCGGCTTTTGTTTTTACTAAATTGATAACTAGATAATTAACTGGTTAAATTTTAGATGAAAATCAGTACTGAATTGTGACCGTTAGATAAAAAAAAGCGCGAAACGCGGTGAGTAACAACTCGAACGAGAAATCGTTTTCGTTTTCGTAACTCTCGAGTCGCAGTCGATTTGAATGCATCGGCAGTCGAACGCGGACTGAAACAGTGTATGAGAACTTGTTCGTTCGCTCCGTTTCTTTCTTTCTTTCTTTCTCTCTTTTTTATTTCTTTTCTTCTTTTACTCATGGTAGGTACTCGAGTACTCGGTTTGGCCTATGAAAGTGGTATGTTTTGCTCGTATCGTGACATTTCTTTCTGTGAATGGGACAGTCGTACTTCTAAAACCTTCTTCCGATTTATTTATTTTATGTATCGTCGCTGTAATTGGTTATCGGGCCGTCTATAAACCATTCCAACTATTTTATAGTTATAGTTTAGTGTTAATCCTGTTTTTGATCCTTTTTTGAGTGTAACAGGATACGGGAGGAGGATTTGAACTCGCGACTATAACTCTAGCACTCAACCCTACACCACTGACCTCGTGCTATTTATTTTATTACTTAATAATAATTCATTTTGATGAGTCAAATAGACTCAAACTATATTTTTTGTTTGAATTGTATTTATCTATCTAAGTACATCATTAGTTAGACTAATAAACTATTAATTTGCTTAGGAGTGGTGTATAGCAGGGGCACGGCAACTTTTTTCGGACAGCGGGCCATTTTTTTATGCGGCCTGCAAATTCAAATATAACTTTAATAGTGCTTTTATATTATATAGAAGTATAAATATTATTTTTAAAAATTATAGAAAAATTTATCTGCTAGAATAACGAGTAGAGAAGATGCTAGAATAAGAGTAATGTCAGAAAACAAAATTTTGCAGTTTCTAAAAGGAGGGAAAGAAAATACAATTCCATCTTACAGATGTATACATATGTAAGTATAAAATATATAAATATGTATATATAAAATATTCCAAATATTAAAAGTTTATCTTATATTGGTGCTTTGGCAGACCGCGCAAAAAGCTGTAAAGGGCCGCAAGTTGCCACCTCTGGTATACAGTTTTCCTGGCTTTAGCAGGGGTTAAGTCTTCCTATATGTGTGCTTCAGAACTTTCTGTCCTCGGTCCTGTCTCTAATTATCTCTGGTAGGGCTTCTAAATTTTTTTGGATTTTCCTGATCCACGTGGCTAGTAGTCCACCTCGTTGACAGGGTTTGTCGGGTATTTCATTTGTTTGAAGATAGACTCATTTCAGTCTAAATTTAAGCCGCATTGACTCGTTTCAATGCCTTATTACGCCCAATTTATACTGAATCATTTGGATCAAATATTATATCGAATTCGGTCGTTATAATAAAATATGGAGTTAAATTGAGTCCAATTGGTTTCAGTGAAACCCTAAGTCAAATAAGCAGTCAAATTTTAAGTCGAACCGACCGATTTTAATGTCTTGTTTCAAAACTTTCAAGCCGTACTGTCTCTCTTCACTACTATTTTGAGTCTGATAGGCTCATTTCTGTAAAATCTTAAGTCGAATTGGATAGTTGTCATAAAATATGGAGTCAAATAGACTCAAGTTGGTTTCGATGAAACCCCAACTCAAATGGGACCAGTAAATATGATGAACATTGAGTATTTCTTCACATTAACCAAGCTTAGTTGGTGATTATGAATAATCGCCGGAGAATCATATTCATTCGCCCGATTTATCACTTTTATCGTAACATATATATATGATATTATTTTCCGGTTTATATAATTAATAACATTATGACCTAATCACGGTATTAAGTATTAATTCAGAAAGAACAAATTATTAAAATTTGACTGCTGACCTCCGTAAATCGAAGAATTTAGAAGAAGCTCATGAGGGCAAGATACCAAAGGAACAAAACTCATTTTACTAATAAATCAAAATGGCGACAACATTCTAATGAAGTATGCTAAACAGGATTAGAGAAAATTTTCTTTTTTTTCGAAAATTTGTCGCGGCGTAATAGTCAAAAGTTATACACTAGAATTAGAGAAAGAGAAAGACAGAAACGAACTTGTTGCGAGTAAGAGCATATTGTTCAATTGAACACAAATTATGGTTTATTACATGACAGTTACAAAACCTATTAAAAAGCCAAACAATTCAAAGAAATTTCTAGAAAGTAGGAAAACTCAGAAAGAAAAAAATCTCCCCGGATTTTCGAATCGCAAAATAGTATAAAAACCGGTTTCATAAAAAGAAACCAAAAATTTAATGCCAGTAATTATGACTATCTCACTCCACTCGTCTTTATGCTCTTTCATCCCCCCCGAAGTCCTACCACCACTGCCGCCGCCATTCCACACGCGGGTTGATATCTCGATTTATTCGATTAATCGCATTATCGACTTATGCAAGATTTAATAACTTTTTTTTTTTATTGCCAAAAAAACGGTTTTGCCAATTAAACAAGAGGGCACCCGATTTGAAAGTTATAAAAGTATAAGAAGAAAACTTCAGCGACCCCGGAAACTCCCTAAAACATCATAATTTCGTAGGTTCGAGTTATCTCGAGATATCGATCTCGTTTACGATAATTCATCAACTCTTCCTGTCTTCGGGTGTTTCGTTGGGATTTTCGTTCGACGTGATAGCCTACAACCAATCGATCTTATCGATTCCTCATTTGCGAATTTCGGTGGCTTATTTATTTTATTTATTTATTTATTTGCAAAATCCTTATTTATAACTAAATAAATAACTTGATTACTTGATTTTCGTGAGTTTCTTAAGATTATTTGGGTTATTGAGTTTTGTAACGTTTTCTTTGCGGTATTTCTTGCTAGGAACAGGGGGCTGTGATCGAACATAACCATCAGAGAGAGGGAACACCGATGAGGCAAAAACATTGCCCTGATCTATACAAATGTCTTCTTCGTCTTTTTCAATCCCAAGTTTTGTCTCAAAAGCGCTATACTATTATGTTTTTGATAGTATACGAGAAATTAAACATATATTATTCAAAAGTCTATATATATAATGCATCAGATTATGTCCATTTTTAGAATAATACAAAGTATAAGTTTGTTGAGTAATATAATTACCATCAGTATGTATGATTAATTTGTATTGGCAATGTCTGGTGTTGTCAAAAAAGGGTTTATACTTCAACATTATATTGACAGTCGTTGATTAAAGATGGCCACCCAGAGCGAGACTCATCAGTAACGTCGAAATCACTTAGTTGACAGTTTTTAAACCATATTCTGTAAAATTTATGAGAAACTGTACCTTCATCCAACACCTTGAACAGATTATCCACTCCTTCTGTATCATTTATTTCTTATTAAAATTCATACAGAATACAGTGGCTTAAATGAACCTTAAATCTATCAGTCAGCTAACCCATTTTAATACTAAAATGGGTTATATTCGTTTTAGTTCATTAGCTACGCCAGTATGTATACTGTATAGGTGATTAAAGAGAAAACTCAAAAAGCTCAAATGAATATACTAAAACGTGTGCCCAACTTGATGCAACATTATCTGACAGAACTTTCCTGTAGACCTTTTTCATCTCATCTCAAAAGTAATGCACACTTGCATCTGTGATAAAACGAGAGGACCACAAAAGCGTCAAATGAATATAAGGAAACAAGTTCGAACTTGATGGAAAATTACCGGACAGGAACTGAGTGGAGGAGGGGGGGTACAGCGTGAGCTTTCTCGGAAAATTGGATTTCTCGGGAAGAAAACTCGGGAAAACCGATCCCCGAAGCTCATGAGTCGAGAGCCACACGGGGCACAACAACCGACGAAGGGACTTTTTTGTTTACCTTTTGCTCCGGCAACTCGTGCAGAAACAGGAAAGAGAAGAATGGTCATCTATCTTATCCTCGTCGAACCTGAATCATGTTGAATAAGCAAAACCTGAAAAGAATCTTGTTCTCGATTGTTCGTCCGTCTTTTCTTATTGATATTCGAATATCCGTCTTTCTTTATCTAGTTGTGAGTGCTTTTGCACGAATTCCTCCTTTTTCCTTCTTTGTCTCACTCGCTCTTTCTATTTTCCTCCTCCTCCTCCTCCTCGTCTTCTTCTTTCTTCTTTCTTCTAACTCTCTTGTAGAGAAAGAAACCTTTTTTCTTCTTTTAATCGTATTCTGTTGCCACAGGGGAAGGGAAAGGTTAGAAAAAGACGTTGCCAAAAAGTAACAATGATGCCTCATTTTATTTATTTATTTATTTATTATTAGTCGTGGTAATCTTTAACTTGTATCATTATTTTTATTACCCGTTTGAATTTTTATATTTATCTTATGAGACATCATTAAGTACGGTACGATTCTGTTTCATAAATATTGCACACATCTTTCTCAATAGTTCGTATATCTCCGTTGAGAAAGATTCGCTTCGCAAATATTGCACACTTTTATAAAAACTTCTCATCAAAGTGAATGCACGTTTTCAATAAAATTCATTTCATAAATATTGCACACCTGAGTGAGATGTTCATTTCAAAAATAATGCACACATAAATGAGGGCTTTTTTTCATAAATATTGCAAAGTTAAGAAGTTTGTTTCAGTCGTTAATCTTCACTGAAATTTGAACTCCACTCCCGAGTCTTAAACTTAAAAGTTGTAGACACTTTCATGACTAACTCATTTCATAAATATTGCACACTCGAAGGAGGAATCACAATAATTTGAATAAATATTGCACACTATTAATTTTGTCTTAGTCTCCACCTAATCACTTCATGAAGAACTCGTTATAAATATTGCACACTTCTTCTCATCAGATGTCAATCTCTTTTCAGCTCTTTCAGTGATTCATTTCAAAATACTTTACTCATAAATATGGCACACCCGTTAATGTCAACTTAAATTCATTGCTTTCATGAAGAACTCATTTCATAGCACACTCGTTAATTTAGATATCCTTTGCTATATTTCTTCTTCTTGTTCTCTTTCTCTCTTCTTTGACTTCTAGTTTGAATAACATTGCTGTCGTTTGAAATTACTCTGTTGTTGATTCGGTTTGAATTGATTGCTGAATTTTTGTCTTTTTCCTCCTTTTTTGTGTCCGTGTTATAGTTGTTTCCGACTTCCGTCTTTTATGTACAGTAGATAAAGTGACCTTTCTCTCTCTTCCTCTCTTGCTATTGTTATCTTCTTGGTATTCTGTTTCTATTGTCATGTCTTAGATTCTGATAGAATGAAAGCTTACTACTTAAACTATCCAGCAGATAAATAGATAAAAATAAGGAAAATGAATAACTTCTGCTGTATACGTCCTAGACCACTTGGAACGTTCCTTCAGATTTATTGGTTTGGTATTACAGGGCTTCCTTCTCACCATCGCTGACCGCTGTCTACTTACCTTCTGTTCTTACCTTTCTTCTAGCTTTCTGTTTAATCAATTTCTACACAATTATTTTGTTTATTTACTGACGATATTTATTTATCTACAACTCGAAAATAAATTATAATTGTATAAATTAAATAGAAAACACTAATTTCCTTCTAATTCATCACAAATCAAAAATTTGGCTAATAGTTCGAGTCTTAATGTCAATCTTCGTGACTTAACTCATTTCGTAAATAGTGCACACTCGTGTGAACTTCATTTCAAAATTACCGCACAATAATTAAGTTCATAGATAATTCACACTTTTGTGAAAATCTCATTCTAAAATAATGCACACATTCACGAACAATTCATTTCTAGTCCTATTCAATTCTATTCATTAATAATATATTGTCAATGAACAATATATATATAAATGAATAAAAAGAAGCCGAAGGAGATGATTCCTCCTCCCCAATGTCTTAATTTTATTCTAAGAGATAATGAACGACAATTTGTAAATCATTATTATTATCATTACAAGATGAACTAGCTAATAAGTACGTTTTATCTACTTTCATCAGACAACAATCTCAAGTTGATTACACAAAGAACCAAAAACAACAGAGGCCTAAATGTATTTGTCAAATTTTTTGTGTCTTAAATGCGCACTTGAGATAAATGTCGAAGACAGAAAAACAACAAATTTGAGAGAACAAGAGTTGGCATTTAAATGAAAGAAAGAAAATAAAAAGGAAAAATGTCCGTCTTTAATTACAACAACAACAACTACAACGGGGACCGCCTTAGTGATTAACCCAAACAAGCGTCACGGTTTCGCAGGTTTCCGGTTTCGAAGGAAAGAAAGGAAAAAAGAAAATAAATTTTGGAAGTAAATATTTATCCGAAGAAACGCGTTGATTAATAACTATAATACCCGGCTGTGATTTATGCACGTGCGCAAAAATAATTCCGAAAAGAAAAAGGGGCCCCTGAGAAAACCGAAAATGTCGGAAATTCGAAAGGAATGTGGATCCCGTCGCCATTCCTTCCATTTTTTGATTTATTCTCTTATTTTTGGCCCACAGGCTGGAAACATGGCCGAAATCATCAAGGACGTCGAGAATCTTTGGGAGAAGGATTTGAGCGAGTTGTTGACAGGCGATCACGGCGTTGAAGTCAGATGGCTCGTGAATAACTTCGAACGTTTCCTAAACAAGGCGGTGGTTTTGGAGGATTTGTTGTTTCAAGCGAAATCCGTCTTGGATCGAACTTGGGAAAAGCTAAACATAGGCAAGTGGACGGAGGTTGGAGAAAAGCTGAAACAGGTTTATGCCATCGCATCTTACGTTCGGGTGAGTGTTTCGCTGTTTTAATTAACATTTTAGTTCCCATAACAGCATTTACATTGTATATATTGGAATACTTACATACATGTACATTATACAATTGTTTATATGTACCTCCTAGGTTCTTAAGAACCAGTGTGCTATTTATAGGACAGCATCACAAAATTTTATTATAAAAATTGATTTATACATTTTTTTTCTTAATAAATTATAATCATAGTGAGTAGTAATTATTCTTCTATAAGAATTTATTTAAAAGTGATACAGTATGAGACTTTTACGATTAAATTGATGATTAGAAGAGAATTAGGTAAAGTCATACAATGTGTCTTATATATTTATACCAAAGACGTTGGTAATGTAATAGAACAAAGATTATAACCCGCTTCTTTGCAATGTATAATATATATACAGTAAATTTTTTCTTTGAAAATGAAACAAAATTTTTGGTGTCCTATAAATATGACACTGGTCTCTAATGGGCTATAGTTTGACTTTCAGGTTGTCGGCTTACTTCACGAAAACAAACCTGACGCTTTAAAGAAGTCGATCGAGGTGACCGATCTCGGTATACTACTCGGTAGTCCCTTCGGATCTCTCTCGCTGACCAAACTCGCCGACATACTATCATCAAAACTAGACCAGCCAAAACCTCCGATACCCAAACGGAAGAACCCAGAACCTGATATGACAACAAAGAAGATCAAACTAGACAACGAAATCGATAGCATCAAGTGTCCTTCTCTGGAATTCTTCTACAAGAACTACTTCACCCAAAACCGACCCGTCAAACTGACGGATACCATCAACCACTGGCCAGCTCTGTCACTCTGGAAGGATTTCGAGTATATAGTCGGGAAAGCAGGACACCGAACGGTTCCGATCGAACTGGGAAAACACTACGCAGACGGAAGTTACAGTCAGAAATTGATGAAAGTCTCGGATTTCGTTCGAGAGTACCTCGGAGATGACGGCGAGAAGATCGGATATCTGGCCCAGCATCAGTTATTCGATCAGGTGACCTAATTATAAAACCTTAACGAGCGAAATTATAGTAATTTTTGTTTTTGGTAATGGCTCCGGAGGAACCAAATCAGAGAATTCAATTAGCAATTAAAGGAAATTGAGGTTTGTCTAATGGCTCTAATAAAAGGCCCAAATGGTACAGAAACCGAATTGGGCCTTATTGGAGCTATGCGAAAATTCATTTTCGATTTCACACAGCACGATAATGGCCAACAACTCTCGCTCCGACTCATACTGAAACTATTTAAACTGAAAACTACCTTAAAATTACTTTTTTATATCTAAAACAAAAAGTCACGCATTTATATAAAAAATTATTATAATATATTAATGTAAATCTCGCAGGAAACTTGCGACAGAGGGTTTGTTAGCAACCTGGTTTCTATTCAGCAGAAATCATAAGAAAGAATGTGAGTGTTGCACTATATAATACTTGTGCTACTAATTGAATATGTAAAATTACTTTTAGTCTATACATTGCCTCCAGAATCTTGATTCGCAGATATTTGTTTCTAAGTATAAGCCAACAGTTTTCTTTCCAATTATAAGAACTCAGTACCTCATAACCTATTTACAAAGACATCATTTCATAAGTATTGCACACTGTTCCAAATTAATTTTCACAGTTTCGCGAGGGATTCATTTTATTGACAAGTTTGAGGGAGAAACAAAAATTTACTCCAATGAAGCCGATCACATATTCTACTGCTCGACGGCCTATCGAAAAAGAAAACGGAAGTGACGTCAGTGGAATCACCGTCGCCTCCCTCCCTTCCCCCAAAACACTTCTTCAAAGAACCAGAATGATGGGCATTAAGCAAAAATTGATAATTTTCTGCACGATCATAAATTAAGTAGAAAAGAAGTTAAAAAAAGAAAAAAATTTTTATTTCCAAGTTAATTATCAGTTTAACGCAATTTGGCGTTTTTTTAAATTTCAGGTTCCGGAACTAAAACGAGACATAACTGAACCTGACTACTGCGCATTATCCCAGAATCCGAGGAATGATGGCGGAACGGAAATAAACGCTTGGTTCGGACCCAAGGACACCGTTTCCCCGTTACATTTCGATCCCAAACATAATTTACTCTGTCAAGTCGTCGGAACTAAGAAAATCATTCTGTATCATCAGAGATACAGTCCGTACCTGTATCCGCATGATAGTTCGCTTCTGTTTAACACGTCGAGAGTCGATGTTGAGGATCCTGATTTGAACGCTTTCCCGGATTTCGTGAACGCCGTTAAGGAGGATTGCGTTTTGAGTCCCGGGGATGTGTTGTACATTCCTCCTAAATATTGGCATCATGTTAGAGCTTTGGAAAACAGCTTTTCCGTCAGCTTTTGGTGGGAATAGTAATTTTAGGTTTGTATTCGTCTTATATTAGGTTTTGTTGTTTGCTTAAGAAGGTTTTTGAGGTCATTTTGGGAGGTCTGTGATAGAATAGTCTAAGCGTCTGCTAAAGAAGTTATGGTTGAGAGTTGTAGCTCCTTTCCATACCTTATTATACCTAAGGGTTGGATGAAATCTCAACTCAATAATGACTTGTTTTTGATTTTTGTAGGTGGGTGTTGATAAGTCGCCGTGTTTGGAAAGAAGGAAGTAAAGACAAAACAAAAGAAGTAGGTAAAAGCATCTTAAGAACCGGAAGAAAGGAAACAAGGAGAGAAAAAAGGGAGAAGTAAAGAAGAAAGCTGACGATAGAGCTAAAGAGAGTAAGAAAGAAAAATGAGGGTCAGAAAGAAGGAAGGAATTCAAGAAAGACAAAGTGAGAAAAGTAGAGAAAACACTAGAGGAATACAGAGCAAAAAAAAAGGAAATAAAGAAAGAAACTTGAAGCGAAGAAAAAAACAGAAAGAAAAGGAGAAAAGGGCAGAACGAAAGATTTTAAAAACGAATGAAAGAAAAGAGGAGGAGAGAAAAAGAAAGAGTTGGGAAGGAAGTTAAAGAAGAATGGCAGAACAGAAGACAGTACGAAAGAAGGAAGAAAGAAAGAATGAAAGAAAGACAGAGAGAAAAGAGAAATACAGGAGAGAAGTAAATGAAGAAAGAAACTAGAAGCGAAGAAAAAACAGGCGGAGAAAGTAATGAATGAAAGATAAAAGAAAAGACAAAGAGAAAGGAATGTGGAGGAAGAGTTGTAAATAAAAGAAGAAATATGGGAGAAACGGAAAGAGAAGAAGAAAGAACGACAAATAGAAAAGAAAGAAAGAAGAAGAAGAAAATGGTGACATCACCCAAACATTACTCTCAACTCAATCGGTGGGTGATTGATTACTCGCTATTTTAATTGTATTTGAGCCAGTTTGACTCACACGACCAAAAACAAAATTTTTTTATTCCACAACTAATAAATTGAAACGAATTTGACTGAGAAAAATTCTTTAAACAAATATTGTTACTCACCTCTAAATCTCCATCACTAATACAACAGACTTTTCCTCCTCTGCATTTCATATATAATGCACACTGCCCTAAATGAGCTATTTCAAAAGTATTGCACACTCAATTAAAGAATTTAATACATGAATAATGTATCCCTGATTTTTAATTATTCGTTTGACAATACTGCACACCATTCTTGAAGATTAGATCCATAGAAATTCTACACTCTTGGGGAAGACTGATTTCATAAATAATGCACACTTTTAGGTGGACTTCATTTCATGCACAGTTTAAAAAAGGGGGCGGGAAGCAGATAAAGTCTATTCAAAGTCCCTGCCAGCTAAATGTCAAAAGTATCACGCGTGAGTCATAAATTTCGTTGTATTTAAAACGATCAAGTGTTAACTTATTTTATGAGTCAAATTAGCTCATCGGCAACGCAAAATGGGGAATTCAACCGAGTGAAAGAGTTAATACTTTACACGAATCCCATTACGGAACTAAACAAACATAATTTTCAAGCTTTATATAAATAGCAATAAAATCACAAAATGAGTCAAATTGACTCGGATAATAATTCGTTTCGAAAGAGCGATATCAGATTAGAGTTGGGTCTTTTATAATGGGAAACAACGACAAACGATTTTTATCTTCATTGTGGGGTGAGTGTGACGACTTTGCTAATCTCGAGTCTTATTGACTTTTTTTCTTTCTGGTTTTATGTAATAGCTTTAAATGGAATTTGAAAAGACATAACAGAGGTGTTATTAACTTGGGAACTCTTTCAAATGCGTTGGAATTTTTTTTTCTTCTTCTAAATCTCAAATCTTGATAACGGTTTTGCAAGTGAAGCAAGAAAGGAGCAAATTATGCTGTTTAAGAATCAGATGGATGTGAAACGAGACTTATGTTTCAACATGTCCGTATAAGGTCAAAAAACTTTATTAAATAATTGTCTACAGATAAATTTGACCGGATAAATAAAAAAGCTGTTTCGAGAATCGTATTTATAGAATGATGACTTTCGTTTGATTGTGTAATTGTTTTGAGATTTGTAATTAATTAGAGCGGAACAAGGATTTGAGTTTTAAATATGAAATTTTGACTCCACAACAAGCTTTTCTTCTCTACCTTTCTTCCTCTCTGCCCTGTTTTCTTTTCTCCCTCCTTGTTTCTCTATTTCCTTCTATCCCTCCTATCATTATCTTCTATATTCTCTCCTCTCTATTCTTTCTCTCTCATATTTTATTCCACCCTACAGACTGTACCTCCAGTGACATCCGCTTATCCCAGTCTTGGGGATTTTACCATAAACTCTAGTCGATTGTGCATTACTTTTGAAATGAATTCATCAAAAAATTGTGCGGTATTTATGAAATATTAGGTGGACCACAACAGAGTTCCTAGACTTTTAGGGACCCTAGACTAGTCGTAGGGACTTTTAGACTAGACAGGGGACCCTAGGCAGCGATCGAAGATGGGGGCCTTCGAAGGAGGGTCTGGCGAGCCCGGGAGCGGAGAGTAAAAGTGAACCCTGAAGTTGCAAAGTGGACCTCAGACGAGAGATTTAGATCCCATTCACCTCCAGTCTCGGCACCGTCTTCTCGTCACCACAGAGAATTTGTAATTGTACTTCTCAAATATATGGACAAATAATAAGTTGTCGGCTACCAAAAACCCGGCAGAGGTCCCCTCGGCAGTCGGGGTCCTCGGCGGCCATCTAGTTTGCTTATGACTAGGAACGGCTCTCACCACAAAATAATGTCGGTTCTGTCCGTTACACCTAATACATGTCACGGTAAAAGTGATAAATCGGACGAATAAATATACAATTTCCGGCAATTATTCATAGTCACCGATCAAGCTTAGTTAAAGTGACAAATTACTGAATATTTATCACATTTACCAGTTAGTTTATATAATATACAAGTCAGAATCTGAGCAAACGTTTATTCCATTCCCCATTATGAGTTGAAATTTTATAAACTAACCAATAAATGAAATAATTATTCAGTAACTTGTCACATTTACCAGTTTAATTGGTGATTATGAATAATCGCTCGATTTTAAATATATTCGCTTGATTTATAACTTTTGCCGTAAGATATATACTGTATTTCTTTCCGGTTCAGATGGTAAAACCCTTTTTAGAAGTGTGTAATTTTTATCAATGAATTATGATCGAAAACTATCAAAAGTGTGCACCATTCATGAAACGAATTATATATTTAAGCATTCATTATGTACAAATAAACTCTTTGTCCAAATGAATTCAACACAGATGTGTGCATTATTTTCGAAATGTTATAGAAGCCTATAAATTTTACAATATAATCGAACTATTTATTCAAGTGTGCATTATTTATGACATAAATTATTCAATTAAGCACGCATTATGTATGAATAAAGTATTTGTGCAACTGTGCATTATTTATGAACCGCTATTGAAATCTATGAAATTTTTGCAATCAAGGATTCAGTATTTATAGATAAACTGTTTATCAAACAAATTATCGCCGAAAACTATGGATAGTGTGCATTATTTATGAAATTAATCCTTCGTAAACTTTGATAAGAAAACTAAAACATCGTTAAAAGTGTGCGTTATTTGTTAAACGATCAACATTTATTAATTATTTATGTACGTGACTTTTATGCAAGTGTGCATTATTTATGAAACGACTCGACTATAAAGAATCGATTAGTTTGAATCGACTTCTCTTCCAAATTTTATTTATTTAACGAAATTTTCAAGCGAGCCAATTTTATTTACTCTATGATCGTGTTTGTTTGTCGTGGGATTAAGGCTCCTTGTCGGTTTCCGTCGGGCACGAGCCACGTCAAGTCGAACTCAATGTTGTTTTCAAGTTACACGTGGTTTCGTTCCCTTGGTAAAGTTCACTTGTTATCCAGACCGTCGAGTCGTTCGTTAATTACGAGAAGTGTTGGAATTGTAACAAATTCGAAAATGTATCAAACGGTCGAAAGAGGTTCTATGTACACGGAAGATTATCGGATATATTACAGTAAGTGGATGTGTTCGTTTAAATTGGTATACTTTTATGGTTTTAACTCGACGAGGATTTCTACTTCCGGCTCTTTTTTTTATCATTATTTAAACATTTTTAAATTACAACCTTGAACTTCGATCGATGTTGCCTCGTATGTGGGTCATCGTTCCGATATTTTTACTACTGAATCAATAAAGTTGTCAGAATGATATAAAACGACTTGGGTGTGTGTTTATTCTTCCGGCTTTTGACTTTCTTCAATAAAATTATGTTGAAACTTGTTATTGATTACTTTAGTCTTTACTCCCCTTTCACCTCTCACCTTGAAGGTCTCTTTCTCTCTCTTTCTTGCTTTAAACGGAATGTAATTAATGGTATTCTGATTTACAGAAAATAATGACGGTCCTATTTCACCACTTCATGACATTCCACTGTTTGCTGATAGTTCCAAGAAATTGTACAACATGATTGTTGAGATTCCTCGTTGGACAAATGCTAAGATGGAGGTGAGTTGCTTCACAGATGATTTGACAAATGTTTAATGAAGTGAGTTATGACCTTCTGAATGATTTATCAAGGTTGTTTTATGACATTTTTCTTTTTATAAAGACTTGAGAGATAAATTGAATGCTTCACTTGCTTGAACAATCGATTTCATTAAATGAGAAGTTTGAAAAGTGAGGAAATAGTATATGTTGTTTAAATTTCTGAAGCTCAAGTAATACTTATTGTCAGTAAAAATCGATTTTCTTTTTTTACAAAAATCTGTTTCATAAAAGGTGTTGTATTATTAAAAATCAAATGTCCCTTTGATTTCACTATTTTATATATTCCAGTTACCTAGATGTTAATTGTTGGTGTCAGATAATACCTAATAGGTTAATGCTATTTCCACCAAATAAATTTTTAATGTCCAATCATTACTCGAAATTAATATATTTATATTGTATATATTGTTTTGGATTTTTACAAAAACTTATGGTGCTTTTCTTGGATCAAAATAATGGGCACATATATAATCACCTAAAACCTAAGTTCTACATCCAGTTTTGAGAAGGAGTAACACAATTGTCAAAAATATATAAATAGACAAAATATCTGGACAGAGAAATAAATAAGCTTGTATGCAAGCACACCACTTGAGGTCCAAAAGCAAACCAATCCATAAAGAAGTAACAGCAATTATTACAAAAAAATGACAAAGATCAGCAACACTTCAAGTTCATTTCTAACGTAATTAATTAAGATGGATATGGATATGATTAATAAAAGCAAATAGTTACTCTGTACCTACTGTCCAACACCAACCTCAGCACAAATTACTTAGCAGATTGTTGTTATTGTCTTTGAATGGATATTTAGGCTTTAGTGTGTTATTCAAGTCTAATAAAGAACTTGAACTTGACTAATTCATCAATCATTTAATCAGGTTTTATCAAATAAACTGATATAATCATTAAATTTGGTTATCTTTTTATAAAGATCAGTATAATTAGTTTTATCTGAGATTAATTATTACAAAGAAACAACTCATCATTGTTTGTGGAAGGTTATGTTTTCTTATTTGAATCCCTCATTCCATTGTTTCAGATAAACTTAAAGGAAACTTTAAATCCGATCAAGCAAGATGTCAAGAAAGGGAAAGTTAGATTCGTTTCAAATTGTTTCCCTCATCACGGATACATCTGGAATTATGGAGCTCTACCACAAACTTGGGAAAATCCAGCGCATTTGGATCATGCAACAGGATGTGTGGTGAATATTATTTTTAAAATTTGGAACGTTCTCTTAATTTGGATCAATTCAAGCCATTAATTTTGTTTTATTCAAATCTAAAGGGAGATAATGATCCGATCGACGTCCTTGAAATCGGCTACAAAGTGGCGAAACGAGGTCAAGTGCTGAGTGTCAAAATATTGGGCTGTGTTGCACTCATCGATGAAGGAGAAACTGATTGGAAGATCATTGCGATAGACCATGAAGATCCCATCGCAGGTCAAGTTAATGGTAATAGTGTTTGTTTTCTGTTCTCTGACTTATTCTAAATAATTTTTGGAGACTTAGGGTAATAAGAACCTCTGCCACCCTAACATACAAAATACAAGACAGGGTGTACGTCATTATCGTCATTTATTAATGTATAGTGCATTCAGTGAGTCTTAGAAAACTTGCTCCAAGTTTTTTTGCTTGATACTTACTGACATATGACTTAGCTGTAACTGGCTTTCTTACGACTGTCATCCAGAATCCTAAACTGAGGGTATTTATAGGAAACTCTTCTCATGCATTCAATTCCATTTCTTACCATCATCCAGAGTTGGCATAACACAACTGAAACTATATAGAGGGTTGTGTTTGTTTCAATATTTGCAGTGGGGACTGTGCCCTTGCTTTTGCAATATTCGAATACTCTGGATTGTGTCACCTTTGGTTTTCCATCCACAAGATGATAACAAACTAAGTGAAATCATTTTCTTATTTTCAGATCTTCAAGATATCGATAAATTTTTCCCTGGATTATTAAAAGCAACAATAGAATGGTTTAAAATATACAAAATCCCTGATGGGAAACCTGAAAATAAATTTGCATTTAATGGTGAAGCGAAGAATAGGGACTTTGCCACCAATGTTGTCGATCAAGTTCACAATTTTTGGAAATCATTAGTTTCTGGTGAAACTAACAGAGGTGAAATTTCCTGGTGAGTATTTTCTCAAGTGCAGAAAAAAAAGTTCAGGTACAGGTTCGATTATATTTGATGAGTTTTTATAAGCGTTAAAAGCAAACTCATCAATCTGAGTTCCTGTTATTTTATTACCAATGAATTATGTGGTAATTTGTTATTTTCAAACTCAAAGTTCATAATTCTTCCTAATGACCATGAGCTATAAAACTGCTTTGAGATTTTTTTCTTTTTTTAATAACATTGAGCTTTCTTTTGGATTCATCATTTAATGTATTTGATGAGTGGATTTTGTATTTTTGTCATTTACTTCCTGAGAGATTTGAATTTTTTTTTCTTACCTATCAGAGGAAGCGTTGTCAATGTTTTGTTTTCGCCTTTGACATTGAGTACTTTCTCATTTGTTGCCTTCTCATTTAGTATTTTTTAAATTCTAGGATAGTTTAGTAACTTTCATCTTGATTTTTTTTTAACCAAACTGTTGAACCCAAACACATAAATTATGTTATTGAAGTGAAGTGATCGATGTGCAGTAAAACGCGGTTTGTCAAGGTCTGACTCGATAACGGTTTTCGAGTGAGAGAAATTTGTTGCCAACTTTTGAAAGTTGACCTTCGCTTCAAAAAGGAAATTAAATTTTCAAAAATAGGTAATGAAATAAAAGTAAAAATTTATTACGACGTATGTTTTTGATAAACGTTCCTGATGTGGGATTGTGACAATCATTAAAAGGAGAAGAGGGTTGATAGTGAGCAAAGGTCTTGGGGTTAGTACTATGACAGTAGATTCGTTCAAGATGGCGACTTTGTCGTTTCAAACATTCTTATACTGGAGTAAGATTTAACTGTTGTATGGATTTAGTTTTATTTTGAGCAGGCTCTTTGTGAGTATTTCTGTTGCATTCATGCATTTCTTTGAATTTGGATCAAATATGGCAAATTCGCCCGCCAGAGCCCTCTTCTTTCTGTCCTGAGTATAGTCAGCTTTCTGGGTTTTCTCCCAGTCAACCTACCAGCCATATCCTTCCCACCTCACCATTTCTAAGTAAAATTTTCTTTCTTGATAGCCGGTTTTCCTCTAGAATAGTCGTTCGTTGCAACTCCCTTTAGGTCCTAAGCGCCAAAGACACTTCCTTGAAGAAAGACTCCATTATACGAGACCGAAAATGTTTTTTCTATTAATCGTATGCTTTGAAAGGTCTTTGATATTCTGGTTTATTTATTTTATTTACAGTGCTAACTTGACAGTAAGTGATAGTCCATACAAGATAACTCTCAATGATGCGAATAATGCCATCAGCCAGACTCCGGAACCAGGACCAGCGGCTGAACTGGATCCCGTAGGTGAGTAAAATCGAATCTTTGTCTCGTAATTATCTATATATAATTTATCTATATACTCACCTAACAAAGCATGACGATTCATGAAATAAGCAGTGGTGAAAGTTTAACTAAATAAAACTCAAACATTCCTCTGGGATGAACGACTCAAACACCCGAAAAATAGAAGGAAAAATTCGATTTTAAATTGTTTCAGAACAAAAATATCATTTTATTAACCCGCCATGTTGTAGTATAAATGAAATATCCAAACTGTAAATAAATGTATTAAAAAATTAAAAAGTAGGAAGTGGAATTTTCAACGTAAGTGAAAGCCATTCCTCCAGAAGCTTAGGTTAAGGGTTGGGCTTACTCCAGAAGTGGACTTCTTAGTGGTATAGTAATTTTGTTTTTGTTTTTTCAGCTGTCGAAAAATGGCATTTCGTAAAACTAGCTAAGGAATAAATTTTGGAAGGTATAAAAATGAATTTATACAACGAAGGGATCGGATATTATTTTTATTTTTTATATTAGGAAAGAAATTCTGAAAGACTAGGGACGGTAGGTTGTTTCAAGTGTCTGCGATGAGGTATAGTGTAAAGCCAGGCGTACCTTTCCTTATCTCTTTAGGATGCTTCAAAAACAGGACAGGTTCTATGCAATAAATTTGTCTTATCTTGTCACCCACATTTCTGGAACACCAACTTGTTTAGAGGAACATAATCGCTTAGGCGATAGAATTTGTTTTCTCCAATTAAAAAAATAATAATTTATTAAATAAATGTCTTTTTCTGTTCTTTATCTTTGTTATCATGTGTGGATGATGAGAAATTTAGTATATAAGTCACCGAATTATGGGATTAGTCTATTAGAAGTTTATCGGTTGTCTGTTGGGAGAGATAATTTTTAAAAGAGGAACAGATGTTGGTTTTATCTCCTAGTTAGCTGCCACCTGTTTTCTAGTTGGAGATGATAAATAGTTTCTAGATTGAGCTTTTCTTGTCTTAATACTCTGCACTTCAGTTTCGAGGGAATAAAGTGTTTTGATATTTTTTCTTTGTATCCTTATGACCTCATAAGACAGTTTCGAGTATATCAGTTACAGTATCTCATCAAGGGTTTCTGGGGGTTTGGAGGGGAACAGAGACATAACTTAACAGAAAGATGTCGGAATATTAAAATCGATTTAGAGCAGTGGCTCAGACGATTTTGAGCCATGTCCCACCTGGGGATTTATAAAATTCTGATACCCCCCCTCGTGATATTTAGACTTTGTCATTTGAAATTTTACATAATTCCTGAGTTCAGTAGGTATATAAATAAATAAATAAATAAAAATAAATATATTCCTTTTCTGTAGTTTCCCAAATTAACTACTAATAACTCATTCTCGAATTAGTCCATAGTCTTTGGTATAGTTAGCCGAAGGGTGCACGTCCTGCCCACATATATTGTATATTGCCGTGACCCATCGGTAAGTATCCTGGGTCTACTAGGAAGCGTTAGAAAGAAAAGTGTACTCTATCCTTTAAATTTTAATTTAGTTAGTTTTAAAAAAAACAGGAAGTTGAAATTTCCACAGCTCTTTTATTACACCTTACTTATTATTATTTTAAAAAATTGTACTTAACGGACATTCGGAAAAGATACCGCAAGTAAAATTAGAATAATTGAATAATATTTGAAAAAGAAAAAGGCAGAATCGGAGGAGAACCTAACCTGCATCGGCGTAGAGAGACCGTTTCTGCACGTATAACTGAACTAATGGCCGGCATAAAGCTCAAGATAGAGACAGAATAGTCGACCGTTAAAATAGTTGTTAAAAAAAAATTATGGATAACTCCAAACTAAAGTCATCTACAGCTACAGAAGAGTGTTCTGACAGGTGTGACCCATTCAAAAGAAGCACCCTACTCGCTAGATCGCCACCGCAAACATCGAGTAAGATGATGAACCTAAAAGATCAAAATGCAGACCTCGCCGGAGACTGTCCAAGATGGAGCAGTTGATTTCAGAGCTCAATGATCAGACGATAATTCTTAGGAAAGAAAATACACTATTAAAAACTCGCTTAACAATAACAGCAAAACAGTGAGAGAAGAAACAGCCTAGAAACCACCCAGTATTTTACTGATGAGGAAGAGCTTGAAAGGGAAACTGACTGGATCTTGAAAAAGAAAAGATCCAGTAAAAAAAAAGCAATGAACTCTGGAAATTGTAGCAAAAGATACGTCCCAGACTTCCGCCACGAGAGAAGAAAAGGAAAAGGACAAATCACCAACGCACCCAGAGAAAGACCAATTAACATACTTGGAGTGGATAGTTACTTCAAATTGCAAAACATAATAAGAGGAACTGGTATTAACGAATACAGATCAGATCAAATAATAATATGTGGAAAGTGAACTTGCTGGACTCAGACTCTACAGAGCTCTCGTTAAAGCACTCAGCAGCGGTACTGTCCAGTAGTACACGTTCGAAAATAAGAACGAACGCCCCATCAAATTAATGGCAAGAGGGGACTGCACGAATCATGCCTGAGCGACGACATTGTGGAGTATCTTAAACAGCAAGGTTATAAAATCGAAGATGCAGTAAATATAATGAAAAAACAAGCAGATGGAAACTCGACAGTTTCATGTTTGTCTTTAACAAGGAAGAGAAGTTAGAAAATATATACAACATAAAGTACATTCTCAACATGAGAGTGAGAATAGAGCCACTGAGAAAAAATACGAACACTATTCCTCAGTATAAAAGATATCAAGGGTTTAACCACACCCAGAAGTACTGCTCCCGAGAACTACGATGTGTCAAATGTGCCGGTGCCCACTTGACACAAAGAAGTACATCTAAAACAATATCGGTACCAAAATGTGTGAACTGCAAAGGTGAACACCCCGCTAGTTATAGAGGGTGCGAAGTAGCCAAAGAATTAGAAATGAGAACAGAGTCGAGAAGCTCAGTCTGCTCAAATTCCGACAAAACCTATTCAAAAACGCAAAGTACAACTCACAGACCATAAAATGTCGTATGCAGAAGCTGCTGCCAACACTCAAACGCAGTGGCAGGAAATGCAAGAAAACAAATCTCTGAACTTGATACTTAAAAGACTGGACATAATATTTAAAATCATGGAAGAACAAAATAAAATAACAGATCCGTATCAGATAAACTAAATGGATTTCAGAAAAGACTGGACCCCAAAACTGGTAAAGTCAAAAAGTCAATAATGAATAAAACCCTAAGAATTGCTACTTGGAATGCTAACGGACTAGTACAACACATTGGTGAACTTGAAATCTTTCTTCACATAAGAAAAATAGATATCTGCCTTATCTCCGAAACTCATTTCACGGACAAGTCGTATACAAAATAAGAGGATTCTGCTCGTACTCTGCCCTTCATCCTGCAAACAAATCGAGAGGTGGATCTTTTATTTAAGAACATTTAAAACATCACTTAGAATCGAAAATTGAAGAGGAGTTTATACAGGCAACCTCAATTACCAAGGTATCAACCCCTTAAATAATAAAAAACTCACAATATCTGCAATATATTATCCACCTAGACACAAACTAAAAAGACTATAAACAACTATTCCAAGTACTTGGAAGACAGTTCATCATCGGTGGAGACTTGAATGCAAAAAATACATTTTGGGGCTCCAGATTGACAACAGGAAAGGAATTTCTTATGGCTGGACTAGAAGCAAAATATGACTTCTTCTCCGGTGGCAAACCCACGTACTGGCCTACTGACACAAGCAAGATACCTGATCTTCTGAACTTTTTCATAACTAAAGGGCCACCAGACTGTACATAACGATAGAGGACGATTATAGCCTTTCTTCGGACCGCCTCCAGTCATACTAACTACTAGTATGACTGTGATCAACAAAGAACCTCCTTCGTTTCTCACGAATAAGAAAACCAACTGGGACGAATTCAGAGAAACAGTGGCTGGCAAAATTAATCTTAAGGTTATGAATGTGGAGCAACTGGAGGACGAAGTGGAAAACTTTGTCCGAACAATTCAGTATGCTGCCTGGGCGAGTACGCCTTAGGTATATCCAAAAAAGAGGGAACAAGCTCACCTATCCTGAAGAAATAAGAGAGCTCGTCTAAGAAAAGCGCAAAGCCAGGAAGAGATGGCAGACCAACCTCGCGCCCGAGGATAAAATAATTTATAACACTCTTTGTTACGACCTAAAAACAGCTATAAAAGCAGTTAAAAATGAAACTTTCAATAGGAAATTGCGTGAATTCACACAGAGTCTGATTACTCCTTATGGAAAGCGAAAAGGCCCAAAAGGTAAAATGGCACTTGAGCTAAAAGCTCCAAAGATAAAGCGGAACTGTTTGCTGAGCGTCTTGAGGATACCTTCCAGCCGCATCATACCAACGAAGCTGTAAGGGCTGCTAGGAAAAAAGATCTCAAGGAGATTCCAGTCGTGACAGTTAAGGAACTGGAAGAAATAATAACAAAATTAAATAGCGAAAAAGCTCCGGGGTATGATTTAATCACTGGGAAGATCGTGAAGGAACTCCCAGGCATCGCTGTAATGAAACTATTGCACCTCATCAACTGTTCCATCAAACTCAAAATTGTCCCTATTCAATGGAAAGTTGCAGAGGTCATAGTGATACACAAGCCAGGAAAACCGACCCACGACAAGTAATTCTATAGACCGATATCACGTCTACCTGAATTGTCAAAAATCTTTAAAAACTACAACACAACCGAGTAAGCCAAATAGTCCTGGAAAGGAATCTTCTACCGTCCCTCCAATTTGGCTTCCGCGAAGGTTTCAGTACTATCCAGCAAATCCACAGGATGGTGAAAGTCGTGGCCAATACGGCAAAATACTTAGGACTGACACTGGACACAAAATCAAGGTGAAAGATTCATGTGAAAAAAAAGGTCAACGAACTTAATATTCGCTACAAACAACTCTGGTGGCTCTTGGGTTGAAGTTTGAGGGGTGTGTTAAATGAAGTTTAATCGATTCTCCAGAAATATATTGTGGAACCTACTAACCCACTAGACCACTATTATTATAACACATGGGACATTTAGAAATATTGTTATCATTGTTATTCTTTCTTATATTCTATTCTGACCACTCTGCACTGCTGTATTCTATCCTTCTAACCGAGTATTCTAGATGCGCCCTTTGTCTAATTTCTGGGAATAAGATCCTGGTCTGTTTCTTATATAAAAACCACTCTAAAGCTAGACAACTATTTATTGTCTTAATCTAGGAGACGGGTGGCAAGTAACTAGGGAACATATTAAAAAAAATGCTCTAGGTGGAAGTAAGTATCTAGAGAGTAGCCCAGTGTCTTAGCTCCAGGAATGTATGCAGAATGTAGTTGTGAATTCTTTCGGAAGGAGAGATTGCGATAAGAAGGACATTGGAAAGGTAGTCATGACGAAGAAACGTAATCCGGAAAAGCGGACCGATATCTTCTGTTGGTATTTAGTTTCCGTTTTTGGCCATAAACACAAATATCGAAGGCCAACGACGATAAAGCAGTTTCAACATTTCTTAATCGAGCAGTTTTGTTTCTCACTGCTGACATGTGAATCACAACACCTAAGTCTTTATCAATCACGTTCGATACAAAACTCAGGATTATTCCTGAAAGTCTAAATTCTTTCATTCTCCCATTCTTCTCGATTTCATTTCCATTTATTCTCCATTCATTCTCGATTTACTTTTTAAGGAAACAAGAAAATTTGTTAAGAGTTAGATCCCTCTCAAAGCCTAAAAAGATTTGTAATTTAAAAAAAAGAAAAGATTCATAGAAAATACTAGAAACAGGTGAAGGTGAACTTAAGAGAAGGGAAAAAGAAATTCAACAGGCTAAGATAGCTAAAACTGGGCCAAAAATAAAATATAAAAACATAAAAAGGCCAAAGGGCAGTTGAGACAACGCGGTCCCAACATGACCGAAACCAAAGGTAATTTAAAATAATTTTTCACAAAACGGAGGCTAATGCTATCAGTCACATATTCTAATATAAAATTCAAACAAGCTAGATCAAGTGCCTAGTTAAATATTTCTGAAACGAAGAAGTTCAGTTGAGAGTTTGAAAGTTTTGTAATGAAAACGAAAACGTAACGAACTTCAAAGATGGCGACTATAAATTATACCGCGTTCTCAAATTTTTGCACAAACTAGTTACTGTAAGGGTCAAAAGGACGTTTACCCAAGAAAAGTGATTATTATTTTAAATTCGGCTCTTGAAATAATTCCCACTGATAAGATAAAATTAATTAAAAATTCGGCAATTAATTGGCTAGTATAGAAGTAAGGTTGGCAGCACTGTCTACGATTAACATGGAAGAATTTTGAATGGTTCAGTCTTTGAGTTTTTGTTTTTCCTCAAATAATTTAAAATGTACAGAGTAACGTATTGTTTTTATAAAATTATTTTGATTAGGTAATTAATTGTTAACTATCGTTCGATGATCAGTGACTGTCAGGCTAAAAATTATTGTCCTTAATAAATGACAAAAGTTTCCTTTGTGCTGTCAATATGCACAATTAAAATCTTAACAAAAGGTTTAATACCCGTTTAATACCTCGTATTTTATTTAATTATCTGGCAACACCCTTATCTGAAGAAGCCAGCATGTTTTGTAATGGGTTTTGGTATTGTTATGTGTTTCCTGTATGACGATTTAGATCTTTCAATAAGTGCTTGAGTGGCAGTAAGTTTTTAAATGCCTTTTGTTGGGATATAAAGAAAAATATCTGAGGCATTAGGTCAGTGATACAAATTCATGGTTGTGAAAATTGGGATTAAAAGCGTGATTTTATGAGCATTGAACTATTTACATTTTATCCATTCCAGGTGACAAGCTGAAAAAGCTAGAGATCAAATGTCTTGGAAACAAAGACCAATTTTTTTTTTACTGTTTTGAAAATAGAACAAGATTTTCAGTAGGTGAGTTGAAACTTTTTAATTGGCTAAATGATAAGCTATCAAAATTTTAACAGGAAGCAGGATATTTTGTGTACAAAAATTGATGGCTTAATGCTATGAGAAACATTTTTGAGATGTTTAAAAGACATTCAAAAGGTTAAATATTTGAATCGAATGGGGATTTATCTTTCTCAAACAGGATGTTCCATAATTTGAATGAAAATTTGTGGTTCCATCTTAGTATTATTCCAAGGTCATGTGTAGAAACCTTTCTGAAAATTTTGAAACTGTATTTTTGTTAGTTTCAAGTGAGAATAAAATTCCTTTTTGTTAAATTGTTATTTGCATGGATAAAACTCGAAAGAGGTGTTGATGTTTTAAAACCTCCAAGAAATTTTAGGACAAGGAAAATGTTTATTAGCAGGTTTGAGTAAGTTTATGTGATAGTGCTGACCTTGTGATGTCATCAATGTGTAAAAATGCATGAGTTAAAAATTCTTTATTTCACAACTTTTGTGTTTCTGTAAATATTTTCTAATGAAATAAAATTTTTCTTTGTTTTAGTCGTATTGAGTTAGCAGAATTTGAAAACATGGCCACAACTATAGACCTTCCAATTGGTGTTAAGATTTTAAAAAATTTAACCAGGAATTGCCAATGTAATTGGAATAAAGATTTTTGGTATCGATTTCTCATACTACTTCTCACTTTCATTTCGTATATGAGTTACCATTTGACTAGAAAACCGATCAGTGTAGTGAAAAATGTTTTACATCGAAATTGTACTGAAACCACAAATAGTTTTTTACAAGCACAAGAAGCTGATTCAAATTGTACTGGCTGGGCACCATTTGGTGAGTTGAATGGTTGTTATTTCCTTTTTTTTATTATGTCAAGGCTCAAAAGATAGGCCTGGAGTTGAGTGGCCAGAGCATCTGACTAGTAATGAAATAGTTGAGAGATTAAAATGATGTCTTGATTAGTGTATACTATATTTTTGATAAAAGGTCTTCATCATACTGTGTGATGTTTAAAACCTTCAAATTGAGTAAAATCTTTTTAAAGATGTTGACAAAAGTTGTCCATATTGGTGAGATACACTGGTGGTTGAGAGGTTAAGATACCTGACTAGTGAACTAATTCTTAAGAATTTGAGCTTCGTCTCACAGTTATTGACATCAGCAGCTGAAAACGAGATTATTAACCAGCTGTAGCTTTAACTATAGGGCCATCAAGGCTAGAAGAAGAGAAAAGAAAACTGATTTTGTGTTTTGACTTTTACAGATGGCAAAGATGCAAAAATACTGTTAGGAGCTCTTGACTCAACATTTTTATTTGCTTATGCATTTGCAATGTTTGTGAGGTTTGTACTCGTAACAAAAATTTTGCTGCCTAATGATTTTGCTTTTGAATTCTCAGTTGTTATTATTATGTAAACATTTGCTTCATGTTTCAGTGGAGTGGTAGCTGAAAGAGTCAATCTCAGATACTTTCTTTCATTGGGAATGATTTTTTCTGGCTTGTTCTGCTACTTATTCGGCATAGCCAAAACCCTAAACATTCATTCACTGGCCTATTTCATCATCATTCAGATATTCATGGGTATCTTTCAGACGACTGGATGGCCAGCAGTGGTCAGTGTCGTGGGACGTTGGTTTGGAAAGGGGAAACGAGGTGCAAGCAAATGTTTATTTTGTCACATTATACTCCCTCAATGTCATCAGTTATCATATTTCATGCCTCACTGTTGTGTTTATGGTTTCAGGTTTAATATTCGGCGTTTGGAATTCTCACACTTCACTTGGAAATATTGTCGGAACGTTGATAGCTGGATATTATGTTGAGAAAAATTGGGGATACAGTTTTATTGTGCCTGGATTCCTGATGGCAGTTTTTGGGTTTATCATGTTTCTGTTTCTTGTCGTTCATCCTGAAGATGTGGGATGTACTCCACCTGTGACTGTTGATCGGGGAGTGAGTTGGATTATTCTTTTATTTGTTTTGTGGATGTACAACAATTGAGGGGTTTTGTTTGAATGTGTCAAACAAAAGCACTGTGCAAACATGTCTTCTGATAGCACCAATCACTTGTATATTTATTCAGGTTGCTTACTCAACTCATTTTTTCAGTTGTCATTGTTGTAACAGTTGTTCACTGTCATTATTGCCTTTTTTATATTTAGAAGTCTTATCTTCGAGGCTCTTTTGTAGTTTATAGCTTATGTCCCTTTCTATATTTCCTATGAGTGAGGAAATTGTTAATGTAATTAAGAGCATGACAGATGAAGCTTTTCCTTTCATTCGATCTTTGGGCTAATTAAAAAAAATAATTTCAAGAATGCTGATCAATAATCATACTCATTGCTTTTAATTTATCGGGAACTTGTGTCATGTTTACTTAGGGCGTCAATGTGACATCATACATGACTTTACCACAAAAAGAAGAGTCTTCCTCTGATAGCGAGGAAGAGGAGGAGGAGGATAACGAAGACACGAGGGTTGTATCTCGGTCGGCATCGGCGCCATATAGAAGAGTAAATTTTTATACGTTTTCATTTTTCATAGGGGTGTTCATTTCTTTTAAAATGGCTGTCGAGTTTTGTATGGTTTATCGTAAAACTAAAAGAATTTGCTTGTTTGTGTTTCAGAATAAAAATCACCAAACAGAGAAAAGTCCCATTTTGATACCGACTTCTGAGAAGGCGATCGGATTTATCGATGCTCTCAAAATTCCGGTGAGACATGGTTTTGTTATATTGATTGGAATATTTGACTCTTTCCCACCATAAAGTGGTAGATTAATTGTAGCAACTGATCTGGGAGGTAGTAATTGATGTGGGAGAATCCATATTTAGACAGTGTACGAATTTTGATTGAAATTGATGTGTGTGTGTAGCAAAGTTTGATCTAAAATGGGGTTAGTTGTTCGTGTTATATGAACGACTTTTGCACATATTTGGTTCCTCTAAGTGGGTGTTAATGCTGAATGTTCAAAAGTAGAGAACCTAAGACAAACAGTAGAGTAACAGTAACAGTAACGAAGAAAGTAAGACAATCGAAGGGAGCAACCTAGTAGACTACTTGACTCACAATATCCCCTCGGAGTTATACAGGAAACTGTAAGCTAAGTTTGTATGATTACCGACATATACTGGGTGTGTTCGAATGTATAAATTTCGGTTCTTTCACGGTAACATACTGTGGGAGATTAAAAACTCTATCTTCACTAGAAATAAGTTTATTGAAAAATACTTATTGTTTACATGAACGAGTTTAACTCAAAAACCGAATAACAGAATACCCGGCGATGTGTGACCTGTTTTATATATCTTCACCTAAGCTAAGAATACTCTCGAAGTTTTCGGAAACCTGTACTCGAGCTCTCTCGAATTTTACAGAAGCTTCTCTTCCCATAAGCATAATATGGGAGAGAGTTCTCGCAGTTTCTGGGTGCTTCGAAACCATTCTAAGCTTTTACTTTTGTCCTGCCGCTGCTTGGCCGCATTTCTTTTTGTTTTATTTTGTTTTTGTTTTCGCGACAATACGCTCTAGTATATAATCACATATGCATAAGTTTATCAGTTATAAAATTTCATTGTTTTAATAATTTTTAAGGAGTCGTCGAATATTCGCTGTCTCTGTTTTTCTCAAAGCTCGTCAGCTATACTTTCCTATACTGGTTACCTTATTACATCGGTTCTTCGACCCATTTCGGGCCGAACCTCAGTGCCAGACTATCCACATTATTCGACGTCGGAGGAATTTTCGGTGCCATCATTGCCGGTCTAATAACAGACGCCACCAATATGTCTGCCACCGTTTGTGTCGTCATGCTCTTTCTCGCTGTGCCTTTTGTAAGAGCCTGAATTTCTTATTTTCAAACAAACCCGCCTGTTGTGTTGCCTCACGAACGATTCATTCCCTTTCCAGCTTTTTATTTACGAAGCTTACGGACACATCAGCGAAGTCATAAACATCTGCCTGTTGTTGGCCATGGGAGCTTTCGTCAACGGTCCGTATGCTCTTATCACAACTGCCGTTTCTGCCGAATTGGGAACTCACGAATGCTTACAAGGGAGTTCGAAAGCTTTAGCAACTGTGACCGCGATCATCGACGGAACGGGCTCCGTAGGTAAGAAGATTGATTGATTGATTAGATTTTAGCGGAGATGTGTGTAGAGCCATTTGGGTGTAGCTCTTGATCGGTTTCAGGTGCTGCCGTCGGACCTTTGATCGCGGGTTTAGTTTCTCCTGCTGGTTGGGACAAAGTTTTTTATTTTCTCATGGCTTCGGACATCGCCGCCCTTTTATTATTGATAAGACTGACGTTCAAGGAACTATTAAAAGTTAGGAACTTGAGACATAGACTAAGAATGTTGCCGTGATAAGTTACAGATAATTATAAATGATATTTTTTTAATAGATTTTAATTTTTTTTTTAATTTGAAGATGATCGATTCCAGGCACAAGGTATCTTGTATTAATTTGAACAACCTATTCACGGCACCTTTCTAATACTTATCACACCTGTATGAAAAGATTGTGTTGTCACTGGAAGAGGGAGATTGCTGTAAAATTTTATACGAGTTCATTTTTAACATTTTGAGCTGTGGATGCAAATCACATATACACTCGGATACAAAGTATATAAAAGGAGCTGGGGTGGAGGGAAGGGAGGGGGTTAAAAGCTCATAAGCAACATATGTCGTCAGCTTCACCTTTTTAATTTCAAAGTTTCCGGCTTTTTTATTAAAGCAAAATTGAACTGTTTACTCTCCCTCTTCCTCGACGGCACTGTAAACATCTTTCGTCTTCTTTTTTCGATAAATATTTTTTACAGGAAGGTTCTAGAAAGCTCTTCTCAGTGGTTTCGCTCTTCACTTTTCCTGTTCTTTTGGTTTTATACGAATTTTTTTGAAATGTCTTATTCGTCTCCAGACTCAAAGCTTCTAGAATATTCGCCGGTGAAGGAAGTGTCATTGAGACTTCCCCTTTGCTCCCTCCTTGTTTAGAAGGTTTGAAAGGTTCTAGAAGCTCTGAAAGCTTCTCCCGCTGGTTGATGCTCTGTGAATGGGTGTATGGTGTGACCACTCTGGTCGAACTAATGTCTAAACAATTTTTTGTGTGTGTTATTTATCGAATGAAGTTATTCTAAAAATGTGCATTATTTATGAAATGAAACCTTTCTCATTGGATGCACTATTTTTGGGAATAAAACATTCCCTCGGCTGTGCAATATTTTTGAATTGAATTTTCTTTAAAACGGTGCAGAATGTTTGAAATAAGCTGCTCTTATCATTGTACAGTATTTATGAAATGGGATCTTAAAGAAATCGTGTAATATTTTTGAAATAAGAACGTTCTCAGAGTGTGCAACATTTATGAAATAAGATCTTGACATCAGTAAGCAATATTGTTGTAACGTTAATGTTCATAATATTCGTTTCAAAAATATTGCACACTCTGACGAAAGTTTCATTTCAACAATGCCGTACGCTTTTCTCAAGATCCCATTTCATAAATATTGCACACTAATAAGAACATCACATTTAAAAAATATTACACAATCTGAGAAAGCTTTCCATTTCAGTAGTATTAAATTATACATTTTCTTCAGAGTCGCATTTCAAACGTCATGCACAGTAATGAAAGCATGTCATTTCAGAAATATTGCACACTTTTGTCACGATGTAATTTTAATCTCGACTATCACTTCGCTTGACCAGTCAACCATGGTCCTCCCGCTTTTTTTACGTATATAACAGCATCTCTGATGCTAGTGTCAGTTCTGCTTCTTATCTGACCTGGATACATGATTCAGATAAATCAAAACCAAAACAAACAGATGGTAGATAACAGTCGAGGTTGACAGAGGAATTTTGAAATGAATGAAACAAGACAGACATTTTTTAAACAAAATCACGAATTTTATTATAAATAAACAAATCCATTCTAAAACTAGATTAAAATTACTTTAATTACTTAGTTAATTAATTATTCAAATAAAATTTTTATTTATCTAAAGCGAGATGCTACGGTAACAGAGCGGAAAACCAAAACGGAAACTCCAAATCAGGTTTTCTAACTGTATAATCAGAGAATAATGGCAAAGCCGCAGCGATTCTATTTCGATTTTGGTAACTCTCTTCAACAAAAAAAAAAAAACCGGAACCGGAAATGAATGCCAAATATCTCAAAATACGTTTTGTTTAATTAATTTTTTTGCTTTTATGTTACATAAGTCAGCACATGCAGCGATTTCAAGTTAGCGTATAAATTCACATTTTCACATCCAAAAAAAAAAATTTCACTCACTCACTCACTATCTCTCTATGAAGAAGGGATGGCCAACCCAAGTGATGGTAAAGGTCAGTTGGAACTTAATCATGATTCCGCGAACTGTATGTAAAATTATATACCCTCATACTATTAATATTATACATTAGGCCCAGTATAGATACTTTTCGAGTGAAAAATTGAAACTTTAAATTGTTGTTATCATATTTATTACTATTTTTATATTACATATTAAAATAATAATACTAAACAACTTGTATAACACTAAATATGGAATGTTTGAAACGTTGGTAACACTGGGTACCGACAACTTTCATCGGTTATATTATACTAACAATCTTGAGAGTGTTGTTTAGAGTGTAGAGTGTGAGATAATCAATTAACCCTTTTGCACTCGAGGTTCTTTTCTACGCGAACTCACCAGCATTTCGAGATGTTTCGTAAATTTATACTCCTCATATTAAACTGGTATATATACAGATGTATAAAGCTTTTATCTTTTTAACATTTTATGTATTCTTACATTTTTATGAAGATAAGTTTATAAAGCGGATGTCTTCGAATCCATTCTTCAAGTTCAAGCTCGATCACCCCCAACGGGTGGATTTTTCTTTCAGTTAGTGAGGTATATGTTTTTATATACCGCTAGTAAATAAGGAGCTATTTTATTTCTTTTATAAGAACTGTACCCTCGAAATTATAAAATTATAATAAAAATTAATAAGTCTGACTCGCACAACTTCCAAGTTCTAAATGGTTCCGGAAGAACCGTCCGACTTTTTACAACTGTGCAGTACTTATGAAATTAAATTTGTATGAAAGTGTGCAATATTTATAAAATGGATTCCTTATAAAAGTGTGCAGTATTTATAAAATCAAACACTTCTGCCAAGTACAAAATTCAGCCGAATTTATGGTTGCTGACTACTCTCAGATTCGGAAAATCTTATCTCCATTTGAAGAAATATATTTTGAAGTTATAAAATTATACTAAAAATGTGTAGTTTTAAGCTTACAGGATTTTAGGATTCTGATTTTAGGGATTCTCTTCAAAGAAGCGAAACGAAACCAATGACTACCGCTTATAGACTTCGTCTATCTCACCTAATGTTGAGGCGGGTCAACTCTCGAGTGCATAGGATTAAGATAAAAAATATATAATATAGCTATAATAATATTATAAAACGTTGGCAATAGATTTCGTAAGAGTATGATGAATCTCACGGACTGGAATAATGTTTGGGAGTTGGCCACCCTTACTTTAGAGTAATAGTAATAATATTAATATAGTTTCATTTAGCTTAGGTTTATTTTATTTATTTATTTATTTTTTTGTTGTTTTATTTAATTTTATTAATTTATTTATTTAGTTTAGAAAAATAAAAAAATAAAAATGAATATTTCTATCAAGAGAAGTCGAACAGGGATGAAGGTGAGTGTCTCGTTAGAGTGAATTGTCTCAGGACGAGTGACAGTGTGGTGAAGATGTAGTATTTCGGGGAGTTTAACAAGGAGACAGCTGATGCAAGGGCACTGGCGGTCGTCTCGACGCATCGCTCGAAATCCTGGTAGTCTAGACGTGTTATAGCGCAGAAATGATTGTGCAGACAGTTGGAGAAACATTTCCCTTCTCGTGGTGACGGAAAGTAACGAACTGAGTTCGCTTTGAAATACCTGAAATAGAGAGAGAGGAGAGGAATTGAAATCTGTTTCCGGTTTCAGAAAGGAAGAAGGAGCGATCAGTGTTAGTTCGTCTTGCAGCCATGCAGTAACCGCTTCTGAGTATGACAGACACGTGACTTCTTCGCTTGTTGGTGAGTTATCATTTTTGTTTTTTACTCCTTAGTAGCGAGTATGTTTCCTCAGAAGGTTTCAAGTACCCACCATTTTGTCCTACGCAATACGTTTAAGTAACGATTATGGCAACATACTCACAACTAACGGCCTTGACTCTGTTTGGATTTGGGTTGACATCTTATCGGTTTCACTTTTTAACGGCGTGATTGACACTATCATCTTTGAGGTATGTAGTTTACTATCGCTTAATTAAAATTTTTATTTTTGTCACGCTTTAATCAAAACACAGTCAGATCTCGTTTTATGCGATAGTGAAGCCTAAAGGAATTGCTTGGACACATTTAAATGATTTGAAGTTTATAAATAGAATGAAACGTCACAACTTTAAGAACGAGAACTAGTTTCCACGTAAATTGTTTTTGATTAAACCATAAATTTGATACAGGTCTTGTTTTACGCGGTTGAAAACCCAATAATAGTGCAATAAAAATTTTACCGACCCAACTCTTTGATACTTTGAGAGTGTATTTATCTTTGATTAGGCATCAATTGAATTCAGGTCTTATTTTATGCGATAAGTGAGAATGAACATACAGCAAAACGGTAAATATTTACGTCAATAAATTTTGTTGATAATTTTAATAGATCATACAATTCGTATTTGCTAATTAACCATAATAGCGTAGAATTCGTGATCGCTCTGTGATTTTTTTTACGCGATTTTCAATACACCTGTGAAACTAATTGTTCTGTAAAAACCATAGGGCCGAAGAAAGTTTGCTTTACGTTGTAAAATTATAAAATTGCTCAGCTTGTAATCAAGTTAGAATTAAAATCAAAACGCGTAAAAAAAGTACAGGAACTCGTTAAAATAGTGTCGAAGTGTGATGATATTGTTTTGTCAGGTTGTTGTAATCGAATGACTCGTCTTCTTAGATTAGATGAGGGTTTTCCTTTTAATGAAAGTTTGATTTATAATTCGCGTAAAACGAGATCTGACTACAAATCGGGTTTTATAAAAGGTCGAATAAAACTTAACCAATAGTGGAACATTCGGGCAGCCATCTTGATCTTGAGATCAATTTCCTCGATTAAAAATTTGTCACGTTTGTCGGGGGAGGGTTTCTACTGATGCCGCTTTCAACCGCCTCTAAACGGATTGATGTTAATTAAAGAAATTTTTTTTTATCTCGATCTTCTGCTACCCCTTGTTCCCCCTCACCCCTCATCCCCTCCTAATTCCATTTCCTTCTCGATAGCGACTCCTCCTTCGGGGTTGGTAGTAAAAAGAAAGAAAACCTCACCTGAGAAAGCTGACGAACACAGAATAAGGAAACCTCACGTGGAGTGAAGTCAGCAAAAAGCCTAGCCCGGGGAGGATGGGATGAGTGAGGGGTACTTTTGGTGTAGGGGGTAGGGGGTGGTAAAAGAAACAGAAACACCTGACACAATAAAAATGAGAATCCGGATTTTAATAGGTTCTAAGAACGTTAAAATGCATGTCGAGAGAGTAAAGTCTTAATTTATGGCGAGGACTGGGGGGGCAGGGCGGTGATGGGACTGCTATAAAATGTCCCGGTTTGATGGATTCGGTGGAGAATCTAATAAAAAGAGGAGAAAAAAGGGAAAATGCACCGATTGTAAATCCGAGAAGAAAATAGTTTCTTTTTTTGGGGGGGAAAGGCGGGCGGTGGTGGTAAGGTAGTCAGGGACGGGGTAAGGGTAATCCTGAGAGGATTAAAAACCTCCGAGCGGAGGTAATAAATTAGAGAAAGAGACTTACTTAACGAAAAGTTCCGAGTCTTCGGTTCTGAAACTCTCGACGAGATCGTGGAGCGAAATGGCGGAAATGTCGTTGAGGCCGTAGTACTGCGTGAAATTGTATTCGACTTCCCAGATGGCTGATCCTCTCGCGTGAGTCGCCTGTAACCAGAGAGTATAACCGGATATCAATCAATCAAAAGGTTAAATTAGTTTGGAAAACTTTTTTTTTGTTCCTAAGACGAAAGAAGGGAAAAGAAACAGGAACCAAGAGGAGAAAGAAGATGAGGAAGGTTAATAACGGGGCCATGGATTGAGGGAGAGGGGTAGGGAGGAGGAAAAGGAGCAGAAGACGGGAAGATGGGAACAGAAACTTTTACGACGGTCGATTTACCTTTAAATCCAGATAAATCTGCATGTAGTCCAAAACTTTTCCGGTGTTTGTGTTGAATTTATACAACCTGAGACCGGGATTATTGGGCAACGTTGTCGTTCTCTTGGGGCTTACGGCCGGCGAGAGAAACATCCACGAAACTGGGACACCTGCAAGCGGAAAACAAACTTTGTCACTTCTTAAATCCATTATCTCCGTAAACCTTCCCCCTTCCCCTCACTTCCGGTTTCCCAGGTCCCATTTCCGGTTCTACCGTTCATTCATCTTGTTTTATTAATATTTATGTATAAATTCGTGTAATTTTCAAAACTAATTATATTTATGTACCTTAATAACAACATATACACTGGATACCGCAATAACAGTCCCCCATCTAATGTACTGTATGAACTTATACAAGTATAATATATTAGACCTGCATAGGAATGACAATAGTCTCAAAACGGATTTTCTTTACGCGGTTATGCATGAACCAGTTCAAAAATAATATTTCATAAATATTGCACACTGACGTGTGACTTTTGGCTTGAGTCTTGATCCCAATCTCTCTTTTCCTACTTTTTATAGAGTTGCCGTCTTCATTATGTCAATTCCATTCCCAGTTTCCCTCTCATTTTTTGTATATTATACTCTAATAAACACCGGAAACCATGTTATATTAAACCTTACTCTCTACGCATAAGATAGCTAACACCACTTCATCCATCTGTGATGCTATATATAAACTTAGACATCTATACGAAGTGTATAATATTATTATTGATAATATAACTTATAAAGTGAGAGGTTTAACTGTCTCCCATATCATGTTAAAAGAGAGTAATACTTTTACAGAAGCTGAGCCGGACAAAAGATATGATCACGACAACGACCTTGATCAAGGCTGTCGTACTGTATGTGGAAGTCAAGAGCGGAGTGTGGCCGGTGAGAGATGCAAAGTCGAAGTTACAGTGACCAACAACAGGAAACGATATCGATCGATTCAGAGAAAGATTTGAAGTTCTGGATACAGGAAGCGGAGGTGAGTAAAGAAACAGGAGGAAGGAACCTGCCTTCGTACCTGATTTGAAAAACTTATGGAAAGTAATTTAGTACATAGATCCAGACCTGATGAAAGACTACGGGATTTATTCGAAATACTGGAGGAAAGGGAAGTTACGTGATTGCAATCACTGTCGCTGACAATGGTAACACTGCTTATTCTTGGAACGAAGGATTTTTCATTCCTCAAAATGGTGGATTAAGTCAGAGATGACATAAACCAGAAGTTGACATTTTTTGTCTATTCACATGGAGTAATCCTGGATTCGGTTCTTGCTTTCAGATGAACCCTGCCGTGGAAGTCAAATGAGTTGCCTTCAGTCAGGCCTCTGTCACCATTCCAGAGACAGTTATCGCCGTTAACTTTGACCTTCACTCAAGAAGACATTAACAGCATTCAAGTTGCTGACTTGATAGTTGAGGTAACAAATCTTTATAGCTACAGATTTTAATGCTGTTGGGAAACATCTAACGATGTTGTGTTCTTATACCTGGCGAACTGAAAGCTCGATTGAACTGTGCAGCACCGGATATGGGAGGTTTGTCACGCTCACCATTACTCAGTAAGACTTCCTTCACCCTCGGTTTCTCCCAAGAGAGAGCTTTATACCTCGCATTGTTAGCTTACAGTTCGCCGTATGAAAGGTCCACGCCTGGCCTTCTCAGCAATTTGCTTTCCTCACCGCTTCATTCTCTACTGCCCCCAATACCAATTTTACTCTATAACACATCGGTTACCCAAAAGTCAACCGGATATGGAAAGTGATGTGGTTCTTAGAGTCTTTCAAGCTGATTTCCGTTTGGAGTTGATTCTGGATTCCGTTTTTTATATGTTTGGTCATCTATTACTACTTGTGTATTGTTAGAAGACGACTTTCTGGAATTACCAAAGGAAACCTGACTGGAATTGGAGGATGTTGGGTGATTTGAGTTGAGATTTATATTTTTATGATTTTTTTAGGGAAGGAAACGGCCACCTCATCACCGGAAGAGAAGAAACAAACATCGATAAACACAATCAGCGCTCTTAACATGGCCAAACTTATGTAGGAACCGTACTTCGGTACATTTACTAATAAGTGCTAATAAAATAATTTTTTACATAAATTAAAATGTCTTTTTTATTTTCCTAATTCAGCCCTGTTGTCATCTCAAAATACCGGAAACGGTTGAAATTTAAAAAAACCCGAAGTTTTCCCCCGTAAAACTTAGTAAAAATTAAGCGCCATTTTTAAAATTCCCGCCATTTTTCAAATTTCCCGCCAATTTTAGCGAAGTGAAAAATCTCATCGGATCTCGAAATACCGGATATGGTTGATTTTTCAGAATTTTTCCAAATTTCAACCATATCCGGTATTTCGAGATCCGATGAGATTTTTCACTTCGAAATTTTTTGCCAAATTTTGAAGTGAAAAATTCATCGGATCTCGAAATACCGGATATGGTTGATTTCAGATTTTTCCCATATCCGGTATTTCGAGATCGATCGAAATACCGGAAATATCGATAATACCGGATATTTTTGAATTTTCAGAAATTTTAACCATATCCGGTATTTGAGATCCGATGATTTTTCACTTCGAAATTTTTGGCGGAATTTAATTTTCCGCCAATTTTATGAAAATCTCATCGGATCTCGATACCGGATATGGTTGTTTTTCAGATTTTTCCAAATTTAACCATATCGGTATTTCGAGATCCGATTTTTTCACTGGGAATTTTTAAAAATGGCGGTTAATTCCGATATCCGTTTAGTTTTCCCGGGTTTTTTTCTTGAAATTAACTTGATCTCGTTATAGTCTATTACTCGATCGAGTAACTTTGTGATTTTAGGAACACTGGACAAATAAATAAACAAAATAAATAAATAAAACATTTTTAATAAGCAAGTACTTTACAGCAATAGTTTCTATTAAGCAAAAGAAAAGCTCAGTGAACAATGTACCTGAATATCAGCAGCATTACAAAAAAATACATAAATCACACAAATTAAAGGCCTACAGTTAAATTTTAAATTAAGCTAAATTTTATACAGTTAGTGACAACATAGTGATGCGAAGTAAATTGCCATGACAAAGGAAAAATAAAAAGCTTCCATATAGCGACTAACTCTAACTATACACTGCTATACCTAGCATACATAACACACCTGTTTCGCTGTAGACGATCCGAAACGTATCCGAGTGCAAATGTCCGAAAAATTGACCGACGATCGTGTCCGAGTACTTGCGAACCAACTGTATATACTTCCGGTTGAAACGATGCTGGTAAGCGAATTGAGAGGGCGGGAGTCCACCGCCCTGACGCTCATCAACCCCAGGTGGTATGTGTCCGACTAAATACACCTAAAAGAGAAGAATTGTGAGTTGAACCACTAGCACCACCGCATGAGGGGTGGGATTGAAATTAAAAAAAATTAATTTTCCAAAAGGGTTTTTCCGCAATGGAGGCACGATGGGGGTTGGAGAGAGATTATTTGAATCGAATAACGAGGGGAGGGAACAGAGCCAAACGAGATTTCCAACCCCCTGAAATTTAAAAAGTTATTTCTCTTTGGCTAGCGGCCATTTCCTAATGTTCATGTGGATAATGGAAAAACCTCGAGAAATATATCCCAATTATAGTAACAAGATATAAAAAAAATTTTTCCAGATCCCCTGGGCGGTTCTATCGACCCCAATTATGGCCCTCCCTTCATTCATTTTTTTTTTGTTTCTTAGTTTTCTCTTCATTTCCGGTTTGGTTATACTGCTGAGAAGTGCCCTCTCTCTCTCTCCATGCCATCCCCTTCCTCTAGCTTGGACCTTATAATTTGAAGCTTTTATTTCGAAAGTGGCATAAGTCCTTATTTAAGTTACTGTTGGTGTCGGTAATGTTAACATTTGCTGGAGGTAAAAGAAAGGGCATTGGCCCCGCTGTATTACAAAATTATGGGCCACACAATTTCGACTGGGCCCAACGCCTGCCCCTGCTACTACCTACCGGTACTAGAGAGATAGGGAGATAAGAGGATAAGAGAGCACTAATAGGACTTATAGACGTTTCGCGTATTGTCTTTTTAACACCTAAACTCATCCTCAGTGGTCTGAACTTTAGTTTCGACTCAAATATTTTATTGTCGAAACAAGCCTCTCACAAAAGTCTGCGATATTTATGAAATGAATCCTCTGTGGAAGTGTGCAGTATTTATGAAATGAGGTTTCCGAGACTGTGAGATATGTTTTTGAAACGATTCATCTATGAAAGCACGCAATACTTACGAAATGACTTCTCTGTAAAAGGGTGTGATATGTATGGAATAAGTCCTCTGAAAGTGTGCAATATTTATGAAACGAGCCCTCTATAGAAATGTGATATTTATGAAACAGTTTTGATCTCAAGTCAAAACTAAACTTCAGCCCACTGTTTACCCTGTAAACGTTCTAGACTTTTTTTATGCGGTTTGTGATAAACTCAAAGAACAGTAAGTGCTCACATGTAAACCAATACAAATGGACTTAGACCACTTTCAAAATGAATATGGTTAAATTTTGTTTGTTTGCTTTTACCGTTTCTCTGTTTTTGCTAGATTTCGCCAAAACGGATTCCAGCCAAGACCATTGACCTCCTGGATCTTCATCCGGACCCGCTGAACCGGAAAACAGATTCGTGTTGAGGGCAACGAGTCGAAGTTTCCTTTCTTTCTGTTCGATCGTGTAATAACCACCTGGAAGTAAAAAAGGTTTTTAATAAAAGGAACCGCGAAATTCATTCCTTTGAGTGGTCGCCTTTGTTATCGCCTGGTTTTCCCGGGAAAATTTTTCTTTTAACGTTTTTTGGAGTGAAAGTGATGAGGTCAAGTTTCTTTTATTGTTTCCCTTAACTCCTTATATCCTTTGACTGTCACTTAAGATTTTTTGACTACTGCCGGTGGTCTCTGTTCTCTGTCGTTGACTGTGAATTTCCCTTAAGGATCTTATGAAGTTGTTTCTCGGACTCTGCCAGTTTCCTTTGGTAGCTTTTTCTGCGCTTCTGTCTTTGACTTCCTTCCATACTTGTTCCCCTGTGTTTCGGAAGATTTTACACTTCTTCCTTCGTGTCTCTGTTCGTTTTCTTTGATTGTTTCTTGGGGATTTTGATGATTTCTTCCTTCACCTCTGTACTGTTTGTTTTTCTTGACAGATTTAGGAATTCTTCTCCACTTCTTTCTTTGACTCTGTATTTCTGTCTGTTTTTTTGACTGATTTTTAGGACAACGTTGAACCTTTTTCCTTTCACCCTTCTCCTGGCTAGACAATGTTTTCCTTTTCTTTTTTAAACTTATTCACACTCCCTACAAGAATCCGTTAAGGATTCAGCCAGGACAAGTAAAAAAATGAAGGCAGTACTAATTACGAAATAAAAGACAGAGAGAAGTAGAAAAGAGAAAGATAAGCAGAGTTTGTAGATAAAAGCGAAAAAGGCACTAGATAATTAGAATTTCATCGTAAAAGTCAAAAGAACGAGTTCAATGTGAAAACGACATACAGTATATTATAATATAAACAAAAGTGTGGAAATATACCTCAGCTATAGAGCGCTATAATGGCTAAATTTGTCTATAAATATATGGGCCTATTAGTTAATTATACGGGAGACTAAGTATGAAAACGAATTTCGTGTGGGGCGGAGGCTCAGGAGATAGTAGATAAAACCAGAAGCTGGTGACAAGAGGAAATCAAGTTATAAAAATCTAAGCCTGGGGGTGGGGGCGAGGGAGGGAATCGAATATAAACGTCAAATTCAACGTAATAAAGGAGATAAAAGAGAGATAGAGGGAGTGAATAAAGAAGATAAATGATGAAGATCATCCCTTAATTAAACAAAACCCTCATAAAATTAGTATTCAATTAACTAACACTTTCATTTCCTCACTTTTTAGGCTAACACTAACCTTTCGTAAATGTCTGAATGGCTTCTGTGGGAAGCCAGTGCCTCCAAAGGTCCGCCAATTCTCGGTATCCTTTGTCCGTGTGCTTGGACCTTCTCACCGGGTCTGGAGAATCCTCTCTGCCCAGAACGGGGAACACGAATTGACTGACGAAGGTGTGTCTCAGGAGATCGGTTACGTTCTGAAGGGTCTGGAGCTGCTGTCGGGTTAAATGTCCGCCGCCGAAGTGAGTCAAGCCGTCTCTGAAAGTAAAAAAAAAATTTTTATAAGAAACTGGAAAGAAAGCGTCATAGTGACGAAAGAAGGCGCTGGAAAATAAAAACAAACAGAATCACCACGTCAAAGACATGACTCTTGTAGTGAGCGCCGGAGTGTATCTCTTCACTCCTCTTCACGCTTCCGCTGACTCCATTCACACCTACCTATGCCAAACTCTGGCTCCACTTTTCTTTTGATTTTTCCGTCTCGTACCTGTCTCTCGTAAATTCAAAATTCCCCCTTAGTGCTCCTCTTCCACTGCTGTCCTCTTTGCTTTTGGACAATGCCTTCACCGCGTCGTTTCACTCAAGCCACCCAACCTCTTCCTTGTTGTCCATCTGTCCTCTATGTCCTAAATAGTCCCTTCACCACTCTTCCCCTGACTCGCATCAGTCACGACTTGATACGCCCTCAGGTTTCCTCCCGACCTCCTTCATTTCCGAAATGTTACTTTGCTTTGAAAGTTTCCGTTTGATATTCGTTTTGCTCACAGTCTCCCATTCCTGTAGTGATAACTTCCGTTTCTATTTCCCAGCCTATCTTCCTGCTCTCCTTTTCAAAAGGCCAATTGTTCCTCCCTTTTTGATTCTGTCTTATCTCCAAAAACTCGAACACAAGGAAAAAGCTAAGACAGTGGTTCTCCAGATAGAGCGGGCTGCGGCGCACTTATACCAGTTAACTGCTAACAACCCAAACTTGTACATAATAGAGAGCGCCGTTAGAAATCTCAAATCAAATCCGGCGCCACGAGGCACAAAAATTTTGCTAAAGACCCCAAACCATTAAAAACAAACAACTTTATACTTTCAAGGTCAGCAAATCAATAACTCACGGAAGACTTTAATTAAAGCTTAAAAAAAATTGAAGTTATTAAAAAATAATGGGAACCAATATCGTTTGATTCATCGTCAGCAATAAACACTAAAAGAAGAAAGTTAATCTTGACAAGGACAATAACGTTAACGTTAACGCTAACGCTAACCGAAAAAAATTGGTTTTGAAAGGAGGAGACAGGGGAGGGAGAGATGACGAAGCAATAAATTCACTAATACTGATAATAATATTTTAACTAACTCATAAAAGTGGATAAAAACTTTCTCCGCCGCCATCTTTCCAATCCAGTCTTTCTCCCTCGGCGCTCGACAACTTCCGCCTCGACCCGACATTTTTATAGTTTTTGCTGAAATTTTTTTTTCCCCGCTTTCCCGGAGTCTTGTTATATCAGCGTTCTCCGAGTTTTGTTGAACTTTATCAAATTTGAACTTTTTTAAGGGATGAAGGGTTGGCAGCGGTGGCAGCAGCAGCAGCAAGAGGAAAACGAGTCGCCAGATGAGAAGGGAAGTTTAAAAAAAATTTATGAAGCTTTTTTTTTATCGCTCAGAGCTTTCTCGTCAACTTTTATTTTATGCAAAATACCAGAAAATTTTGGTCGAGTTGTTAAAGAGGTCGTTTGGACAACTTTTTGAAAAAAATATGCTTCCCCATCATCCTTGCTTTTCCTCCCCGAGAACAAATTCGAAAACTTTCGAAATAACGGAAATCGGTTTTTAATTCCAGATTTATGACCTGAGTCAATTTGATTCATTTTTGTCTGTATGTTTCTTTCAAAACTAAAATTATTTGATCATATGGCCCCGTTTTTTAGTAAAAAGCGTCAAGTTGACTCATGTACTTTGTCATGTGTGTGGTGGTTACGCTACTATTTTCGCCTATGAGTCCTCCTTGAGTCACCAAATTCTTCACTGATTTTGATTTTACCACTTTTTTATAATTAAATGAGTCATTTTGACTCGTTGTACTTTCCTACTGATTTTGATTCTAAAGCGATCCTTATCTAATGAAAAAATTTGACCCATGGGTTAGGTTAGGTTGGGTTCAAATTTAGGTTCTGGTTGATGGGTCAGGTTTAGTCTGAGTATAGGTTGGGTTTAGGTTTGGGGTTAGGTTAGGTTAAGTTTATGTTTAGGTCGAATTCACTGGATCTTCACAAGCAATAGAGGAAAGCCGAAGAGTCCCCAGACTTCCGTCCGGCACGTACAGCGGCGAACTTGGAAGGCCCAAAGACGGCTTCTTGATCATAACTGAATTCGCAGGAGAGGGAAATAGGAAAATTACGGATCGTACGGATCAAATCTAAGTACGACATGCGACAGAGACTTTGTCAGAATCGAATTATTCGGTTGGGCGCTCTCGAGATAGTGAGGCACCAGGGCGAAAGAGTCCTGATCAAGAATGATTGACTGATTCAGGATCAAGGTGGTCTAGGTAGGCTAGAATGACAAAAATTGTCACAAAGCAGGTGCTTCGGGAGATATGGTGTAGCTTTGACTGTTGGTGTACCCCTAAGAAATTGTGACCTTTGTACAACTCTGTACAACTCCCGAAAATAAATAAATAAATAAAATTTGTATTGAAAGAGATAGTAATGGCGTAAAAATTGCTTTTTTTCGTTTTTATAAAAAGGCGGTGAAGAGCTCAATTATAAATCTTTTAGTGTTACACTTCTCCCGCTTTTAATATGAAATGTTTCTCTAATTTATGGCGACAGCCTTGCTTTTGCATGTTTAATAAAAAGGATTGTCGGGAGAGGAAAAGTCGATGAAAGGGGTGAGAAGGATAAACGGGAAGAGAGGGAAAGAGGCAGGAGGAGAAGGAGGAGGCGAAGAGAGGAGGAAAGGTAGCAAAATTTTATGTACAAACTCAAAATCATTTTGTTTTTGATTCTTAATTTAGTGAATTGTTCCCACTCCACGGTTCCTCTCTCGAATTTTTGTTGGGTTTCTCTCTTCCACATCCTCCCTTTTCCTCTCCGCGTAATTTCATCGGTTTCTCTCTCCCATCCCTCTCCGTGAACAATACCTCTATGGAATATATTTGACGTAGGAGGTTTGCCGGGAAACTTTCAGTCGGTGGTTATCGTTTGTTTGCTTTTTTGTTTGTTTGTTTGTTTTCCCTTCCGGTGTTTCGCTGACTTATTTCCGGTTTTTTGAAAATCTTTCAGTACAAAAGTTAAAATCTGACAGAAACATGATTGAGTGAGGTTTCAAAGGGAAAAATCGTGATGGACGACTTTATTGTCTCATACAGATGACAGCTGACAGTTGACTACAGTTTTTAAAAAAATAAATGAAAAATTGCTATGAGTCAAGTTGATTCGTATAATATAATCACGTACAAAATTAAAACCTCAAAAACATGTGTAAGTGAGGCTGACACATTTAATAAAACTGGCTGAGCAACCAGGAGTCGTGAAGGGATATGAGTGAAATGGAGTAATTTACAGAAATAGCCTTAATCAAAACAAAGGTTTGAAAACATACCTGAGAAGACAGGTAGTGTTTCAAACCTAACGTAATTGAACCAAAATAATAACAATATAAACCCAAACCTATTTGAAACACAACCCAAAATTCTAACCTAACCTAACCCATCGAAGCTCAAAGCTCAAAAAAAACTCAAACCTAACTCATCCATCAAACCTAAACCCAAACCCAACCTGAAGCACAGTTCAGTTGTCAAATTGGCATAATTATTAAAAATTGTCCGAAAGGTGTGTGAGTCAAATCGACTCGTTTAATTACTACAATAATATATACTCAAAACTTCAAGAAGCTTGTGTGAGGGAGGCTGATTCATTTAGTAAAACGGTTCATACCCTCAAAAACCGTGAAGTTGTATCAGTCAGATCAACAGTATCCGTTGACTAAAGCAAAAGCTTTCACAGAGAAACACAACCCAAACCAACTTCAACCCCCACCTCTCTCCAAAGTTCAGAGAACAAAAAATTGAAAAAATAAATAAATAAATAAATAAAAGACATCGGAACCGAATTATTAATCAACGACCAAGATGGCGACCAAAAGAATGTTGTTCCCATGCTCTCGCGTCCCATCCTCATCTCCCGTTCGATTTTCTTTTTTATTTGGGACACTGGACCGAGGAGGAGGAGGAGAAGAGTTTGGGGATGGTAGGTGAGGTAAAATAAATTTCTCTGTTTTATTACAACTACCGGGTAAAAAGCAATAAATAAATGATTTAATAAAAAATCTAAATTGGAAAATTAAAAAAGAAAATAAAAAAACGGAAGTCCGGAAGCTTGATTAAAATGCACGCGGGAAAAAATCGAAAACAGCTTCTCGTACCCGCATCCTCCTCCTCCTCCACCGCCCTCTCTCAATCCTCATCTCCTCTCTCTCTCTCTTTATGCCGACACCACAGCGTCCGCCTTTAATTAAACGTTAATTTCCATTTAATCGTTTTTTAAATCATTCATTCAGAACAGAAGTTTTCTCGAAGTGAAACTAATTAATCGTGGAAAATGAAGAATTTTAAATAAAATTAAACTTTTTTTATATTATTTTAAATATCTTATAGTATAACTCCATAACTTTTCTTTCTCAATTTCTTTAAATTTTTATTTTATTTCATTTTTTTCTACTTTTCATTTTCTCCTTTTATTTTATTCTCTTTATACTCTCTAACAAATTGAATGAAGTCTAGTAATTAAGGTTATGGAAAAGTAATGGAAGAAAGAAGAGCGGTAGAAGAGAGGAATACAGTAAGGGAGAGATGGAGACACAGAGAGCGAGGAAGAAACAGAGTTAGAGGTGGAAAACCAACTAGCAAGGACAAGAACGATATAGTTAGATACAAAGCAGAAAAAGAGGATAAAGAAAAACAAAGAGATACAATACGAAATACAAAGAAAGAATAAAAGAAGTGGAGGATGAGAGTAAGATAGAAACAAAGATAGACAAAAAGGAATGAGAGAGAAAGAGACAGAAAAACACTGCAAGCAATAGCTACAGAGATTGATACAGAAAAGAGAAGAAAGAGATAGACAGAAACAATAATAAAATAAAGATGAAAAGTGCTCAATTGGTGAAATAACAAGTGAAGAAAAGTTAGAAACAAGAGATGAGGGAGGAATTAGGAAGAAACTGAAAGGCTTACGGAGAGATAGAGGTAGAGAACCTAGCGAGGAAGCTTTAGAATTAGAAGGCTTAGGGAGGAGAGAGAAGATCGTGGGAAGAAAAAGAATAATGAATTAACTAAGGACTGAGATAGAAAAAGGGAGACAGAGAAAGAAAGAAGGAAAAGAGAATAAAGGAACAAATACAACCAGAAACAGCGAAAAGAATATAAATAACAAGAAAAAGATATAATAATTAGTTATGGAACAAAATCAGGAAATAAAAAAAAACAAGGAGATGAAGAACAAGAATAGACAATAATGATAAAGGGAGTGAAGAAGAAAATATGACAGGGAGTAACTGAGAGATACATAGAAATGTGTTATAGTTCAGAAAGAGAGAAAAAGAAAAGAAAGACATATGAAAAGATAAATTAGAGTAAAGGGAATAGGAATAAAGGAACAAAAGAAATAATAGGTTAGAGTAAAGGAAGAAACAAGTGGAAAGAAAGAAAGAGAAGCAATGATAGATATAAAAATGAAAGGCAGTGACAGAATGATAGAAACAGAGAGGAAAAGAGACGCACAGAAGACAACGAGAGAAAAAAATGGAGAAAAACAAAGATAGAGATAATGAAAGGGATGCAAAAGATAAGAGAGAGAGAGGAAAAATTGTCACCCAGTTCTTGTCAAACAGAACTAACGATTTACCTGAAATTTAAACCCAACACCAAAATTAGGAGGAAGAGGAGAAGGTGTTGTGGTATCTTAAAATCAAACTCAAGGAAGAGGAACCCTTTCGAATCTGACCCGCCATTTTTATTTTCAAAAGCTGATAGCTTATGGTAGTCAAAATGCAAATTGTATTCTGAATATTGTCAGCAATTTAAAACACTGTATTCAAATGAGTCATTGGGTAGCTACAAGAGTAGAGAAGATGTCTTCACACAAGAACTCAATCTTCAACCCAATCTGGCATCTTCAATCCAACAACGTCTAGTTCACACAGCAGTTACTTATCTCAGTCAAACGCTCTCTCTAGAAGCTTCATCTTAAGTTCATAAATCGAACACTTGTTTCCGATTCCCAAAACCCAACTCAATCTCCAGTCCTTCGAAGAGGAGGAAACCCATGCCCCCCTCTTAAGTACGTTCCAAAAAAGAAAATTTGTCAAAATGGAAATCGTGTCTCTAAATTAATGAGTCTCTTTGTAAAGAAAAGAAAAAGAAAAGAAAGAAAGAAAAACTTCTTAATTTAAATTAATGTCGTCAGCATTAGAGAGAGAGAGGAGAAAAAAATGTTTCACCTTTACCAAAATGAAATATTCGAGAGTAATTAGAGTCCTCAAAAGCAAAGAAGAAAAATTTTTACCCCACCACCATCCCCAAAGCCTATACCCCCAAAAATATTGAAAAATCGACTTTTAATAAAACCTCCCCAATAAAGAAAGAGAAAGTCATTTCACCACAAATCAAGAAATTTATTATCGTTGTTACCTCCGCCATTTTGCTTTTAATCATCTGAGATATTAAGCTTCTTCCTACCCCCTTCCCTCCATCCCTTCCTTCTTCTTTCAACGAATTATACTTCAAGAGAGAAGAAAAAATGGTCTTGACATTTCGATTTCTTGCTTTTGTGGTTTTGTAGAAATTTAAAAAGAATAAAATTACAAGTTCAAAGAACCTTTCTACCTCCCCACTCCTTCCACCGTCCCTGCCTCCTCGGAAAAGTTGGTTAAATTAAAGGATTCCGTAACTGACGACTTCGTTGCTCACTTAAAATGGTGCTCAAACTTTTCGCCTTTTTTATTTTTATTTCATTTTTCCTGGAAAATTCTCCTGTAATTAGTCACGAGTCGATGGATCTCCTTCCTCTTCATTATGAAATGATGGTAGACAAGAAGATGGGAGGTGGTTGAGGGAAAGAAACCAAGTTCCTCGTATTCTTATCGGGCTACTTTCTAAAATCGCTGAAACGTTTCCAGTTTGATTGTGGTCAGTCACTGCACCTTGGTTTGTCCTTTACTACATAACACATGACGATTATAGTTATAGTTATAGTTTTAGTTGAGTTTTAGTCCCGTTTTTCACTTTTTGGGTACAACAGGATATGGGAAGAGGATTTGAACTCGTAACTTCTTAGACTGGCACTTAACCACTACACTATAGACCCCACATCTGAGAATTATTGTCGTTATGCACTCTTCCATACTGTCTGTGTCACCATAACCCGAATCTCTACTATTCTCCTGGAAGAACTTCTGTTTCATTTAACTCAGGGCACCAGAACAGAAGAACAAATTTTCGAAACCTGTATTGGAGGTATCATAAATCTGATTGGATAGAAAATAACCTCCACCTCTTCCCCCTCCGAAAAAACAAACCGTTTCCTCAAATCCTCGATTCTATTTCCGGTAAAATAGATCTATTCGGTCCACTGGTAACAAAAATGGAAAAAGCGGCTTCCGTTTTTAAAAAATTCAGCCAAACATTGTATATGTTTCAATAACAGCCCGTTAATGAGCTCTTTAAAAAGATAGAAAGAAGTTCCGGATTTTTGAACCTACTTCCGGTGACAAAGACAAATGAAAAAGGAAACGTTAAAGCTCTGTTCAGGCTCTGATTCCGTTTTAAACCTAACCTATGTGGCCAGATGACTAGAACGAAACCTACTTCCGGCTGTAGAAAAAATTTATCAAAAGACTATACGTTCTATAATAGCCAAGTTCTATGGTAAATTGGGAGAGAGAGAGAGACAAAGTTCCGTTCCCCTAATTAATCATTCTTAGACCAACTTCCAGTTTGAATTCGACCAAAAATTTTGTCCCAAGACAATAAAAGAAAAAAATTAAATCGACTATTGACTCTATTTCCGGTATAAACGAACTTACGTCACTACTGAGAAAAAGGAAACCCCACTTCCGTTTTTAAAAAAATCGTTGCCAGAGATTGTAGTTCGATAATAAGCAACCAACAAAGCCTCTAACAAATAGAAAGAGAGAGAGAAAGAGGGAAAAGTTCCGGTTAGTTATTGCCAGCTTTCATGAATCTACTTCCGGTTTGAAATTTCACCAAGATTTTTCTCTTCTCTCTGGTTCTCCTCAAGACTTTTAACTCCATCATAAATCATTCTTAGAAGGTCCCTTCACTTCTTTTCCTTCACTTTCTCCCCTAAGAAGAGAGAGGAAGAGGTGGGAGCCTGACCAATGCGTCAAAAATTTCAAATCGACCACTAACTCACGTCTGGCTATAAATTTCCATTAAATCGGTGTAATGTAGTTCGTTCGGAGGATCGAGGAGAAGGAAACCTTTTGCAACCGGAAGTTCCCCCCTATTGGAGGAACAGCGAATTTTCCAACCGAATTAAATTGTGTCCAAAAATACTGGCGAGGAAAGTTACCAAATATTTACAAAGTTCAAATTTAATTATTAATAAATAAATAAATGGTAGAAAACGATTTCTAAATACTAAGGCGAAGTATTTCCGGTTTACAATTTAACCACAAACAATATTTCAAAAGAATCAGAAAATAAAGGGATTTGCGATACGCTCGATTGCCTTTCCGTTTCCGGTGTAAACACAACCTCTCTCATATTTGGCAAAAGTTTTCGTTTCATTTCTGAGCCCACTTCCGGTTAAATATTACCAAAATATTTACATTTCAAATTTTAATCTTGGAGTCGAACATTGCTAACCGGGCAGTCAGAGGACGACAGTCAAAGCAGACACCACAACAACCAGCAACAATTTTGTGCCCAAACACAGTTAGTAGTACCACCAACTAATATCGCAAATGTATGCGTCAGTCTTCTTTCAGGCCATCGAGTTTGTGAAAGAAGGAGAAAGGAAACGGAAAAGAAGAAAAAGTCGTTTCATCTCAAAATCCATGAGAAAGATCCGAAAGGGCGATGGTCGACATTCTTAAAAGCCATTCAAAAACCAGTTTCCGGCGGCGGCGGGAGACGAAAACGCTCGAAATTTCTCCGGAGCTTCGCGTTTCGGGGCCCGACTTAAAAGCCAACTTGTAAATTTCGTAATCTCGTTAGTCGGGTTCAATCTTTTGAATGTTGGTTTTATGTCCCGGAGAAAAATTAGGGCAATTGACTTTCATAAAATTGGTGTTTTGCACTTTAGTCTTCTCGCCTCGCCCCCTCCCCCACACACACAATCCGTAAAAACCCCCGGAAAATTCCCAATGAATCATTTATGAGCTCCCACTAACAAATTACTCTTTTATCCTTTGGACTGATTCCATTGACTTTTTACGCTTGACTTTTTTCCTTTTGCCTTCAAGATTTCGAGAAAATCATCCTCTTTCCCTCCCCTCCCCTCCTCCCTCTCCTTCCTCTCTCCTTGGAATTCGTAAAACCGGAAATAAGGAAAAAACCTTTCCAAGTGAAACTGATTTCTCTCTCGGTGTCCTTTTCCAAAAAAGGAGAGAAAATAGACATTCACTGAATCGAACACTGTCACCATCACAGATCATCGTCAGACCTTTGAAAGTTCGAAATAAAACTTTTGAAAAGCTAATCCCAGCCTGGAAAAATGTTTGTCGAGAGACAAACAGCTGTAGTGACAAAACAACAACAACGAGCGTTCAAGTGAGTCATAAACGAGAGAGCTTTTGAACGTGAAAAAGTGACGAAAGCTCCCAAAACTTCTGGTTAAGTCACTTCCTCCTTTGAAAAGAGTACCCACCGTTGACTGATAACAACTTCCCAGATTAATTATCCACGCAGTAGTACAAAGGATAGAACGAGAAGTTGGTTAAAAAGAAAAGATTTCGTGAGTAGATAGTGACCTGAGGGCAAGTCAGGCAGAGAAGTACACAGCCCTCGAACACAAAACTTTCGAAAGCTCGACAAGTGGAGGAAACAAAGCGATTTCTATCTTCGTTTATGGTTTTATCTCCCATCCGAAAATTTTTCCTTTCTTTCTTCCCTTTTCAATAAAATAAAGCAAACGGCTTACTGCTTTACAATAGAGGGGTTTCATCTTTAACCTTCTTCCTTTTTGAGGGTTTCCTTTAAAGAAAGTGGAAGATGAACGGGAAAGGACGTTAAAAAAGTAGTGATTCCCAGAGAACCGTCTTTAGATTGGAAGACATTATGAAATTTAAGTTGCTCGAACATCTGACGCCCGGTCTCGTTTGTAGAAAGAGAAGGAGGAGGAGGTATAAGTCAAGAGAGGGAAGAGAAGAACGGGAAACACGAAACAGAAGAAAATTGTGTCAAACTGGGAGAAAGATAGTAAAAAAAATAAAGATCTGAAGAATTACTAAGCTTTTGGTTTTTATCTCTAAACCAGCGACATCTTCCTCCTACTATTAAGCTCCTCTCTTGTCCCTCTCATCCACCTCCTATCCCTGTCGTCTTCTGAATGATGAGAAAATTGCAAAAAAAATTTTCTTTGTTTTCACATCTATTAAACGGTTTTGCGATTGACAGGAAAAGAATCAAGACAGAGGATGACAGTGTTAGAAGTGAAGAAAAAAAGAAGAAGAAGGAAAGAGAAAGAATGAAGAAGAAATAGGAAGAGGGAAAGGTAGTGCAGACAAAATACAGATTAACAAGAAGAAAGAGTTGATAGATGGAGGAAAAGAGGAAGGTAAAAGAAAAGAAAAGAAAGTGTAACAAAGAGGAAGGCAGAAGAAAAACAAATAGTAACCAAGGTGGAGGTGAAACAAGAACAAAGACTAACAAAGAGGGAGGTAGAAAAAGAAGAAAAAAAAGGAACAAAGAGGAAGGCAAAATAAGATGAAAGAAATAAAAGATGGACGTGGAACAAGAAGAAACACCAACAAAGACGGAGGTAGAAGAGTAGACAGTAGACCTACTCACAAAATTAAAAAAATCCATTCAGAAAATTATTCTCAACAGATTTCCGTCTTTGTTTCTCCTCCGATAGACAACAGCAGCGACAGACTCTCCAATTTCAGGTTGATATAAAATTCCAAATAAAATTCAGTTATGGATTCGAAAAAGGGATCTAAAGGGAGATGATGACGAGGAGGAGGAGGGGGAGGAAATCGGAAAATTTTAGAAGTAATTTATGTGGAAGAACGTCACGTTTCTGGGAAATTCTTCAAAGGATTTTTTCTTCTTTTCTTTCTTTCTTTCTTTCCTTTTTGAAAGGCAAAAAAAATTTGATAAATTGGAGTAGAAAAAAATTGAAGTTTAAGAAAATGAAAGAAAGGAAGGAACTGGAGACAAGAATGAGGGGAAAAGGAAAGCAAAGATGGAAGAAACGACAAAACAACAGAGAAAGATGACCTCGATGGAAAAAGAAAAATTTCTAAAACGTCATAAAAGAAATTATTCTAAGGAATTTTCACAACATCGGGAAAACCCGTGAGAAAAGAAAATAGCCGGAAAACCCGGGGAAAGATTTCTTCAAGAACTTTATTATGGAGAATTGGAAAGAAAAAGGGAAAAGCCGGGGTGGGGGCGAAGATTGCCATAAATTTTAAAGAAATAGGCCGGTCGATCCCGAAAATTCAAATCCTGTGGAGAAATTCGAGGGGTGGGGGTTGGAGGTGGTGGTGGATTGAGGGAGTAGAGGGCGGCGCGGTGAATTTATCACGTGGAAGGAAAACTCAATGACAAATTGTATGGAAGGTTTTTGAAAAGGTTATTTTTCAGTGACAAAAATGAGCCCACACCCCCTCGTCCTCCTTCTGGCTCACCATCAACAGGAGAAAATTTTTACTGCCTTCGGCCTAACATGACCTCTCTCTCTCCCTTTCTCTCCTCCTCCTCTTCTGTTTTAATCATTTTCCTGCCAATCGCAGAACGTTTAAATCGATTTGAAAAGAACGGAATGTGGATGTTGGTCAATAAATAAATAATTTTTCTTCTTCTCTTTCTCCTCATCGTTATTTTCTTTTATCCCGTTCTTCCTCCTTTCCTCTCCCCTTTCTAGTTTTTGTCACTTTCTTCTTATCCTTCTTTTTCTTCCTTTTCCCTTTTTCTTTCTGTCTCTTCTATTTTCTTTCTTCTTCTTTTTCCTTCTCTTAATCATTTCCTTTTTACTCTGTTGTTTCATTTCCTTTCATTCTTCTTCTTCACCTCTCCATTCTATTCTTCTTTTCGTCTCATCCTCTTTCCTCTTTCTTCTTCTGGTTTTGTTTTTCTTCTTCATTATTCTTTTTCAGGTCCTTCTTCATTTAGTCCTTTTTTCTTCTTTTTTTGTCTCTTTTATTTTCATCTATCTTTCTCGTTTCTCCTTTTTCTTTTTTTACCTTTTCTTCTTTAAATTCTGTAGTTTTTTGTTCTCTTTTCTCTCCTTTTCACATCCTCTATTTCCTGTTCTGTTTTTGCCTTCTTGTTTCCAATTTTTCTTTTTCCTTGTCTTTTTCTTTTTTCTTTTATTACTCTTCTTTATTCTTCAAATTTTCCTCTTCGTCGTCCTCGTTATTTCTATTTTTCTTCATTTTCTTTGTTTATTGTGTTGTTTCTTTTGATTTCTTCTTCCTTCCAACTTCCTTTATCTCCTCTTTTTATTCCTTAATTTTTATTTTCTCTGTTTTCTCCCAATTTCATTTTCCTTCGTTCTGTTTCTTCTTTTTTTCTTTTTCTTTCTTTTCTCTTTATCCTTTTTCTTTCACTATTTTACTCCTCCTTTTTATCATTTTGGTGCTTCTTCTTCCTGTTCCTCCTCTCTTTGCCTTCCTTGTCTTCATTTTAACATCATTCTTTCTCTTTCTCATTCTTCTCCTCTCTGTTTCTTTCGTTAAAAGACTCGTTTAGTTTTCTGTGTCTTTTTGTCCCAAATCAAAGACCTCAGGTTGATGATCTAAATCATTCAATAATACTAATTGCAATTACTACGTTCACTTACGGTTAGGTCGAATCGTCTTCTACGCCTTCTAAATATGTCAACTTGTCATTTGACCTTTGACCCCTGACTTTTAGACATGTCTTTCGTCCTTTTCTCACCTTCTCGGTGTTCACAAAAAATAAATATTTATTAATTTTGTTTTTTATATTTTAATAAACAAATTGGAAAATTCAAAATGTCATTTCTTACCCTTTTGTTTGTAATTTGTCGCCATTTATGTCCCTCCACTGCCCCCTCTACCTCCGTTCTCCCAAAAAATGGCAAAAATTAATTAATTAATGAAATATGTCGACTAAATTTACATTTCTGGCTTTTTGCTTCGGCATTTTGGTTGTTGCTGCCTCCCTTCCTCCCTCACTCCTCTTCTATCTATATTGTGGAAAAGGTAGACAAGCCGCTGCCTCCCTCTCTTCCTCCTCCTCTAACCTTCCTAATATTTAACTCATTAAAATTTTAACGTGATAAATGATGGCGCCATTAGACGACTAAACCTTTCATTTTTTTAATGTTAAAACGAAGCAAAAGCTCCTCCTCCGAAAGCTCACTCTCATCCTCGTCCTCCTCCTCCTCGGTTTGATTTTTTCTTTCTCTTGCTCCACTTCTTCTCTTCATCCGGTCTTTTCTCGGAAGACTGCAGCGAATTTCCCGAATCGAAATCCGATATCATCGAACTGTGTGTGGGAGAGGAAGGAAATTGGTTACGTCAAATTAGTTTAGGAGGCTGTGGGCTGAGAGCTTTCTAGAAAAATTTAATTTTTCGACATTTTTTATCCTATATTTGTGGATTGGAAACTTGGAAATGCTCGAATTGACCTTTTCGTGGACTCTACTTTGACTGTTATCTTTTCCCATATCTTAGTGCCTGGAAAATTTCAGAGCCGAGGGGCCAATAGAAACATTCTTTCTCTACTTTTAGTCGGATCTTCACATCTCTTACAGTTTCCTTTTGTTCTCCAAAAGAATCAAACCCCAAAGAGAGAGAGAGAATGAAAATAGACATGAATACCATCCTAATAAAAAAACAAATCAGGATAGTGGACACGAAGCGGAAACAAACATAAAATTGAGTTATCGCCATAGACGATGTAAGCATTCTGTCAAGAGTCCAAGCTTTCAGAACCTGCCAAGACACTTCAGAGGCTCAACAGCATGGCAGCATGGCTGGTCGGGTGTTGTTGACAGGAAGTAGGTGAATTCAGAAAGTGTCCGCTATTTGGGATGGAGTACATCCTGTTGTCCTCATGTAAACTAACCCACTAGAAAGGCGAGCTGTTTCACCTCAGAGCAAATTGGGAGCAACTGGGAAAGGAATACAGGAAGAAGAGTAGAGCTGGTTCCCAGAACTAGGAGTTAGGGCCACATAACAGTCTTAAAGTGGAAGTAGGGTGGCTCAATGTCATCTCTAATGAGAAACTGTGGCTCCTGACGCACCAGCTCTTGAAAACAAAATAAAATCAAGGATGTGGAGGTGGGTTGGGCAAATCGTGAGCTCGACAGATCCCGAAGCACGCCCTAGATTGGAATCCACAAGGAAGAACAGAGGAAGCGAACAGTCGAAGAGGAGCTGAGAGTCCAATGGTGGACCCTTTTAGACGTCTTATGTACCCCAAAAACAAAAGACGACAGCTCGAGAGGAAAAAAAAGAGATAGAAGTCAAGAAAACCAGAAAGTGATATAGATATCAATTAGGCGAACACCTTCAAAGTGTAGAAGGTGGACAGAAGATGAGAAGGAAGACAAAGACAAGGCGGATAAGAGCAATGATTGGAAAAACATTTCCAGCTCAGTTCCTGGCACTTTTCCTCTCCAACTCTCACACTTAACCAAACCCACAAATAAATAAGTAAATAAATAGAAAGAAAAAAAAACAACCAAACAAATAAATAAATAAAATCGTAATTAAATTTAATCAAGACAAAAATTCAGGTGCCGGAAATAAATAAAACGGAAACCAATTTCAATCGGCAACGGGAAAAAAAAGATTTATTTCCTCTTTTTAGTCTCATTTTAATTAATCGGTAACTTAATCAAATTTTTGTTTCCCGGTAATTAAACCCCCCTCCACCCGGAGGTCCTCCTCTCCTCCCTTGGAAGCTTTTTATGGGAACCGGGAGAGATTTTCGCAGGGCTTTCCGGTTTAATGTCCTTTATCCTAAGGGGGTGGATGGGTGGGAAAGAGAAAAAAGTTTTTCTTTTTTCCTTCTTTGCTGAGTGGATTTAAATTGCGAGTCCCCGAGGAGGTTTCCCATCTACTTCCGCTCAGAGATGTTCTTCTTTCCTTTTCTTTATCCTCCCACAAGTACTAATTCTGGTCTCCGAAGGATTCTGCCTCGTATCATTGGAGTGTCGTTTAGATCTAAACTTTGAGACGTTAAGGAAGCGAAATTGGAGTCAACTGGATACCATATCCGGTGTTGAGTGGGAGTGGAAGAAACAATCAGCTACCACATCCGGGACTTAGGAGCTTACTTAAGATACCCTACTGCCTACAGGGAGGTTTTGGACTGGTAAAAAGAACAGACTTATTAAAACAACCTTCGGTTTCTAAAGATTTCTACGTCATGTTTTTAGGACTCTCGTTAGGGTCTAAACTTAGCACTTTCGCTCTTTCCCTTCATCTCTCTTTGTCTTCTTCTTTCACTTATTCTTGTTCCTTTATTCTTCTTCCTTTTTCCTTTTCCTTCACCTTTTTTGTTCTTGTTTTCTATCTCTCTCACTTTTTATTATACTATACTTCTTCCTTTCCTTCTTTTTCTTTTTCTTCCCTTTTCTTCCTTTTCTCTTTCCATCTTCCTTTTTCCATGTTTCTTTTTCGTTTTCTTTCACATCCCTTTTTCCATTAGTAAAACTTCTTCCAGCCTCTTAATATTCCTACGTCTTGTCTTTAAGACTGTCGTTTGAGTCTAACCTTTGCGGTTTTAAGAAAGCGTAAATGAAAGAAGAAGTTGATGGGAAGACAACCCAACCCAACTGACTACCACATCCGGGGTTAGGGACTCAAGAAACTTAAACTTTAAGATGGTGGAATCGGCTATGAATCAACCAACAAACATTCCGTGTTATCAAGAATTATACATCGTTTAGGCTTAAAAACGCTCGGAATTTGAGCAACTGGAAATAGAAGAACGAGTGAACGGGTTCAGTACCCAGATAAGAGACCTAAAAACGGAGGAAGGAATGTAGCACAGGTATTGGCAACAGAATTAACAAAATTATATCCGGTCTCTCAATTTTCGCTCCCCGGAAATAATCTACGTCATCAATCTCGGAAACCGCATAACAAAATCAAACAGTTTCAAAAGGCTTCCTTTCCCCACCGCCCTCTCCACCCTCCAGCTCCCACAGAAACCTAACCTCAAAATTTTTTCAATCGGATTTAGTTCAATAAGTAATTAATTTACAGGCGAAGATGAGGAGGAGAGAGACGGAGAAGGAAGGCGGAGGGAGGGGGAGGAATTTCAAAAGCCAAATCATCAGAAACTTTTGAAAACGATTTATAACTTGTAAATCAATAAATAAATAAATAATAAAGAGAATGATCGCGTGATGAATGGCGGCTTCGGCTAACATTAACAGCTTGTTTTATTATGAAAATTCGATAAAGGGTCCAGTGGGGGCGAGGCGAGGGCGAGAGGGGCGGAGCCCCCCCCCATCGAGGAAAAGAAAATTGGGAGAAATTGGAAAGGAAATCTGAAATTTTGATTTTGTGACTCAACGTAGCTTTTTGTTCCCGTTTCGACTTTTCCTCGAGTCCTACACGCCTAACTCATTCACGGTCGTTACGAGAAGGCTGTGAGCGAAATGAAAGCATTAAAAATAGAATGGAGGAAAGTAGTAAAAAATAGACGGATTTGGAAAAGTCAAAAATCGGAAAAGGATACTAGAGAGAAGGGTGTGAGGTGGAAAAGTCAAAACAAAAAAGAGGAAAACTTGAGGAAGTGTAAAATGAATGAAAGCTCTAAATGATGAACATGGGAAAGTGTTTTCCCACTCGGTGTATCAAAGAAAAACCTGAAAAAGTTCACAGCGAACCTTATTTATTGAAGGCAGTTTAAGGTCGTGAACGCATTGACACCTCTCATTTGTCTTTGAACGGGGAAAATAAGAGAAAATCCATTTTCCTCTTTTTCCCCCGAAAAGCGGAAATCGCTTTCTCTTTTCCCGAAAGCTTCCCTTTCTTCCCTTTCACGAAAGCCTTTCACCTTTATTATCATAGTTTTTAGCGCGAAACCCCGTAACCACTTTCTCCATTAACACCACAAAAACTGACAAAAATCTTTGATGTCATTTCCTTTGGATCTTTTCCTCCTCCTCTGCCTCCTCTTCCTCCTTCTTTGTTCATCATTCTTGCTCCCATTTCTTCCCCCTCACTTACTCAGTTTCCCTTCATCTCTCTTTGTCTTCTTCTTTCACTTATTCTTGTTCCTTCATTCTTCTTTCTTTTTGTCCTCATTTTTTTCTTTGTCCTTTGTTCTCATACTATTTTTGCCTTCTCTTTCCTTTTCCTTTGATTTTTCTCTTCTCTCTGATTTTTCTCCTTCCTTTTCTCATCTTCCATTCCTTTTCTGTTTCCTTCTATTCTTCTCATTTCTTCGTCTCTTTTATTAACTCTCTCTTTCCTTCTTTCTCTTCGGTTTTTCTCCCACATTCATCTTCTGTTTTCTCATTTCCAAATATTTTTTTTCTTTCTCTTTTCTTCCTCCTTCGTTTTCGTTTTCGCTATTCCTCGTTCCTCCTTTCTTTCCTTTTTCTGGCTGGCTTTTTCATCCTCTTTCTCATCTTCTTTCTTCACCCTTTCTTGTTTGTCTTCCTTTTCTCTTCCTTTTTCTAATTCTTTCTTCCTTCATCCTCCCTCTTGCGCGCTCGGTTTCTTTGTTTCTTCATTCTTCTTCCTTTTTCGTTTTCTTTCCTTTCTTCTTTTTCAACTTTTCTTATCTTCCAGCTTCCTCTTTTCTGTTATTTTTATTTTCTTTCCTTCTTTCCTCCGTTCTTCTGTTTCAACAACTTTTTTTCGGTTTTTCATCCTTCATCTTCCATTTTTCTTTTGAGTTATTTGTATATTTCTTTTTGTTCTCTTTTCTCGTTTTCTTTTTCTCGCCCCTCTTTCTTTTTATGTTTTTCTTCTCTCATCTTCTTTACTGTTCTTTCATTCTCACACCTCCTTCCTTTTTATTCTTTTTCATCCTTTTTTCCATCTTCTTCATTGTTCTTCTCTGGTTTTTGTGTTTCTTCATCCTACCTCCTTTCTTCTTCTTCTTCTTGTTCACCTTTCCTCTCCCTTTTTGTCCTCTCTGTGTCTTTTATCGAAACCCTATTTTGATACTCTGTTTCTCTTGTATACAAGCATAGTCATATTCCTCCTGTACCAATACCGTTAACCTCTCCTCTTCTCATTCTCTTCGCCCTTCTCTTCTATAATGTTCTTTTCGCACAGTTTTCAACTTCCACCAATTCCTTTCATCTCTTCTTCACCTCAGGGTTCGGCTGTGTATCATTTTGTCTTAAAGTTTCAAACTAATTATAACAAGGGCCCAATTTGGGTGTCCCGGTCACACCTCGGTTCAATTTTAGGGTTGTCCAATAGGATAAATCGCCGTTTTCAGTGACAGCGAGGATGTTTTCTTCAACGACTTTCATCATTAATCACGTGACTAATTTGATAAATGGTTTCTCATGACTGTGACACATTCTGACGCTAACCGATTGTGTTGTGACTCGTGTCTTGTTTATTTTCGAATTTTTTTTTGGTTTTTCATTCGAAAGATGATTAAAGAGCTATGTTTCCATCACCCACTCTGTCGTTTTCTATTTAACAAAAGATTCCTTGAGGGACGGAATGACAAATACCGAAATCCGATTCCAGATATTCTAATCAACTAATGTTCGTAGATGAAAAGAGAGAAAGAGAGACGAAAGGAGGGAGAGAGAGAAATGAGAAGAAAGGAAAAAAGGAAAAATCTTTTAAAAAAAAGATGAGAATCTCAAAGGGGTTGGCTCCATCCCCTCATCATCCCCATTACTTCTTCATCTTTTAAAGTTTTCTTCATGTCTGTTACACTCCATTCTTTCTCCTTTGTTCCTTTCATGCTTCTTCATGCCTCCACGTGTTAATCACGGGTTTCTCTTTTTTATTTCTGGTTTTAGATCATTGCACTCATTCCACTTCATGTTTTTCAAACGAAGACCTTTCGGCACTCAAACCTAACAAACTTAGAACTAAAGAAAGGCCAGGAGATTTTTCCCAAAAGAGACTCAGACAAAACGAAAGAGAAGTAGAATGTGAACAAGAAGAGAGATGTAGGAAGAGGAAGAAGAGGAGTAGAGAGAAGAGGTAAAACACAAAAAAGAGGAAAAATTTCCAGGGAAAAAAAGGGAAACAAAAGAGGACATTTTGTAATAAATTTCTCAACATGAAATGAGTAATGAAACAAGACTGCGGTGTGAGAGGAGGAAAAGGAGGTGGAGGAGGAGGAGAAAGAACAAAAATAAAAGAAAGAAAAAAGGATTTTAGCGGGCTGATGAGCCGTGGCCTTTTATTTTGTGGCCGTCTTAATTAACTCGGAGTAAAAAAATCCCGCTACCATAAAGGAGGAGGAAGAGGAGGCGGATGGTAGGGAGGGAGGAAGAGGAGGAGGTTTGATGGAGAAAGAAAAAAATTGTTGGATTACTTCGACCGGCAACAGTTGGGCGTCTGGAACTGGATTCCATGTGACGGCTCCGGATTAATGTAACTTCTTCATGGGCTTTACAGCATCACATAATATTTTCCCTTCTCTCTCTCCCTCTCTCTCTTTCTATTCTGTTCAATTTCCACGAACACATTCTGACAACTTATTTGATTAAAAAATAAATAAATAAATTCTTCATAGGTTTCGGGAGTGAGAGAGGAAAGAATCACTCTTCAAATGGAGCGAAAAAGGGACTGAAAAGAGAGAAAGCTGGAAAGACAAGAACCCGACAGCGAAATGAAATTAGGATAAAAGCTCTACAGAGAAGACAAATTAATAATTCATTTAAGTTACTTTTTGTAACCTTAATTAGCATAAGTAAAAATCCAAAGATCTCTTCGTCCCGTGTGAGAGCAAAAACTCAAACTAGAAAGCTTTGCCAAAAAAAACCAAAACTCCCCCAAAAAGCTCAAAATCCGGGACTCGGGAATCGTTTCCGCTTCACCCGATAAGCTCAACACGTGATTTTCCCTTCAGGTTTTCCGAATGTTTTAATTAACTCGTTTTACATATTCATATGTGAGCCTCGAAATTTGATGAAATTTCCCGGGGTTTTAAGCAGCCCGCGTTTATCTTTTGTTTTGATCCCGTTTTCTACCCGGGTTAAAAGATTAAAGCCGTAAATTGCTTCTATTAGTAGAAAACTTGGGTCCCTCCTCTTCACCTCTCTTTCTGTGCTTCCCTCGGAGGGATATTGTGTCAGAATGATGGCTAAATGACCTTTCCTGCCAGGAGATTATCCCAAATTCAATTTTCCTTACCTTTTGTTCAAAGATGAAAGCTTCGTTCCTTAAAAACAAAAAAATAAGATAAAGTTTCCTCCACATATTTCCGCCCCTGAGCTCCATCCTTGCTCCCTCTCCGGCTTTTTTGCGACTCTTTTCGAGTCACCTCGAAAGGGTGAAGAAAATCGGGTCACTTTTTGGAATAATTTTCTGATAACAGAGGCCTGCGGTAGAGAAAGGTATTCCTCTCCACGACCCTGGAGTAGAGGGGGTGTCGCTTAAAGGAATTTTCTCAAAATGTTGTTGTTTTCATAGAAGATGAATAGATTCCAAGCAACATCTTTGGAATTTGGTTGGGGGTGAGTCGAGACTTTATACAACCCCCAAACAGGTACGACCTACCAACAGGAGCGTATTTAAAGAGAGTTGAAAGTACAATTCGAAACAGCGGTGGAACAGTTGAGTTAAAGATGAGACTCTAGGAGGGGAATATGTCGAAAGTAAATCGAAAGGCAATTCGAAAGAACTTTCCCGGGGAAATGAGTTTGATTTTAAAAAACTTTTCACGTCACTACCTTTTCCCATTTTAAGATGTTTCGGAGAAAAGAAAAAAGTAATTTTTCCTTTCTCATTCCCCACTTTTCCTGTCGAATTTGAAAAACAAAATCAAAAGGCCCAAGAAATATTTTTAATTAGAAAATGTCAGAAGTTACCCGAAAAAAAATTTTCTCTTTGCCACGCGAAATCCTCTTCCCCTTCTTCCCTGTCTTCCTTCCACTGCTTCCAACTATCTACTACCTTTCTTCTTCTTCTACCATTTTTTTTACGTTTTTCATTTTCTAATCACATCCCAACAAAGAAATTTAACCTTTAATGTTATGATTTTCAAAACAAGGGGAAGAGGAGACAGCACGAGAGGAGTTGGAATTGTGTAGAATACTCCACAGAATGAGTTAGTCTTGTATTTTTCGTCAGCACACCTAAATACAAAAGTTTAACTCAGTGACTCAGTTCTAACCCAGTGCCTGACTACGTTGACAGTGGTCTCTAGACGCCTAAATCGATACCAAACATTTCTGGTAGGAATTGTCACCGTTAAGGGATACTTTGACAGAAACAGAATTAAGGTTACAGGTAGTACTAAGGTCTGAAATTATCGACTAGCGCTCTCCATTGTGTCAAAGCAACTACCAGTTCAGAAGGGTTGTATTTGTATTGTCATTTTCTGTAAGAAACTGTCACCTTTTGTACAGTAAATACATGTTTTTGGATTGTGACAACACCTTTGGATTAAAAACAGAATAAGGCGGTCACACTTTCATTCAACTTCATCTCCTCCACCACTTTCATCATCATTCTGTCTCTTCCAGTTATGACTGTTTTCTTTTTAAAGCGCCATCTGTCTTTCGTTTCTGTAAATATTTGTTTTATGTTTTGCTCTCTTACGAAATGATGCCTTCCAGACGGTTGGCTGTTCTTTCAGACTTTCAAAAGGGTGAGCAAAAGTCTTTTGTTACGTCTTCTTTGTTTCGCTCTTATTGTTGAAAGTAGACAAAAAACTCTACTTCCGGTCTTCGCTTTCTTTTAAATAAGATTTCCTACAAACTAACTTATTATATTATATAACAATAACAGCTACTGAGTTTAGTATTAAATAAAGACTGAGTCACTTTATGAAGAAGGTAGATGAACATAACCTCCGTCTTTCTTCACTAAGGTTTCATTTTTAACTCGCGTGTTATAAACATCAAAAAGAAAGGTCAGATAGACAGACAGATAGATTAATCGTTTTTTATCCAGACTGCCAAAATAATAAAAATAAAAAAAGTTAATTAACAATAAAATATGGTGTCTAGTTTGCATGCAGCCAAAAATAGAAAAAAATTATTTTTAAGAAAATAAAAATCTCCGTTACAAAAAAGAGGAGATGAGGAGACGAGAGAGAGAGGGGGAAAGAGAATCCTCCCCGGAGGAAAGATTTCAAGACAGACAGGGAGACAACTTTTGGAAAATTGAATTTCAGCCCTCAAGTGTCGTTCGCTTGAAAAACTGAATAGAAGAAAAAAAATTGGGACAAAAATTTTACGTTTATTATATTCGATCGCTTCCAGCCTTAGCCATCTCCTCCTCCTCCTTTTCGTCCTTCATCTCCTCTTCTTCTTCCTCCTCTTTCTGTTCGTTTCCGGGAGTTTGGGTTATAATTCTGCCACCACAACAAAATTTCTCTTTTTTTTCTTTCTTCCACTCTCTCATGATATTGACACTTGGAAGTAAATGGCGGATGGGTCGAAGACGAAGAGAAACCAAACCAGATTCTGAATATTTTTCCTTTTCTCTCATCTATCTATCTATCTATCTGTCCATCTTCCTTATTTTGGAAGGTCTTGGGATGGGCTGAAAAGCTTTTTTTTATCTCCAAGAGAATTGCTTACACTAGCAAAGTTGTCAAGTTGTTAAAAGACATTTAAAGCACTTGAGGAGAAGGTAGATTTAAGAAAAGATGACGAAGGTACTCGAAGTTGAAAGAGGGAAAGACACTTCAGAGACAGAATAAAGATAGACAACTACGAAACCCATGAAATTGTCCCAAAAATTGGGTCTGGGTGACCTATCTATCTATTTATTACTCATCCTCCATCTACCAGGTACTTAAAACACCTACCAAAAATAGATTTAAGAAAAGATGATAACCGAAGCAGAAACAGAAAATGACCAAAAGAAGACAAATTACAGATGAAATCCGTAAGTACGAAACCCATCAAACTGTCTAAAAGTGAAACCTTGGTGATCTATCTATCTATTTCGGCCTGAAAGGCAGTTACACCACTTCAGTGAAAGATTGACTTTAAAAAGATGATTAAGTAGAAAGAGAAGATGAGGGGAAAAAGGAACAAACTCCGATATTGCATAGAGAGCAAGCCATCGAACACTCTCAAACTTTAAACTTAGGTGACCCATCTACCCATCTTCTATCTAAAAGACAATTAAAGTATAAGAAGGTAAAAATAAGAAAAGATGAGGAATACATAGAAAGAAAAGAAGACATTTTAGATAGCAGATAAAGATAGATATCAAGGACGAAACTAATCACCTTGTCCCAAAGTTGGGTCTAGGTGACCTATTTATCTTCGGTCTTCTACTAAACAGATGGTTCAAGTATTTGAAGAGAAGGTAGGTTTAAGAAAAGACAACGATAATGTAAAAAAAAAAGGAAGACAGAAGAAAGATAGACAACAACAAGTATATGAACTCATCCAACCGTATCAAAATGAAATCTGGGTGACCTATTCATCCATCTATTTGTCAAATTACCCCAGAAAGGACAAACCGTGCACAAAAACATCCCATCGTACATCAACCAAGAGAAAGAAGAGAAAAAAGAAGACAAAAAAACCTCGAAAAGGAGTAGACGAAGAGAAGATGAAGACGCATCTAAAGGATCTCGACAACCTTGACAGGTAAATCGGTGCACAAAAAAAAGTCTTCCTCTTCCCCTTAAGTCCCCCCAGCCCGGAAGTTGAAAGGCAAAAATTCTCAAAGTTGACAACTCTAATTCTGGATGAGTGATTAATAATAAAGAAAAGAAACTGAGAAGACGAACAAAAGAGAAGAAAATGTTTATCTTCCCGAAAGATGTTACACAAAAGGAAATTTTCTCCTTTTTCTTCTTACAAGGACTCCATCCAACATTGTATTTTATAATTATATATATAGTTATATATATACTTTTGGATACAAATACTGAAAGCCCTGTGGTCGGGTGGTCAATATGCCTGACTAGCGAATTAACAATTGAGATACTGTAGGATTATGTCAAGATTTTTGAAATAAGATATTTGTACTGTGCAATATTTTTGAAATGAGGTAGTAGTTCAATTCTCACACCTTTAATTTAAACATTTTCAATGAACCTTACTTCTGAGCTTTTCAGGTAGCACATTTAAAAGAAATTATAGACAACCCTTGAGAAAGCAAAGATAAAAGAAGAAGCAAACAGAAGGTGTACCTGAACCTAGCTGACTCATAATTCCAGTATAAACAACCTAACAACACCAAACTACTCTCGTATTGACCTGCATTGGGTTAAAGTTTTTTCGAAGATGACTTTGCTCGAGAATTGGCTGGGATTTTGCTGACGTTTGTTCGTTTTTGGGTTTGGGTACCTACTTTGGTACTATTTACCTAATTTAATGTGACCTTAGCTTTCACATTTCATAAACAACTGTTGAGTGTTACACATGTCGTTAAGGGTTACTAATTAATTTTGGCTGGCGGTAGACATAGTACTATAGTACTATAGACAAACCCACAACTCCTACGCAAGGGCTAGATGAGAGAAGTACAGGAGACAAACAAACCAGTGAGAGAAAATGAACCTGACTAAACTACAATTCAATTATCAGAAGAAGCCAGACAATCCCAACTCGTTTTAATGAGAAATTTTATAAAAAACAAAATTTTCTCAAAATTTCTTTGATTCTTCTTTTCCTTTTCTTCTTCTTCTTTCTCTTCCTCTAGTAGATTTCCAAAGTTATCGGGTTTAAAATCTTTTTTCAAATTGAATATGAATATAAATGGGAAAATTTATGTGTTATGCAAACCCGTGAAAGGATGAAGGAGAAACTTTCTCCGACTGAAAGCCTATTCACCGTCTCTCTCTATCTTCTGCTTCATCTCTCTCTCTCTCTCTCTCTTTAATGGATACTTAATGCCCTGTTACAAATGTTTCAAGTTCCTGCAAAGTCTTGAAAAGTCGGCGATTTTTTTTTAACAACTTCCCCTCCTTCCCTCATCCTCCCATTTCTCCTTCCTCCATCTTGTTTTTAGCATGACTTTCAAAACGAAGAGAAAAGATAAAACGGAAATGGAGATAATTAAAAAAGAAATTGAAAAAAGAACCTTTTTTTTATTTTTAATAAGAAGATTAGAGGAAAACATTTTTGAAAAAGAAAGAAAGAAGCGAAGGAAAGGTATAAAAACGAATCAGAGAACAACAGCTACAGCAACAAATAGATACGCCGGAAAACGAACAAGGTAATGTTTTATAAGGAAAATCGCGTTTCCTTTAATTCGTGACGTCATCAATTTTAAAATATATCTTTCGACAATGACGTCAGATAGATAATCGCCTCGCTTCTATCATCATTAAAAGGTTAAACAGGGTCAGATGGAATTTTCTTTTTTTTTTGTTTAGGCCGCAACAGCAAAACAGAAAACCGTCCGAAAGTGGGTAGAGAAGACGGCTGGGGATTTTCCGGTAAAGATGTTCGTTCGCTTTGGAATCAATCAGAGACTCGGCCTCGAAGGAGAGAGGAGACGGAAGGAGGAAGAGAGGAGGGAAGGAAAGAGAGAAAGTTTTATGTGAAAATAAAAGAAATTTAGTAGATACAATCTTTGTAATCGTAAGAGGAGGAGGCAGGTCGGAGGAAGAAGAGGAGAGGGAGATGGGGTGGGAGAGGAAAATCTTCTGGGAAACAAAACTTTTCCTCAATTTCAAGTTAACATTTTAAGCTCAAGCAATTGACACTAAAGAAATTTTATAATCTCAATTTTCCTTTCACAGAAAAAAAAAGGTTTTTATCTTCATAAAGTTAGGTCTTCTCTCTCTGTCTTTACCATCATTCACCTCTCTCCTACCTATTTCTCTTCCTTTTGAACTCCTTTACTCTCTCCCTTCCTCCCTCTTTCTCTCTCTCAATTTCACAATCATTTACCTCTGGACTATCCTTTCGGACTCTGCTTCTCTTCGTCTCTCTCCTTCTCTCCCTCCCTCTGTCTTATCCACTTCTCTGTTCTCTTCTCCTTTCTGTTTTGAAGTCCGAGTTCCTTGATCCTTTTGTACCCGGTGTCTGGCGACTGCGAGGTTATTCCCAGTGGCTATGATGATTGTGTCATCTGCGTTGCATATAATCGTCGTCCCTGCGGGTGTTTTTGTCTCCAAGACTGTGTCGAATATTATGTTCCACAGTAATGGACCTAGGACCGAACCTTGTGGAACGCCACGTGTGACTGACCTCACGTGTTTTCCATGTTGACGATCTGTGAACATTATCTTCCTTTCGTGGAGGTAACTTTCCACAGTTTTCGCCAGATATTCTGGGATCTTCTTAGAGACCATCGCGTCTCGGATGTGTCACCAGGGGATGGAGTTGAAGGCGTTACTGATATCCAGTGCGATCGCAATGACGGTTCCTCCTCGCTGTGTTGCGTCTTCTATTGTTTTCTTGACTACCTTCACAGCGTCAGTTGTGGACAGATCCTTTCTAAATCCAAACTGGCGCGGCGACAAGTTGTGTGGCGAGATTCAGGTAGTCGTTAAGTAGGTTATGCGACGTCTGATGAGTTCTTCGAAGAGCTCGCCATGGTCGTCGAGTAGACAGATCGGACGGTATGATGATGGCTGTTTGTCCGGTTTGCCGGGTTTTTTAAGCAGAACCATAGTGGCTATCTTCCAGTTGGTGGGAAACTTTCTTTCACGCAGACATGCGTGTTAGACTTTGGCTAAGATTCCAGGAGCTCCCTGTGCTATTGCGGCTGTGATCTTCTTTGGAATGCCAGAGGGACCTGGGGCTGTGTTGTGAATTATCTTCTTGCCAGCCTCCCGGATTTCCTGTTTGGATAGTGCCCGCTGTTCTTCCCAGTAGTCATTAGGAATTGGAGCAGGAAGCTCTTTGTCATTTGGGAATAAGCCTTCTTGATGTGGTCCACTTCGTTCGGCGATAGTTGCTCGGTGAGGGGGGAGGATGCAGGTTTCATTTTTTTCATTACAATTTTGTATGGCCTCCCCCAGGGATCTTCGTTGATGGTGTTGATCATGGATTTCCACGCCGTGTTTTTGGCTGACTGAATGAAATTGATCTTTCAGCGTCCGTTTATCTAGCCGATATTGGTTTTCTGCTTCCGCCACGGTCGGGGAGTTCCGTTTCCTTGTTTTTTGCATAGTTCTTCGGCTTCTGGTGCATTTCCTCCGTGCTGCAGATATGTCGTCGTTCCACCAGTACGCTTGTCTTCGGGTAGACTGTTGGATTTTGGGCATGCTGGCTTCGCAGGAGTTTTTTAGAGTGTTGTTAAGCCAGGATGCTGCTTTTTTGGCGTCGGCGAGTGAAGTTGGTTGGCACCATTCTGCGGCAGTTAGGGCTGTTTGGAGGTCTTCTTCATTTAGTTTAGATATTTGCCAGCCTTCTTTTGGTGTCTCCTTCTTTCTCTACCTCTTTGTTTCTCTAACCCTTATGTTCCAGTTTTTGATTCATTTTTTATAAATTCTCCTTCTTTTCCCCACTCTTTCTATCATTTTATTCCTTTCTGTTTCGCTCACTCCCGCTGTTTCTTGCCTCTCTTTCGTTTTCTCTCTCTTCTTTTTGATTCGTTTCCCATTCATTTTCCTCTCTACTCTAAAGTTTTTCATCGTTTTTGTTTCCCTCTCTCTCTCCTGAATTGCTTCCGGTCCGGAAGGCAGATGAGTCCTTGAAACAATTTTTGATTGGTAAACAAGATAAAAAAGATAATCAAAGGATGTAGAAGGCAGCGTTGCATAATCTTCCCTGCATACAAGTCTTTCAAGAAAAGAAAGACAGAGAGAGAGAGATGTAGTCAACTTCAAAAGGAGTTCAAAATTCGAAATTTCTTTGGAAGCACAGAAGGAAAGCAGATGTCGTTAAGCAAAGGCACCTTCTGTTTAAGAATTGAAAAGAAAATTAGCGAAACGTAGATAAAGAGAACACAGATAATCAGAATAGGACAGGAAGGCGAAATTTAATGAAATGACTTCGATCAAAATCTGAAAATCTGTCCTTTTCTGTTGGTCCAAATAAGATTACGGAACCCTGTTATCTATTCGTCTATCTATCCATCTGTTTCTTTCATTTCCTTCTTATCTCCTCACTTTCTCCTAACTAGAGACTTCAAAGGTTTACAACCTCAAAACGAACTTAACTCAAGGCCATTTACTACATACTGTATAAAAAAAGAAAAGAAACCGCCTTCTAAGAATTAAATCCGGATGTGGAAATTTCTTTTTGTCTCAGATTTTTATCTACTTCCATCAGGTCTAATTTTATCTGGGCAGAGGATAACGCCCCTCAATTTTTCAATGAATATTGCAGAGACGAACTCAGCCTTTTGCCCTCATTTATCTTTCGTTCCTCCTCCTCTTCCTCCTTTCTCCTTCAGACATTATTCTTTTTAGTGGAGTATTTTCTCTTTATTCTCTGATATTGCCAGGAAGAAAAGGTCAGCAATAATTCACTTCTCCTGTCCTCACGACTTTTAATAATGCACCTGACGAATGAAGGAGAGAAAGTGGGACGCCATGAGAAATGGCTTTGTCTCTGAAAGATTTTACAAACAGAGATTTCTCTCTCTCTCTCTCTCTCCCTGGTGCTTCATCTCCTTTCTTCCACTCCCATCTCTTCCTCCTCCTCCTCCTCTTCCTTCCGGATATTACGTCACACGGTTTATGAACTCAATTAATTCATATGTTAAATTAAACATTTTTCTTTTTCTTCCCTTTGGCTCTGACTTGACTTCCGGCTGTCTCTTTGTCTCTTTCATCCTCGTCACTCCCTTTTTAGCTTTTTGCGTCTAGATTTCTCTTGCGTGAGTCCTTCTCAATCTTCGTATCTATTTCCCGAATAGTTCTTTCTCAACTTGTTAACCAGAGCCTAGAGTAACCATACACGAATTCAACTTACAATCAATCCATACTGAGTATATTAATACATTCTTATTATTATTTATTATATTATTCATAATTACCAAACTACACCTCATTAACGAGGCTAATTACTAAATATTTATCACATTTACCAAGTAGTTTAAAAAATATCCCAGTAGTCACTTGGATGACTTTAACTTTCTTTATCTTTTTGTAATGTCTCATCTATCTGCTAGGGGTATTAACACTTCCGCCGAAAGCTGTAGCATTATAACAAACCCGAAACAGCAGATTTGTCGATGTTGACTTTAATATCATGCCGGCTGACACGCTCTAATTGGTATCTCCTTCGTTTTCTTCCTTCCTTTCGAAAGCTCTCCCCGTAACTTAACCCTCAAAAGTCCTTATACAAAGCTTCAAACTCACTTTTTCTTTGTAGAAAAGTTTTCACCATTAAGAAGTTTGTAGTCTGGGTAGTCTTGATCCCATCTCCTTGACTACGTACACAGAGGGTGGATGATGGGAAATTAAAGACGAAATTGCGAGGAAGAAGAGACGGTTAGGGAGTGCGGGGAAATGTCTTCGCATGTGAGAAAATTCAAATTTCGATAGAATTCCAGGAGGAACTTGGTTTTAATATCACGCCTGCGCCTTTTCCTCTCCTCTCGTCTACCTCCACTCATCTCTGCTCCAGTCCTCCTTCCTCCTCTCACCTCTCATTTTTAATTTCTCTCTCTCGCCGACGTATTATGTCGGATGAATACTAAACCGCATTGTAATATCTATTTAATTTTTTTCTTCTTTCTTCCTTTTTTTCTCTTTTTCTTTATTTCTTCCCCTCTCTTGCTCTCCATCCCCACCTTCCCTCGTGTTCAGAATTCAGTTTTTCTTTAATTTAATAATAAAAAGGGAAAAAAATTTAGCTCAAAGAGTCTTTCACGAATAAAAATTTAGTTTCCCAGACGAAGTTGGAGTTTTTCAATTTATGACTCTCTTTTAGAGTTTCCCTGTGACTGTCTAAGCTGTCGTCATGGTTTTGTGGCGATTGTCTTCGAATACTGGTTCGTTTGCTTGATTCAGGTTTCAACTAAAGATCGAAAAGCAAGGACATATTTGTGTTACTAATTCCTTTGAGTGGATTTGGTGGAAAAGGCGAAGGGTAGAGAGAAGTGGAAAAGTATCCTCCTTCCAAATGGAAACTTGTGGGTCTTGGTAAAGAAGATGTAATGTGACCTATGAGCATCAACAATAAACCTTCGAAGTCTCAAAATCCTAACGTTTCTAGTTTTTGTGAGTAATACTACGTTATGCAATCGAACAATAACTGACGTGGAATGGTGTTTTGACTTTCAGATTGGGAAAGAAAGACTGAGAAACAAAGAGCGAGGGGAGGGAAAGAGAGAAAAAGAAATATAGAAAGAAAAAGAAAGAGTAAAAACACAGGGAGGGACAGAGAGAGAGAGAGAAAGAAAAGAGTAAAAACTCTAAAGAAAAAGAAAGGGAAGGAAGATGAGGACTATAAAACAGAGAGAGAGGGAGGGAGAAAGAAAGAATAAGAAATATAGCGAGAACGAAAGAGTGAAAACACAGGGGAGGAGAGAGAGTTAAAAACCTGGAGAAAAAGAGAGTAGGAAACAGAGGAAAGGAGAGAGAAGGAATATAAAACAGAGAGAGAAAGAGTGAAAAGACAGGGATAAAGGAGAGAGAGAAAGGGCACAAAAACCCAGAGAGAAAAATAGAAAGCACTCTCTCCATTCATTCTACCTCACATAAGCCCCATACCATCACCACTATCAATAAAATAAATAAAATTTGTCTCAAAGACAAAAAAGGAAAAAAAAAGTTTCTGTAAAACAAGAACGAGGAAAGATAAAGACTACATGTGACGTCACGATGTGGGGACCTAAACGTGAACATTCCTTTACATTTGTTTGTTTATTTATTTATTTTATTTTTTCATTCGTTTATCTGTCTTTTGGAAGGGAAATGTTCGAAAAAGAGAGGAAACGTTGGTCGGATTTCACTCGGATCGAAGGACATTTTTGTGTTTTTCCAGAGGAAAAAAGGAAAAGCGTGTTAGGAGACCGAGAGGAGGGAAAGATAGAGAGGGACGAAGGGGAATAAAGATTAAAACTCGTTTGGAAAATTTGAAGGTTGTTTCGGTCTTATCTTCGGTCGTTTTGTTGTTTTTTTTGTTATCTTTCTTCTTCCCCCCACCCAACCTCCTTCCTCTCCTCTCGTTTTGGAGACTTTGTGAAGATGATTCTGTTTTGAATGTCGTTTTGGGCCTCGGTTCGAGTCAGTTGGTGTTTGAATTCTGGGTCACAAGTTCGTATAAACTATCCTTGCGTGTGCTCTTAGGTGGGGTTCAGCTTTAACTTGTGTATTTTCTAACGCTGCAGTCTTGACTACCAATCCGTTCTCGATTTACGCGTTTCATTTTTGTGCGTTTATCAATTTTTTAATAGAAACAAAGTCCTGCTCATTTCATAAGTAATGCACACTTTTGGGTGATTAGTGAATAATTTTTGAAAGCTTCGACGAAATTTTGCAAATTTTCATTTAAAAAAAATTGTAAAAAGTAAGCAACGGTCACATGTGGAGGCAAAGGAAGGAAGAAGAGGAGTCGTCAGGACGAAGGTCATTGTTTGAAGTACCAATTTCGAGTTCAGGGAGATGGGGGGCTAAACAGTAAATAGGGAGCCATAAATATCATGAAAATCTGTCATTGACGTGAAATGATTTACAATCGATGACGGTTTCGTTGTGGCCGCAATACTGGGGGACGTGACACCGATGTTGTGGTCACTTCCGGGAAATTTTTTTCTTTTTTTACTTTATTTTCAAATTGAATTAACAAAAAAATTTCCTTTTTTTTAGAGAGAGAGCTTTTTTATTTTGTTTCTCTCTTTTGTCTCTTTTGAGACTGAACGTTGACGAATTTCCCACATAATTTCCGCAAAAATTGGAAGCCCTCTCTCTCTCTCTCCCACTCTAAATTTTTAATTCATGGGAACTCGTTCGCGTGATTAAGAATTAAATGAGGCGAAAAATCTTTTTTATTTACCCCCCTACCACCCCTCACCACTCTACTAGCTCTCCGACCACCCCCAAATCCGTTTTCTTCTTTTTTTAGAAAATAATTTTAACATTAAATTTCTAATTCCACGAGGAGTTTCCTTCTTCCCTCCACCCTCCCCTTCTTGAGGGAAATTAGTTTGCGACGATTAAGGTAGTTTGCTGTTGGTGCTGTCATAGTGCCATGGTTTATTGGGGTTCAGACAGTTTAGCTTTCGGTCATGCCCATATTTATGATCTGCATGGTCAGCAACATGACTTGGCCCTCGAGGGCCTTTTTCCTACTTACTCATTTTCCTTTCCAGCCCTTTCCCCCAACCACAGTGTTTCATGTTTTCTGTATTATACCGTCGTCTCCGTCACTCTCAACTCACACCCCCTCCTCTTCCTCGTCTTTTAATTAAAGATCTTCCTTCAGGGCAAAGTCTTAGTTTTGTATTCTTGGGATGTTCTTTTGTGTTTCTTTTCCTGAGGAGTTTACGTCTTTTCGTTTAAAAAATCACCGGAAATAGAACATTTTCTTTTTTTTCTTGACTTCGCTTATTTATTTCCGGTTTATTTTCCTCTGGGAGTGTACTCCTCGTATTCGTTTTTCACGTGATTACCTCGAAATGGCCTCCTGTCACCTAGTTCTCGTGTTTTTTATTCTCTCACACCTGCTTCTAAGTTTTTATTTTCTTTCATTTACTACATTTTCAGTTTTTGAGCAATTATACGTCTATATTCTGGGAAAAGAAGACAGAAGAGCCTCATCATTGCATCATTTAGATTAAGAACCTCTTACAACTGTTACGTTGGATACGTCTACGAATTGTGCAACCTGTCCCTAGATCCCAGTCATGTGCTATTTGATTGCCCAGATATGGAACTGTATAAATGTCAATGGTCAGCCTGTTTGAGAAATTTTTGTGCAGATGGAAGGTTTACCAGTAGTTGCCTCATATTTAAGAAAATTTGATGATAGAATAGCAAAAACAAGTAGATATATACAGATATACTAAGAGAGCAAAGCTTTCAAAGTTTTCCACACCCCATTTCATTCTATAAATACAGATTCACAGAAACTTTTATGAACTTTTTGTCTTTACTAAGAAAAAGCTCTTCATCATAAATCTACGTTTCATACTTCTTTCTTGACTCACATAGATGACTTCACATAATTTATAAAGTAATATAACTGGTATTGAGAAAAGACAGGAAATTAAAACAACTAACGGGCGTTTCGATAAGTATGAAATCATAATTGCAGCCATTTACAGATGAGAAAGTTTTAGAATCGAAGAATCAGCGGAGGGCATATAATTCACAGCGAGCATATATGAAGAAATATTGTGGGAAAGAAAAGCGGCGATGAAGAAACCATTGTAGTTGGTCCTTAGTCGGTCGGAATATAGAAGAAGAAGAAGAAGTATAGACGGGCTCTGGTGGCGAGAGATCAGAGTGCTAGCCTACCACCCAAAGGTTCATGAGCTTGAATTCCATCTGGATAAAAATTATACGGTCTGCTTTGCCGCCATTTTTTTCTCAGTACCATTCTTTTGTTTCTGCTGTTAACCGACGAACATCTCATCTTATTTAGTTACATATTCAGATCTCGTTTTACGCGACATATTTCATTTGCACAAATTTAAAGATAAGCGTTTAAAAAATCAAAACCGTACGAACCATACTTTGACCAGTATCTCAAAATCCTACAGAAACCTAAACCTTTTGGGTGAAAACAAAAAATGAAGCCAGAACTTAATAAAAAAGATCAAAAGTCGGGGGGTCAAATGAGTTCACATTGTTTGGTCCATATTTACCCGAACACAAATAACAAAATGGAGGAACAACAAAACAACAAATCGGTTCGGTGGATAACAGGAAGAAAACTCACCCAGTCCAGAGTATAAAATCAACGTCGCCATGTTTGCTCTTCATAGTGTGGACAGCAGACTCGACGAGAGCCCATGGGGAGTCGCATTGATAGTCTCCGTACCTTCCCATAGGTTTGATGGGTTGTCCGATAGAATCTTTCCTTTCCCAGCATCCTAAAATCCAAAATTATTTAATCAAATAAATAAATAAGTGAAAGCTCGCGGAGGCCAAATTTTCCGACAAACTTTTTTCCACCAAAGCTTTTGAGATGAAATTCTCGGAAGACGAAAACCAGTTGCCAAAACTTCTTTGAGGGGTCTTGGCGAATCGAACTAATTAGAATTTAATAAATATCTCCCACTTCGAAAAAGCTTCCCGCAAAGCCATTCGAAAACTTTCGAGTAGAAAGCTCTTCCGCACCTGATTTCCAAATTAAAATAAAATCTCTCAAATAAATTAACTCGATCAACTGTCATTCTATCTCAAAAAAAATTCGAAACAAAAAACTCAAAAACCCAAAAAACTAATTTCAAACTACCCCTTCTCCTCCCACCCCTCGCCGTTAAGCCCTCCTCAAAAAAAGCCTAATTTCTAGTAAAGTAAAAATTTCCCGGCAGCTTTTTGCAATAAATCAATCAACTTCTTTCCCCGGAATTGTAAAAACCAAATTTGAGACCACATCTGCACACGGGGGTAAGAGCAAGAACAAGAAGAGGAAAAAAAAGGGAAGAAGAAAAGCGGAAACGGAAGTTTGGGGAATAAAAAGCTCAGAGTTTCGGGCGTTTAACTTACGCGACCCTTCGACTTCCTTTCGACCCTCACTCCCTCGGTTAGTTTTTGGGTTTTTCCGGGGGTCGGAGGGGTTGAAGTTCCTTTTATTTTCTTCTTCCTCTCTCTCCATTTCCGGAAACGGAAGAAGATATATGTCTTTTCATTATTTTACTTCATCTTCAGGAGATTTTCTCGGAGGAGGAATCAAACCCCTTTTTCCGGGGGCGATGAGGGAAAAGCCACCCATCCGAAACAACAGAAAGAGAGAGAAAAAAAATTTTTTTTAAAAGGTTTTTCGGTTTCCGCTTTTGCTCTTACCCCTACCACCACCACTTGTAAATAAAAGACATAAATCAAACTTACGTTTTCTGGAGTCTCCATTCAAGGAGTAATTAACGTCGTAATGAATGTCCGAAATGTGCCAGAAAAAACCTGGAAAAAAGGAAAAACAAAAGTTTGGGTTAGTGAAGCTGAAAATTTAATTTATGGGGCAGGTGTTCCCAAAAATTTTCTCCTTTTTTCGTGGGAAGGAACCATTATCCCAAGAGTAGATCCGAACAAGGATTGCTCGAATTAGAAAGGACCAGGTCGATGATTGCCAAATAAGGATTTGGCCAAGCCAAAAACCTGAGTCTGCGATTGCTGACTAAGGACTTTGCTTCCTTTAAACCTGAAGTCAAAGTGAGTGTTAATCCCAAGTCACGAGGAACTCAACAGTTAGTCAGTCAGTCATGGACATCACATAATTTTACTAGCATTAGGTGTGTCCTAATTTATATTTTATTCCAATATCTTTTCAAATTATTTTCGGGAAGTCACACGTGTAAAACTCTCTCACTACACAATACGGAAGTCCGCCATTTTTACTATACACAGAAATAATGAATTTAAACACTAAAAGTCTTTGACCAGATATTTTTCTATCGTTTCCGGTTACTTGATCACGTAATAAAACAACATACAAAAGCTCCTAAACTAGGTTTAGCTTAGCATTAGTTGGACTAATTTTAATATGACCGGCTTTGACGAGAAATGACAGTTTTATACAGTATAAATGTTTGACTAATTATTTGGTTTTGTTTCACTTTATGTGGGTAGGCAGTAAAAACGAACAATATACTGTATAATAATAAAATAAGATGGCATCCTATATAAATAAGGATTAGTTTTGTTATTTTATTGTATAGTTATCTTATTATTAGTGAATTTGTTTTGTGTTTGAATACGATTTATTTATTTATTAGTGTATATACTTATCGTATTTTTTTATAATCACTAATTTTTCTACCGATCTGTTTTATATATTGATATTAAATTAATTTATTAACTATTAAGGAATTTATCTAATTATGCTAGGCGACAGTGTTTATTTTATTCATTTATATACTTTCATATACTACACCTTGTTATACCAGCCCTCTGGTGTATCTTTATTGATCCAGACTTTGTAGATAGCTATTGTATATTTACTTAGAAGAGAAGTGTTAATGCAAAAGGATATTGTAACACCCGAAATGAGTACACAATTAGCAAAATATGTATTATTATTATTACCATTAGACCACTTTATGAAAAATCCCACAAGAGCTACCATATTCGGTTAAGTTTAGGTGAAGAATTTGCCACAACCTGAGCTTTTGACAACAAAATAAGTATGACCTCAAAAAGAAACTTTCACCTCTCGAAACCTCTCTCGAGAGCTCCTCGAAAAAATTCTATTATAAATTTTCCGAGACTTTGAGGACTATCCAACTGTTTCAATTCCCTTCGTTTTAATGAGACACTGAAATTATAAGTATATACAGTATAAATGTTTGTTTGATTACTTGACCTCATTTCCTGTTGGTATTACTTGTTATATTTTATTTTTTGCTTAGCTTTTGCAGATTTTAATGCAATACGACAAGAAAGTATAACGCAAGTTTAGCACAACATAAAATCACAAATGGTTTCTGGGTATTGGATTGCGTGACGGAAAATACATATACCCAAACACAAAAGCTTCGAAAATGGGTTTAGGTCAAGTTCGGTGAGTATAACTTTAAACCATCCACAATATTATCAAACCAGAGCTTAAACTACTCAACCATAACTTCAAACTCCCTCGAAATCTCCTCAAATTTTCCCTAAAATGATCTCTCTGAAAACTGATGCTCTCTAACCCACCCATTTGGACAGATTCCCAAAATACAAGGTAAGGAAACACTTCCTTCCGGTTTGAAAAAGCTCTCAAAAAACCCTGACCTTGTGGAGCTTTCAAAGACTCTTCCAAAACCTGGAAATTCATTCCACTTGGCTGCAAAATCTTCGGGCTTCTCTCTTCGCATCTTGTGTTTTCCGAAATCGAGCTTTGCTCCGGAAAGACTGTCTGCTTTATGGGGAGGATGGGAGTCGTGGGGAAGAGGGGGGGTGAGTCTAAATTCTTGTAAAATATTTTCCTCCTTTTGTTGAATTATTTCCGGGAGCTTTTCTCTTCCCCAAATCACGCGATTTACACATTTAATTTGGTTTCCTTCTTTTTTTTTATTTTTATTTTATTTCTCTGGAAAACATCCCTCCTTCCGAGAATTTTCCAGGAAATAATCTTTTGAATTTGTTCTTTTAACGATTTCCTACCGGACGACGGAGTTTTAGAGATTTTTCCGAGGTTTTCCCCCAATTAATAAGGAAAACTGTCGTGAACCGGAGGAATGGACTCGACGATTCCGAGAAATGGTTAACCGACAGCTCACGTGATGGCACTCAAAAGCTTTTCCTTATTTCTGCAGCCATCACTATTACTACTATTACGCAACAGAGAATCAAGAGGAAAGTTTAAAAACGAAAAACCGGAAGTAGTACCAAGTCACCTACAATTCTCTTCAAGTGACTTAATTTGTTTGACCATCAAAAACCGGAAGTCCCCGGGAAAACGGATTCCCTTCGCTCTTGACACCTAAACCACTTGAGATTTGATGTATAAACATTCCAACCCCAAGGTGTCAATTTGACGCAAAGACGTCTTATAATTTTACTAAATATATTTATACTTCTATTGTGTATAAAAATTTCTGACTTCAAATTTTCGACTGACGCGCGCTTTCGTCGTTATAACGTTAAGTTTGTTTCAAGGGCTTCGGTTTACTAAAGCTGGAACAACAGGACACAGGATGAAGGCGGGGGAGGGGAGGAAGGATGAATGAAGATAAAATATTTTGGAAATTGGCAAAGTCTCCTCGGAAAATGACTCCTAATGGGTTTTATGAAAATTTATAGCCGAAAGAAAAGCGTCCATTAAATAAAGTGCAACAATTAATCGACAATTTACAATTTCCCTCCTTTTTCTGGAGCGGGGAAGGGGGAAAGGAAAGCTGGAAAAAGGTTTTTCCACCCGAACGGGTGACGGAGGAATGAGATAAACGAAGGGAATGGAAGAGAGGGAGGTTAAACGAGAGTTTTCAAGATGGCTTTACTTCCTCTCAAAACAGTCATTCCTCCTTTTAACTCTCTCGCATTTAGGTTCATTAAAATCTCTGCCAAAGAGTCACCCTTAGAGCGTTTTAATTCGTCTCCTCCCCTCCTCTCCTCTCGTCCTTTTCCGATGCTTTTTCGAGTTTTAAATTTGTTCTTCAATTCCCATCTTCGTTTCTCTTCTTTCCTGTGCCCCTCCGGCCCTCCTCCATTCCTCTCTCCAATCGCAGAACTCGAAGACTCAGTTAATAAATTTTAATTTTTCTTTTTAACTCTCTTTCTACATTCAATACCTTTTCAATTACGACTTATGTTTCTCTCAGGAGAGGAGAAGAAAAAGAACAAGATAAACAGAAGGAAGAGAAGAAACATGAAAGGAAGAACAGAAGAAGAAAGAGAGGTAGAAGAAAAATGAAGGAGAAAGAAGTAAGGAAGAGGAAAAACAAGAGAAGAAGAGAGAAAGTAGAGAGGAATAGGAGAAGGAAGAAAGAAAACGAATAACATAAGAAGGAGGAATAGGAGAAGTAAAAGAAGAAGGATCACAGTGAGGGAAAAGAAAACGCAGAAAACAAAAAGAAAATGAAAAAGAAAGAGGAAGAGGAAGATGTAATAAAACCCAAACCAACATCCCTTGTCCCGCAGATCTACTGCATGTCCTCAAACGTGACTTTGACCAGTCTCACGCCTCTAATCCCAAAAATTATGCCCCAAAAAAGAAAATCAATTTCGTCAGGATGGCAAAACATAAATTCAGTTCATCGATCTATAATTTATTTATTTTATTTATCAATTTATATATTTTATTTTTTTAATTAAGCAACAACAAAACGGAGCCCGCGACGATGTAAAAACCAGCAAACGCTTGAACGGTTTTATTAAAAATTTGAAAATCCTGAGATAATGAGTCTCCTGTCGTCTCCAACACTCCCCAAACGCATGCGCAAACTTTTATTGCTTTAAATAAATTAATGAAAAACGTCCATAAAAATCCCCGTGAATAAATAAATAAATATACATAATAAAGTCTATTTTATGTTTCGCGCACTCAAAAACTTTTTATAATGAAATCCCACCGTCGGCCATTAGCTACCACCACCACCCTCTATCCAACCACCCTGCCCGTTTGGAAAAATTATCTATCAACCAATTATGAAGATAAAAAAATCATGACAATAAGGGAGAGAAAACAAAGGAGGAAATAGAGATGGAGAATCAATTTGGAAATATTCAAAGGACGAAGATGGCGAAGTCCGAAGTCGGAAAACCGGAAATTAAAGAAGGGAAAAGACTGACCAGAAAGGAAACTGAAAGAAAATTCCATCGAAGAGGTCCACCCTCCATCAAGGAGGAATAATTTCCTGACGATAAGAACTCTGAGAAAACCCTTCCAGAAGGATTTCTGGATGTTTATGGAAAAGGTCGACGGGGACAGGGGACGGGAGACATTTTGGATTACACAACAGGACCAGGATTTTCGTGCGCCTAAATTAGGTTTCCCAGTTTTCTTTTTATCGATTCCTCTTAAATTAATTTCGTTGTTTCTCTCTCTCTCTCCCTTTTGTCCTTTTCACGCATCTTGACCTTTTCCAATTTGTCCAAAACCCTCGAGATCTCTTCCCCTCCCCCCAAAATTCCCTGAATAACGGAGCGCAAGAGTCCATGAAAAATTTCAACGCAATTAATCACCGGATGTTTTCCGGGGACAGTGTTATGTTCTGACGCCTTCTAAACATTTTAAACATATGCGTGTGAGAGGACAAATATGTTGATATCTTGCCAGGGTTCGTTAACTCCGGTCAAGTCGGTTTTGCGACCAACACAAAGACAACAACAGAACGAGAGGAAAAGGGAGGAAAGAGGAAGAAGAAGAGGGAAACGTGTCGAAATGAAAAAGAAACATGGCTGCTCCCGGAAAGAGATTATCTTTGATATATAAACAGAGGATTTTGATTATCCGGAGTGACTGGTTGAATAAATTTTCCTTCCTCCCCCAAATAAAAACGACAGAACGAGGGAGTGACAATTTTTTTTGTAAATCCGTTTGCTGTTGTGTTTATACCTTCGTATAAACTGTAAAACGACGTTGTAGCACTTTAATTTATAATTTACGGTGACTTTTAAAAGTCTTATACTCTTCTGTTTTTCTATGGTTTTATAATATTGTGGATGACTTAAAGTTATACTAATCGAGCTTAACCTAAACCCATTTTAGAAGATTTGGTGTGTGGGTATGTGTATTTTCCGTCACGCAACTCAATACCCAGAAACCATTTGTGATTTTATGTTCTGCTAAACTTTTGTTATACTTCCTGTCGTATTGCATTAAAATCTGCAAAAGTTAACCAAAAAATAAGTAAAATATAACAAGTAATCCCAACAGGAAATGAGTTCAAGTAACCAAGCAAACATTCATACTGTGTATAATTACAGTTTCAGTGTCTCATCAAAACGAAGGGAGTTGAAACAGTTGGATAGTCCTCAAAGTCTCGGAAAATTTATAATAGAATTTTTTCGAGGAGCTCTCGAGAGAGGTTTCGAGAGGTGAAAGTTTCTTTTTGAGGTCATACTTATTCTGTTGTCAAAGTCTCAGGTTGTGTTAAGTATTCCTTCTAAATTTAAGCCAACCTAACCTAAACTTAACCCAACTTGGGAGCTTCTTGGTCATAAAGTGGTCTAATAATAATCTAATGGCGTGGGTCCGCCAAACATCGACCACACTTGCATTAAAATAATAATAATATAACAATATATGAATGTTTTGCTTACTGTATGCCCATTTCGGGTGTTACAATATCCTTTTGGATAGGTTTTCCGCTTTTTATATTTGTTTCTTATAGAAATTAAACCCGGATGATTTAAAAGCTCTGTCGAAATCTGTATAACAAACAAGTTACAGTGATTCCTGGGTCAGCATAGATTCATTTATTAGCTCCATTTATTAAATTTATCCTAACGCTTCTCTTGTGTCTATATTCACTACATTTCCTGACGTTGAGCTTCTTGGTCATTTAATAAATAGTCGGGTCTCGATTTATGCGTTTTATATTAAACGCAGCATATTAAACAGTACCCTACACACAACCTGAACCTTACACTAACACAATGTTCTGAGCTTTACAACAGGCTCATTGTACCTGCCATCCATTGTACGTGTCATCCTGTCTCTCAATTTGCCATAAGGGTTGTACACCTTTTTTTTTGGTGTTTCCGGTGGGATAAATTGTACCCCTTGTTGAGGTCGTAAGTTGTGCCATCGTCCTTGGTTTTGTGACACATTCTAGAAGACAGTAACAAGTAGCATAACTATTCCCTGTGACAAGTAAAAGCGAGAATCATTCTAAAAAATAACTCAAACGAGAGATATAAAGCTTCAAGACGTTAGACAGCACACACAGAACATCATTCAAAGGAAATAAAAGGAAGAGTGCATAACAAGAATAAGAAAAAAAATCGCAGAGGGTGCGTAGAAAGGCACATGAGGAGATGACTGGTGTTAAATTTAGAGGAAGGGAATCAGACAAGGAGTAAAGAGTAACAACCAAAAAAAGGAAAAATTTTTCTCAAACACCATTCCAGAAAACAGAAATTCTCAAAAGGATATCTCTACCAGAAAAAAAGGCTCACAACAAAAAACAGGAAGTACAAGAAGAAGGAGAAAAGGAAAGAGAGAGACAATGACAAAGACTCCCTCTCCTCCAATCTTTGGAAAGAATTTCCTGCCTCGTTACGAAAAATCATCAAAAGCTACGAAAATATTCATTAAACTTTTCCGGAGCCCCAACAGCCAAAAACCTCAAAAAGAAAAGAAAAAACATTCCACCCGAAAATCAAACAACCGGAAGTTGAGGAACGGGCCAAAAGGGAAAAGTTAAAAAAACAGAAAGCTCACAAAACTTTTCCCCCAAAAGTTTGCTTCTTCTTTTTTTTAATAAATTGAAAATATTTTCCAAAGGAAACTCAAGAAAGGGTTTCTTTCCAACTTTTCCTTTGCACCATCCAACCCCCGCCACCACCTCCTTCTCCCCAGCTTTCCTTTTTCCGATAGAAACTTCTTACTTTTTATTCTGAGATTATGCTAATTATTAGAAACACTACAGAGAAGAAGGAAGAAAATTCTGTGACAAACGCAGAAAACCTGGGAAAGAAAAAGTTTTCCCCCGTCTTTTCCGCCGCTCGAAAAAAAATTCGAGGAAACTATCCCGTCGCCGGAACTAACTAATTAAAGTCGGAACTTGGATTAAAGGAGAAAAAAAAGTAGAAAGCTGACAGGGGTGGAGAGGCGGCTGGGGGGAGTGTAGAGAGAAAAGTAAAAAATGGAGAAAGAGGAAACGGAAATAAGAGAGAAAGTAAAAGGAAAAAAAATATATAAAAAGCAGAAGAAAAAGTTTTGTACAACAAGTTTGAAACATGTTTTGTGTTGTGAATTTGAAATTAAATAAAAACGAGCAGCTGTTGCTTTTGACTGCTGCCACCACCACCACCATCCCCTTTCCCTCAACCATCCCCCTTGACATCCTTTCTCCAGCCTCCCCAAGCACTTTCTCCTTTTTTCTTAATTCCCATTTTAATTAATAATATTCTTTTTCGGATTGGATTTGATTATTAATTATCTTTATGTACTTCCGGTTAATGGGCAGACGATTGTTATTTGAATTTGTTTGAGAGTTTTTCTTCCTTATTCACTTCCGAAGTTGAGTTTTTTCCAGTTCCGTTGTCCTTTTTTTACGGTTAGTTAAAAAGCCATCTCAATGGCTTGGTGAGCAATGGCTCAAGATGGTTTTGGTCAGATTCATCTGGCGTACGATGTCAACAGAGAAAATGGGGGACTTCCAGCAAAGCTGAACCACAAACTCATTAAGACATGTTGTCTTACAAAAAGTCGCCTTTAGAAAGGATAGGAAAAATGGGTTAGCCTCAATATATGACGTAAGGATCACATATTATAGTTTTAGTTATAATTGGGCCCTGTCCCCCCGCTTTTCACCTTTTGTGGGGTTTAACAGGATACCTGAGGAGGATTTGAACTCGTGACTATAACTTTGTTGTCTGGCGCTTAGCCACTACACGACGGACCTGCTCAGGATCACAAATTAACCGGTCGTTAAAGTGTATTTTATATAACCGACCAATAACTTTGGAAGAGAGATGTTGCCAATGTGATGCGGTTGGTATCACTGGGCTTAGATAACTTTTTGGGTTTTACAACGTTGTGTCTCTTACTAGATGAGTCTCAGAACACGGCTGCACTCCAAATTTCATTTTCAAATGAAGGAAAAGTTATTTCCCTAAGTGTAAACACTGTCAGACGACGTCCAACACACCCCCTAGTATGCTTGGGGCTACCACAGGACTATATCGATCCAGGTAGCCGACCTGGGTCTTAGGCTGCTTAACATGGTTGGTTACCGCCCGGACTTGAACCACTTTAACAATAATTCATTTCATTTGGTGATCTATTCAATTGGCAATCACTTTCATAAATAATGCACACTTATTTAATGTTTTTAAAATTCTCTGGTGTAGAGGGTGAAATGATGCCAAACTGAGTCGAATGACGTCACCACATGACAGTTTGTGCTTAAAACCCTCCAACACATTCCCTCTTTTCAGGTACGAACAGGTTTCCAGATTCCAGGTTATACTATCTCCCAAATCCTTTACCAGGACGACAAACCAACCCCCCTAAAAATTGTTCGAGATGGTCCTTCCTCCCTCATCCGCCCTCTTCCCCAAAATCTCTCGGGGTTCCGTTTTGCCCATCGCCGCAATAATATTTATACATTTAAGCAAATGCCCTCAGCTGGAAATTTCGACAGAGGAGACAAGGAAGGAAGAGGTGGGTAGGAGAGGGGAAAGTAGAGGAAACGAGAGAAGATGGGAAATTCTACTCCAGTTGCTGATTTTCTCGCTTTCCACTCAACTAATCTGAGCAAAGCCAACTGTTTCCTTTTCCTCTTTCTCTCTCTCTCGGGTATCTGGTTCAATCAGTCTGTTTGCACGGATCTCTGATGATTTTCTTCTAAAATTACCACCTTTCCTTCTCCCCCTCCCCTTTTCCTCCTCCTTTTCATCCTCCAAAATTTCTCATCTTCTTTTCGATCATCTACTCTCATTGTTCCATCTGGACAAAACCGGAAGTGGGATACGAAAAATTATTGTAACGGGAAAGAAATTTTGTTGTTGCGTGCGCAACTTGAAAATAATTTTTATCGAGTATAGATGGATAAATATCTCAAGCATAAATACTAATAGATAAATAAATGAATATTAAATCCTTCAATAGTGAAAGACAGGAATTAGACAAGGCCACTTGGCCAACTATAAATAATTATTGCGAGTTATATACTATATCCAGATAATCGTGAGAGGTCTGCGAATGTGTCGTATAAGCGCCTGAGGGCCAAGTAATAGATTAAAGTGTGCAATATTTGTGAAATGAAATTATTCTATGAGTGTGCTGTATTTATGAGCTGAAACTTTCTTCAGGGTGTGCAATATTTCAACCTCCCTACATTCACTCACCTCCCCCCCTCTGTAAGAAAGAAAGATTCAAACTCATCTCAATACTAAGATAATCGCCTCAGACATGAATAGATAAATAAATCACTAATAAGACATTCAACCAGAAAATAGAGAATATGGATGTTGGTTTATCAAATGAACAAAACAAAATCTAAAATAGAATCAAAGTAAAAAAACCCCGGACAAAGGAAAAAAGTCTCCTAGAGAGGAGTAGATAAATAAAATAGAAGAAACAAGGCAACAATAGATAAATGAAAAGACGGCACTGTTTCATATCCTCAAAAACCGCCTTTAATGCTTCCCGTCGGAGGTTAACCCATGCGGGGCGCATTGCGTACTTTCCTTCAAAAATATGAATCTTCGTCTTCTTTCGTCTTTTCTCTTCTTTCTCTTCCTCTTCGACTTTCTTTTTCCCTTTTTAATTTATTGCTGAAACGAGGTTTTCATCATTCGTGATTCGATTTAGAAATTTTTCTAAAAGACGAAAAGAGAGAACTTTGGGTCTTAAAAGAGAGAAAAGAAAGTTTGTCGGGTGGATAGTGAGTGAATTAGTCCTCGAATAATGATCTCAGACCCTACTACAGTAAACAGACAAGAAAACATTTTCGAGTGGGCGGTGGAAAGAGGACAAGTCTTACTTTGGTGGTTTGTCTTAGTCCCAGCTCTTCTCTTTTGGGTTTATCTCAGAATTTGGGTTTCATAACATTTGAAAATCGTAAATATTTACAATCGACCTTGGAGGTAGATAGAGAGAGAGAGAGAGAATAGATAAGAGAAAAGATGGTTGATTTCCGATCTGTCTTAAATAAATTTTCTTTTCGAGAAAGTCTACAATCGTTGATAAGAGCTATGAAACCTTTCGTTCTGCGGTTTTAATGGTTCCTGAGCTTCGGCCGTCCAACTTAGAATTTAACCATAAATCTAACAAACGAGAAAGTCCTCTCTTCCTCCCTCCTCACCATCCCTTCCTCCCTGATTAGATAAATCTTTCATCTTGTTCATCTCTCCGATCTCCTTTTGATCCTCTATCTCCCGAAATTTTTCCGACTCGCGAAAACCTTTGATCGACCATTTGATACCGCCACCCCAACGCCTATATACGAACCTTCCCCCGTCCCTCAAAAGGTGTCAGCTATTTTGGGAAGACTTGGATTCTTTCCTTTTCGAAAAAAATAAAAAATCTGGGCCAAAGCAAAACATCCCTCATCAAAATCCCAACTTTAATTTATCTTTAAGTGGGAGGAGGGGCAAAGTGGGCTGAACCACCACCTCACGAAACTCGAAAGCTTCTGTCCGCCCATCAGCTTTCCACCGGGGAAAATATGTAATTTATCGCTGAGTCGAGAAAGCGATTAGGTCGAGGATATGGTTTTGGGAACAGCAAAACATTCCCTGATGGCGGCGGTGAAGTGAATTTTTTTAAAAATCCGTTATCACGATAATAGATATACAGTTTGAAATTCATTTTGGCGCCAAAAAAAGAAAAATGTCGAAATAAAGGAGTTTAAATTTTTCATTCTCCAATTTCAACCCGTCTACTCCCACTCTCTCTCATCTACTTTCCTTTTCTTCACGTCAAAATTTTCTGCTTAATCAAATAAATTGTTTCTTCAGCCTCTCATCCTCCTGTCCTGTCTCCACATCCTCGAGATAAGAAACCCATTTTGACTTAGAAAAATTATCCGTCAGACCGGACTTCGCATCATCTTCTCCTCTCAGCAAAACGCTTTTTTATTTTATTTTCCCAAAGAAACACTCTCCGTCCTTAAAAGAAGAGAAGAGAAGATTAAAAAGATTAAAACGGCAGAACTAATTTCTAAAGCAGAGAAGTAAAAAGCCTTTTTCTCGGACAAGAGAACGAAAATTGTTAAGTGAGTCAAAAACCAAGAGGGAGAGGAGAGAAAGAAAATAAAATCATCAACTCTGATGAAAGAAAGGAAGGAAGGAAAGAGAAGAAAGAAAGAAAGAAGTAAATCTTATCAGTTAAATGGAGAGGGTTAGGGTGTTGGTGGATCGTCTCCTCACACCCGGCACATCTCCTTGGCCTTTTCGATAGGAAAACAAGGATAATGGGCAGAAAGGGGAAAATGAGAGAAAGGAAGGTGGAGGACGAAACACACAAACGCACGAGAAAAGGCTGCGAATAGACCTATTCTTGTAATTTTGTAAAAAGGTTTCCTCCTAAAGATAAATTACAACATTCGATCAGAGCCGGAGGGAAAAGGAAAGATGACAGAAGTTATATATGATGCATCTTGGGATGATACATAATTCATAAATCACCAGTCAAAGAAAATGGTTTCGAACTCGGGAAGGCGAAAACGTTTCTTCACGACAGATCTTGGAAAAGCATCTTGAAGGCCATCTATTTTATAATTCTCGACGGTCCCCCCCCCTCCGACTCTCCATGGTGGTAGGAGACGTCGAAGAAACGCCAACTTCCTTCATCCTTTTATTCTTATCAACGAAGACATTGTTGACTTGGGAAACAATTCCGCAAGTGGAGCGGAAGGAGGAGGAAAACGACAAGAGAAAGTAGATAAGAAGAAATAAGAGATAGGAATGATGTAGCCAAAGGAAAATAAAGAAAAAGGAAGTAGAAGAAAGATGGGGAGTAGGGATGAGGAGGTACAACAAAAAGAGGAAGAAAATATAAAAGTTAGAAGAGAGAGGAAAAGAAGAAAAGTAGGAAAACCAGAAGAGAGAAATAGAAAGAAGAGTAGAGAGGAGGAAAGGAAATTTAAAAAAGATGAAGAAAAGGAAGGGAAAATGGGAGAAGGAAAATCGGAGGCAGAAGAAGGAAGAATATTAGAAGAAAGAAAAGGTGCAGGAAAGGGACAATAAAGGAAAGAAAGAAGAAGGAGAAAGAGGAAAAGAAAGATGGATAGGAAAAAGGAGAAACGAGAAGAGAACAGGGGAAGAGAAAGACTGAAAATAAGATGTAGAACAGGAATGAAAAGTAAGAAGGACTGAGAACGAAAAGGAGAGAAAAAGCGAGCAGAAAGAAGTGTCAGGATACAAAAAGAAAAAGAAAAATAGATGTAAGAAAGGGAAAATGAAGAAATGAGGAAATGAAAAGAGGAGAAGGGATAAGGGAGGAGAGAATGAGCGGGAGTAACAGAAAGGAGAAGAAGTGGAGGAGAAAGAGAAAGGAAGAAGACAAGAAGAGAGGGAAAAGAGAAGAGAAAGAAAAGAAGGAGTAGAAACACGGGAAAACGATGCAACAGAAGGAAAAGGACTAAGAGGAAGAGGAGACTAAAAAGCCAGGCATGGCTTAAAAACTAACTAAATTAATTCAGGTCTTAAATTTCCAAAATTTCCAGGGCTTTAGGGTCGTAAAAGAGTAGAAGAGGGAGAGGGGAGCCTTAGGAAGAAAGCGCCGGAAATACTCACATACTCATTAGCAAAACGCAACATAATCTCTCACTCACCTACGAGACTGACTAAAGACATATTTAGGATTTTCCAACGCCTTGTGCTAAGCCCTTTACAGCTTCAATTTTCTCTACTAGACAAATAAATATGTCTACTAGCGAGCGACAAGATTCAAATTGTTACGCGGTTTGCCATTTCTTCGTCTTTCGCCTTCCGAGCTCGGTTTTCATCCTTTTTTTGGGAATTTAAATCGAGGATTTAGTCAAGAAACGTTCTTCCAAATGTTCTACTATGGCTTTCTTCTTCCACAAACCCATCCCATAACCATTCTCAGCTATTTAAGGTTCCTGCCGAATATTTGTAAGCAAAGTCAACTGTTTCCTCTCTTCTCTCACTCTCTGTTTCCAGTTACTCCTTTCCTCTTTGTCTCTATCTGATCTCCCTGTTCTCCCTATCTTTCGGTCTTCTTCACTTGTGTTTCTGTCTTTATCACACTCTTTCGGGTATCTACTTCAACCTGTCTGTTGGCACTGACCTCTAATGGTTTTCTCCTAAAAGAGTGATTCTCTCACCTTCTTCTCTTCTCTCTTTAATGATTGTTTGTTTTGTTCCTTTCTCGCAGGTTCTTTATTTCTTTACAATTATCTTATAATTATATTATATTATATATTTAAATGATGACTCCAAATTGAGATAAGATTTCCTGAACAGTTTGCAGTCACTAGCTTGACTAGACCTCGACATTATTTCAAATTTGAAAGTCAGTGGAATAGAGCTACTTGATTATCATAAATAGTGCACACTGTTACAAGAATCATTTTTCATAAATACTGCACCAGCCTTGGCGATTTAATGCTCCTTTTATATCCTCTTCTTCTTTATCCGATGATGGATGAAGGGATTGGAGGTTAGTACCTTTCTTAGTTGAGCTTTTCTGTTGGTAAAATTCTTCACCGAGTTCCTCGTCAGCATCTGCTGTAGGTGAGTATCCTTGGATAATGTTGGTGTTGATTGGTTTGGCTTATAGCTGGAGCATCATGACTCTATCCAATAATTGAGTAAAGGAAGTGAGAGTTGTTAACTTTTGAACACAATTATTGCTACGACTCCTTGGAGATGTTTCGTCATTTCTCTCCTGTTCCTCCTTCTCTCTTTTCTCCTCTATTTCCTCTTCCTTTCTGCTATTTCTCCTCATTTTCCACTGCCAGCCAACCTACCCTCGCTGATTCCAAGAATATCTAATCACATTCTGTCCAACTCGTGGACAGCATCAGAGTACAATCTTGTTAAAATTTAACTGACAAATAGCCAATAAGTCATAGTTGAATAGCTGATGAATATTTATTAAAAAGTAACACTTGAAAAAATGAATTCACTAACACGCAGAATTATCTGACGACTCTAAAACCAGAAATCAGCAACATCCGGCGCTCCCAAAAACCAAAAAGTCTTTAACACACCCATTCATAAGAAACACTGTCACTTGAAATTGGTTTAGAAGTAGTCAGCTGTGTCCGAAGTTATGGCTTCCATTTCGAAGAAGGTATCAGTCATACCCTAATAAAGAAACCCCACCAGAGGCCTCCCTTTTTTTCGTCAGTCAGCACTCTTAGACCGTTTTAGTGGGCTGTGGGTGGGGGGCAATCCAGAAGAAAAGAAATTTTTGAATTATGATATTAAGAACCTCCAACATATTCAAAAATGTCCATTTTGGGCCCAACTGGAGTTTGATTAAATAAAAAAAATGAAAAAGGGAAAAGAAAAATGAAAATTTTTTTGGAAAATCTTTCTTCTTGCCCCCTCCCCAACCCCATGTACCCCCTCCCTCCCCGTTTTTTTCGGTTGTGGTTTCGTAATTTATAGTGAGAGAAGAATATTAAGGTTCGTGCTCTGGCGTAATAGACAAAGGAAAGGAGAAAAAGGAACAAAAAAAAATATATTTTATTCATTTTTCCTTTCAACATCCTTCCATTTCCGCTTTTCCCATTTTCTCTTTTTGAGAAATGGCGGAGGGAAATTCTTTCGAGGGTGTGGTGTGAGGGAAAACCGGAAGGTGGTAGGTTTTCTTCCCGGGAAAAAACGGCGGGAAAACAATTTCCAATTACGTTGATTGCTTTCAATCGGAATTTTATAGAACTATTAACGTCCGGAAGAATTTTTATTCGGGGGCATAAATAACGGAACCATTTTCCAGGAGAGGAGGAAGAAGTTGTCGCCGAGGATCATGGGAAGATGAGGAGGAGTGGGTGGGCGTGGGGGGTTGGATTCGATCTGTTGTGGGAAAAAGAAGAAGATGGAGGAGGAAAATAAGAGATTATTTTGTAAAAATTGTGACGTTCGAGAGGAAATCTACTTTTCAAAGGTTTATTTACGTGTGAAGGATTTTTTTCATTTCCGGTTGTGGTGGTATCTTCAAATTTTTGACTCCGAGGAAGAAAGGAAAATTGGAAAGGAGGAGAGGGAGGAAAGCTTTTCCAAATTCAATCACGCCCCTGCCCCTGTTTGCTTTTTGGGATTTTTTTCATCAGCAATATGTCTCTCTTTCATTTCCTCTTTCTCTGCCTTTCTCTCCTATTTTTCTTCTTTGTTTGCCTGTGTTTTCATCTTTCACTGTATATTTTCCTTTCTTTTCCTTCCTTTCTCTCTCCACTTCTTCCTTATATTTTCTGCTAATTCTCATTCTCATTTTCATTCTCTCTGTACTCTCTCCCTCTTCTTCCTTCATTTATTCTTTTCTCTTTTTCATTTTTCTTTCATTCATTTTCCTTCTTTCTTCCTTTTCTTCTTTTCTTCTCTTTCTTTCCTTCCTTTTTCCTACTATTGTTTTCTCCACTTTGTTCTCTCTTTTTCTTTTTCTTTTTCTGCTTTTCTCTTCTTCCTTCCCATTTTCTTTTACTCATTTGTTCCACTCGATTTCTCTCCTCCTCATCATCCTTTTTTATTATTATTAATCGCTTCCAAACATGAAAAATGTACGAAATCATGCCATTTCGAGACAAACTCCGTTCTGCCACGCATCTACCTCTCCCCACCCACATGGACAAACGAAACCTTCCATTAGCCTAAATTTAATAACCGAAGAAATGTTGAGTGGTTACTCCTCCTCACTTCCCCCCAGCCCCCCTCCAAAATGATTGATAGCATCAGGGAAATGTCGTGAGCGTGGACCTAAAGGCGAAACACAAAATTAATTTCAATTATTAACAAATATTTATTAAATAGAAAGAAAAAGAAGAATGTTAATGTAAATAATTTTTAAGGATCGGTCTAAGGAAAACCAATTGAAAATGAAAGGTTTGTAAGAGCGGGGCTGGGGTATAGGGAAAAGTGGGAAGGTGAATGCTTAAATCGCGACATGTGATTTCGTTAAAATGGAGCCCACACGTCGTGTTTGGAGCCTCATGCCAGGCTTTTCTTAATCCTCCTCCGCCTTTGCCTCCTTCTACTCCTCCTCCTCCTTCCTCCTCTTCATTCTCCTATCTTGCGTGCTGCCAAGTTTTTCTTCTGCTGACTGTAACCTTGCAATTAGAATGATGATCACGGCAGCTTTTGGATTTTCTTTTCTTCCTCCTCCTCTCCTCACTCTTTACCAAAATCACCGTTACTGTTACTCCCTAATTTGTGCTTCTGTGTGCTGTGTTCTATTTAGATTTCTAATTCATCTACCCTTCCTCCCTAACTGTGAAAAGAGGGTAAAAGGATTGGGTGATGCTCCGGAAGGTTCTGGCAGTTGGATGAGGTGAGGTGTGCACGTCTCTAGGATGATCCCAGCTTTAGGAAATCTTTAAATGTAAATGTCGTCGCTGAGGGGGGTGGAGTAACGACTTAACTCTGGGTTTCGGTAAATTTCTCTCTCTCCCTCCTCCCGATTGTCTAATCTCCAAGAATTTCGGAAACGGACTCCTGTCAGGAGTTTCAAAATATAACCAATCGTTGAGACCCACCAGCCTGTTGCTTGTCAGAAAGGAAGAAAAAATGTAAGCTTTCAAAATCTGGCTGAGTAAAACCCAAAACTCTAGGGGGTGATCAACCCTTTGGTTGCTTATCGAGCTTTCGGTAACGCCAGGTGCAGAGCTTTCTTTCTTTTAATATCCTCCAAGTTCCCACACACGAATAAAAGGACCGGAAAAATCTAGGCACTCCCGCCTCATGATTTTTTTCTTTCTTTGTTATGCCCTCTCACCCCATCATCCCCCAACCTCACCCACCACCACAATTTTCACCGTTATTTTTTGGTACGCTTTCTATTTCCCGGTGAAAAATGTCGTCCATTATGTGAATAAATGAAAATTTTTGTTCGCAGATTACGTCACCGTGAAACAAACAAAAAGGAAAAACATTTCACCCCCATTCCACCCCCAAACTCCGGATTTTCTTCTGAAATAGGTTTTCACACACTCTCTCTTCCTCCACCATCACCATCACCACTACCACCACCATCTCACCATTTCCACATACACACGTTTCTCTTTTCTTATAAAGTGACGTCACATATTAATAAAACGTCCATTATTCCTCTTTACGTGTTTCGTATGTGTGTGTATATTAATACTTCATGTGTCACAAAATATACTAAAACCATATACTTTGTATGTCATCATCATTTTGTTTCATGTATAGGTTTAGATAGGATTTGTCGGAACCGTTGAAAATTATTTCTGACCAATTTTAAACAGCTTTGTATAATTATGAACAATATTGTGTTGTAAAGTATATTGTAACTTACTACAAGAGAGGTCGGTGACCTGCGGCTTTTTTTGTGGCTCTAAAAACTTTCAAATTTCGTAAATTGCAATTTTTGAATCCTCCAACTCAAAAGGTTGCCGACCCTCCACAAGAATCATCGACTTGCTGTCGTTTTTAACCTAAATTACAGAAAGTATAAACTCACGGATTTTTCATCTTAGACCTTTAGTACTCAAACTTCCGCCCACCAAGCTCTACTGAGTGGCCCAGTGGAAACCGATTCAGTGAAAATTTGTGAAAGGTCGATTGCTCACTGTTAAGTCTGAATTCTAGAACATAGTGCCTGACCTGTACGAAAATCTTAAGACCTGTGCCCAGAAACTTCTAACACTGCCTCAACATGTCTTTATGAGATAATATACAGAAATTACAGAAACAGACTGACAGATGTTCAAGCAGATGATACCCTGAGGATGACCTGTACGCGGATTTGTAAAAGCTTTTTTTTAGTAAGTTGTGTGGCCCAGTCGCTATGGTCACAATGGGAATTTGGCCAGGGAAGGAAGCTTGAGTAGGCCTACCAAGGTATACAGACTATATAATACAAACAACGAATTTCGGGTATTAATATAATAAAGTCATTCAAAGTAGTCAATGGTAATTTCAAAATGCAAGGTTCCTTTTAATAAGAAATAAGTTTACCTCCATTATTAAGAGTTGTTGTTAAAATAAACATGTTCAGTATATGTTAGGTTCACTGATAGAAATAAATATAAAACTCGACCCAAACAGAACCATTGTCATGAGGAAAGCCTAGTTCATTGATAAGGGCTGTATACATTCTAATCCACTGACTCTGTCACGTAATTTTTAGTATAAATACAATCTCCCAAGCCAAAATACGGCATAAGAATCGAATCGGTGGTTCTACAGTTGAATAGTGAACACGATATGTTCTTCGGGTTTACGTTTAATGTTTAATCGAAAATATTGTCGAATTTGTAGCATAAAAAAATATTTTTGTGCAATGAAATAACTAAAAATTCATTTCGAGAACTCGCGGTACCACGACAGCAACAAATCTGTGCATATTTCAAATACATCACGGGTGACTGTACAACCTAGCAGTCGACTGTGGCAAATGAGGTGATAGAAGTATCATTCGTACACAATGTACTTTTTGTCATACTAAATGTATAATCAATCAATAAGTAACAAATTAATGGAATAAAAAGGAAATTATTTACTTACAGTGGGTAAGCTATTGTCTCACATCACTCCGGTTCCTGTAGTCTGCCATAAAATTTTTTTTAAATCCAGAAGGCACTTTTAAAGATATTTTAAACCACACTCGAAATACTCAAGACAGAACACAATGACTAAGATAATTATCTACTCAAAATTTACAGACACGAAAAATCACAATCACTCACACACAACACAACCATCACAGTTATAAAATTATAAAAGAACTTTAACATCCGCACACCCAATCGCTGTGAATACCGGAAGCCGACTGAGAGCCTAATTCCACGCAACCTGATTTGTATAGTGTTATAGATGGAGCCACTTTACTCAGGTATAGGTTTCGCGACAAAATTCTTTTAAAGACGACAAAATGGTGTCATTGACATGGTTAGATACACGACCTATTTTTCCTTTTCCGGTAGCAGTTAACTTCCAAGTTTGATTAAGTTTTTAAAAATTTTATTTATAAATATACTTTTGTAAAGTATTTATAGTGAAAATTAATTTGGTTGTAGTGTTATAACTTGAAAAATTCAAAATATTTCCTCCAAAATAGTCGTGAAAATTCGTAATAATTTTTGTCGTTAGTCTTTAGTATAATAATATCCTTTAATTTATACTTATTCGTTTAAAGCTAAAAGCAGTTGCAATAAAATAAATCCTATGACTTATAATATACTTTGCAGCAAGATTTTTTATGTGAACTGGAAAGTAATATTGTATATATGTTACGGTAAAAATGATAAATCGGGCGAATATGTAACGTCCGTTCTGTTCGTGAAAACTGTCATGTGATTCGGTAAAAGTGATAAATTTGGCAACTGTATATATATTCCCTGACAATTATTTATAACCACCTAATAATCTTGGTAAAAGTGACAAATTATTGAGTATTTATCATATTTATGACTGTTTCAGATTGTCGTAGATTTGATCCCAAAACCAATGAAAGTAACGTGTTCCAGTCTCACATGAAATAGCCAAATTTCGGCTTGAATACTGCGGAACTGCTTATATTTATCCAGTACTGCTAATTACAACGACTATTAAACTGATAAACTGCATTACTTCACTTTAACAACGGTTTACAACAATAAAGATGAAAAATTTTGACAATATATTTACTTTTCCAGGAATATCAAAACTATCAAGAAACTGTAAAACGCACAAAACACCTTAAAACCAAAACCACATGTGGCAATGACCAACGTTTGACTACAACTGAACAATGTCACGTAAGCAAGCCGGAAAAAACCAACGGAAACTCTTAAAATTGCGCCAGCCAAATGCGAAGTACAGGTGCAATCAGCCTGTACCTTTTTCGTCGCTCCGGTCAGTTTTTCGTCCTGTCGAATCCTGCCATCGACTCGTAGGCAGTATCGCGATCTTAGGCGCGATTGAATTGACCCACATTTCATTTCTTCCTTTTCACTTCGTAACACTGACCATTTTATAAAATATAAAAACTATAAACTTTTATAAAATCTATACATTACGGATGGAGATTTATAAACTCTCCGGTAAATGTGATAAATATTTAGTCAATTGTTCCATTAACCAAATTTCATTTTTGACTATTGATAATCGCTGGGAATTTATAATATTCTTCACATTCATCACTTTTACCGAAACATATATTCATCACATTTACTGAATAGTTTATAAAATCTCCAAACTGTAGAGTAAAACTTTATAAAAGTGTGCTCAGATTAAGATTCGTAGATTTAATACACCATCCAGCAAATGTGATAAATATATGTACGGTAAAAGTGATAAATTTGAAGAATATACAATGCCCAGCGATTATCAATAGTCAACAATGAAATTTGGTAATTGGGACAATCGTCTAAATATTTATCACATTTACCCGATAATTCTTTAAAATCTCCAACTTATAATATGGAATTTAATAAAAGTCTGCTCATATCACGACTCGAATATATATAAAGTAGCCGGTAAATTTGATAAATATTCAGCAATAAACAATGGCTGTGAGATGAGCCAAATTTATCACATTTACTGGACAGTTTATAAAATTTTCAACCTGAAATGTGGAATTTAATAAACATTTGCTCAGATTACAAGTTGGATATTTTATAAACTAACCGGTGAATGTGATAAATATTGAATAAATTGCCCCAATGAGTAAATAATGTATGGTGCAATCGAAAATAATACGGGTTATGTGCGTTACTCCAGATATATATTACGGTTAATGTGATAAATCTGACGAATATATATACAATAACCGGTCATTATGCATAAACAACAATTAAGCGTGGTTAATTTGGCAAATTAGAGAATATTTATCACATTTACCGGCTAGCTTTTAACTCTTAATCTGAGAAAACCTTTGTTGGATCTTCCATTAGAGTTAGAGGTTTACAAACTAGTCAGTAAATGTGATAAATATTAAGTAAATTGTCCCATTAACAAGCTGAATTATTGACAACTGCTAATCGCTGGACATTCTTCAGATTCATCACTTTTACCGTAACATATATTCATCTCATTATTCATATTTACTGAATGGTCTATAAAATCACCAACTTGTAGTAAAAAATTTGACAAAAGTGTGCTAATATTGAGAGCTGAATATTTTACATACTATCCGCTTAATATGATAAATGTGATGAATATATTTACCAAAACTGGAGTGATAAATCATAAATGCATATTTTCCTAGATTATTCATTATCACCGACTAAGTCCGTAAATGTCACAAATTGCTGAGTATTAGTCATATTTACTGTCCAGTGTATAAAATCTCCAACTTGTATTGGGGACACTGTTATACCCGTACTCAGATTAAAAGTCAAATATTTTATAAACTATCCGGTAAATGTGATAAATATTCAGTAATATGTCATATTGATCAGGCTTACTTGGTGATTATGAATAATCGCCTGGAATCATATATATTTACCAAATTTATCACTTTTAACGGATGTATTTTAGGTTTATCAAAACGACGACACTAAAGTTTTGAGGTCAGTATGTTCGTGTCCCATGAAGTAAGAGTGGTGTGGGTTGGTCGTAATTTGGAAAATCAAGTCGGAAAAGGAAAATTTTTCTTCAAGAAGAAGGGAAATGATGCGGAAAGACAGGAAGAAAGTAAAATTTAATAAATTGAATATAACAGAAAATTTAGGAGAAGGAAAAGACAAAAGAGACAGACTGACGTGAGGGGAAGTAAGGGGAAGAGGTAGAAGGAGATGAATGTAGGAAATGAAACAAGTTCGACTGTTAGCAGTTCTGAAAAGGAAATGAGTCGTTTGGTTTCGGAGTCGCAACAATCATTTACTGTCGCCAGATTTCTTTGTGCTGTTGCTGACCTTCATACTGCTGTTGCCTCACTGAGTCCATTGTCCCCCATCTTTCCCATAGTTATCATATATATTTTTATTTAAAATCTCGAATTTGATCGATAAATTGCTGTAGTGTCTCTCTAGACTTAGGTACAAGATAATCATCTGACGTCTATTATCATTTGCTAGATATTTATACAGGTTCCTGCCGTCTCCAACTGCCACTTTGTACTCTCTAAATTTCGTTCCAACAGCGTACACAGTTCCACAGTAGCAATACAAACACAACTGTTACTCTTTGAAAATTAAAGCTGAGTCCATCGAACTACCTCATCAAACTAAGGAACTAATTCCACACAACTTTGCTGTAGATGACAAAATTTATCTATCATACTGACTGTTATCTAGTCACCGTCTTGTAACAGATCTGTGATGTAGTTGTCACGGAGATGGATAAAGAAGAAAAGAGGATAAAAGGAGCATTAAATGGTCAAGGCTCGCGCATCACTTTTGAAAGGAATTCACTGTGATAGTGTCCATTGCATCAGAGTGTGCAATATTTATGGAAAATGTTTCTTGTCAGGGTGTACTGTATTCGAAATAATGTCGAGGTCCAATCGTGCTAGGGCTGCTAACTGTCAAGAAATTTTCTTAATTGTTTTACGTGAAGCACTTAGATACAAAAATAAACAAATACAAATGCCATGACACACTTGCAGGATTACCAACCTCACAAAATCAAAAATTTGGGATGGGCGAAACCATGGTTACCAAAACCCCGACGATAATTAAGCTAAAAACGAAATTTCACTCAAAACTGTTATCACTGAAAAGAATCAAGGGAAAAGAGAGAGACTCAAAATGAGATGTTGCCAACATTTCAACCAAAAAACTTAGAATCGTGAGAGGGAGGGAAAAAAATTCCCTGCAAAACCGTGACTGCTTAATTGTTTGGGGGAAAAAGGCGATTTTCCTTTTCAAAAGTTTAAAACCTTTAATTTCTCGAAAATTGATCTACTCTTTTGAGTTCTAAACAGAAACAAAAATGAAAACAGGAACACAACAACAGCAACAGCAGCAAAAACGTAATCTCAGGTCTTGAAAGGCCTGCCAGCTTAAACAAACCTCTCGACACCTCGACGTCACATCCAACAGGCAATTAAAAAATCACAAAATTCTCTCTCTCTCTCCTTTTCCTTCTTCCGAACGCCATTTTTGACTGATTAAGTTTTTCTTTTTATAAAACCCCTTACGTGTTGAAAAGTTAGTCAAAAGCACAGGATTATTTATATTCAACACGCAAAAGAGCAAAATAAAATAAAAAAAGGAGTTGGAGATACGAGAGAGAGAGAGAGAGAGGGAAAGGACTGCCGACATTAATGTTATTACAAAGATTATGACGACGCGGTCGATGATGAATGGTAGAGCTTTTAAAAAGTCGACCAAAAGGTGCACACGAATCCCCCTCTCCCCGGCTTTCTCCCTCTCCTACAGCTCTTGCTGTTGCTGCTGTTGCCTTACATTCTCCCTTCCTCCAACCTTTCACGCCTCCTCTCCCCGTTCCCGACGACCGGTTATTTATATTCAAATTTTCCTTTCTTTCTTTTTCTTCCTTTTTAATCACAAACGAGGTTCGTTTTCTAATTTGATGAAGTCGGTGGTTGGTAACAATGTCCGCCATGTTTGATCCGGACACAAAAGGAGTCAAAACAAAAAACTGGTTCTGCTGTTGTTGTCACGGTTACGCTTTTGCGAATACCTCATTTGTGTTTTTGTATTCATCTTTTTTCTCAGAATTTCCGGATTAAATATAAAACCGGAAGTAGTTGGGAGGAAGTGGGTTTATCAGTTCGAAACTTTTTCCATTTCCCATGGCTTTCAAATGGCTGAGAATCGTTCAAGTCAGGTTCAGGCATACGGATAATTTGATATCCATTTTTTCACGGGTTTTCTGTTCCGGGGATGGAGCTTTCGAAAAGCTGGCCTGGGATAGTCTCTTGCAGAGAAGGCTCTTTGTGTGTTAGGGGATGGGGAGGTTAATACGTAATCACCTGTCAACAGCAGCGTTCGCTCGTTCGCTCATTCGTTCGTTTTGTCTTTTCTTTGTGATTTCAAGTGTTCTTCGGAAGAGTTCACTTTTTTCGGGGGAGAAATGTGTCCATCAACGTACAATTCTGATCCTTTTCCCCAGTTTTTGAGAATTTCGGGAGGTTATGGTGAATTTATATTTTATATACTGTAAGATTTGTATGCCAATGTGGAGCATGACTGTATTATATTAAATATGAAGTTTAGCTTTTTGAAAATTTTGTTTAACAGCTTTCTTACGTTTTGTTAACTGCTACTCATCTCCAAAGTGAGATAGGAAGTCGTTTTGTCGATTTATGGTAGAGACCAACGTCGTAAGTCTAGGAGCGAATATTGGAAGAGAAAAATGTAGAACAGAAAGAAGTGTCAGTAACTAAGGAACATGTTGCAGGCTCGAATGATTTACGTCTCCTAAGTCGTCTTAGATTACAATATTCATCGAGGGCCAGCAGCAACAGGATCAAGACACCATCCAGCCTGGAGGAGGGTTTCAGGAAGAATCTGCTGATTTTCTATTTCACAGTGGAAATGTACGGATCTCTAATGGTAAAGTGTGAGACGAACCATGAAACACTAAAATAGGAGTTTTGATCTGTAAAGTTTCAGTATCAACAAATGAAACTTTTATGGGAGATCAGATCTTTTTATAGTTCAATATAATAGGAGGTTAATGCTTGTTATACTATCAGCAAATAAAACTAAATGAGCCCAAACTGTGCAAATTTTATGAAAGAAGACATTTTTGATACAACTTCCCGCTCTTTTGTGTATTTACAAAGTTCAATATACAACAGCGAAAGGCGAATGAAGGTTTGGAAACGACGATCAGGCTATAGTTCCTCCACCACTAATCTCAAGGATAGCAGATTAAAAGAAAACTCGAGAAACTGATTTTAACCGAAACATAGTAGTTTACTAAAAAGAAACCCAAACGGCAAAACAAAAACAAAAAAAAGAAAGCTCATCAAAGCTCCGAGCTTTTATTCTTTCACCAGATACTTTGAATCTCTTTCTCCATCACCATCTCTCTCAACCAAAAAAATTTTTCACTTTCATTTAATAAACCCCAAAGTCAAACTTCCCTTCTTCTTCTTCTTCTCTCCTGTTGTATACTCTTCAAGAGATCTTTTTCTTTTAACATAATAAAAATAAAATCAAAATCGTTTAAAAGCTTCTCACCCTCCCTAAGAACCTCCTTTCTCAAGAAATAAACTGGGTTATTTTTCCTTTTTACTCTCACAAAAAGGAAAAGAAAACACAAAGAGAGAGAGAGAGGTGAGAGGGAAGGAGAAGGAAAGATGGCAACCAGAAACGAACTCAGGAGTGGATGAAAAGGGAAGATGGTGGTTGGGGGTTGGTGGAGGGGGGAAAAAGGAAAAGCGCCATTTTTAAGAACCCAAGTAGGCCTCATGCATTAAGGAAGTTGTAAACAGAACCTAATAAAATTTAATTGGCGAGTCTCTTTAGGAAAATTTTCCGGGGAAAACTGCAGTTTTACATAAATTTAAAGCTCTTAAACTTTTATAAAAAGAAAAGAAAGCGGGATGACGGCGGGGGTGCCACGAAGCGAGGATTGGTGGGCAGGGAGGTTTGGGGGTAGCAGGAGCCGAACTCATAAAACTGCAGTTTCCTCTCAACGTATATTTTTATAAATAATGTAATTTAATTCGCGTATCGAGTGCGAGAGAGAGAGAGAGTATATGTCGGCCTTGACTCTAATTGCTTTCATCTCCTCCTTCGCAATATCCATCAAGGACCTACCGCCGGGATCTCGTTTTTCCGGGGTGGGATGGAGAGGTGAAGACGACGACTCCCCGTCCAAATTTTTCTCGTTTCCACTTAATCTTCTTATTATAAAATCGTTTTAAGGGAATAATTAATGGCGGAAGGTAGGAGTGGAAGAAGGAAGACGAGAAACCGGAAGTGAAGGGAAGGAAGCAAGGGAAAGTCCCATTTTGCCGCAACCATAATCTCTCGGAAAATTTCTCATTAAAAGCGGATATTAACTCGATTTGATCCGGTAAATTGGGAATTCGGACTCAAGAAACCACCCCCCTCGACCACTCACCTCCACCCGCCCCTGAGGAATGATAATGATGACAGTGATCCTGCCAGACCAAAGAACAAAGCTTTCGAAACCCGGCTACGTGGAGCTTTTTAGAAAAATTTTTCCTCCTGGTTTTGAGGATTTAAACTCACTTCCGGTTTGTTTGAGGTTAGTTAGCTCATCTCTTGGTTTTTGAATCAGTTTCTTTGAAGACTTTTGATTTTTTTGTTTTAAATTTGTTCTTTTGCTGTTGCTGTCGCTGTCGTCTCTTCGATTCCCCTTTTGTTGTTTCTGAGATGAGACTAAAAATGGTTTTGTCTTCCTCATTCACCGCCCCCGCCTCTTTAAATAAGTCACGTTGACTGATTTTCTCTTGTTTGTTTTCTCTTTGTTTCCTTTTCTTAGTTTGTTTCATTATTATTATTATTATTTCTGCTGCTGCTGACGCCTTTTAAAATACGCGTCACGGATCGTGATCTGAGAATAAGAAGTCGAAACTTATGCTAGCGACATCTTCAACCTTCTTAGAATGTTTGATTTCTAAGGCTTAGAGCCACCCACACTCAAGCCCTCGAGACTCAAAATCCCATTTTCAAAATGGCAGATGAGAATTTTTTTTTCTGTAGGAGGGGATTTCGCCGACAGCAGTATTCGTTTTTATATTTAATTTATTAATTTCTTCCATTTTCTTCTTTTCTTTATGTTTTCCTTCGCTTCTTCATTTCCTTTTCCGGTTTTTTCTGGCCTTTGTTATTGACATTTATATGCAAAAGAAATCGAACTTTGATATTTATTCATTTTATAATTTAATAACTTTTTTTATTTCTGCTGTCGTTGTTGCTGTTGTTGTATTTCTGCTTCCTTTGTTCTCTTTATTTATCGTTCTTTCTACTTTTCCTTTTTTGTCCTTCTTCAGTTTGTTTCCCTATCCTATCCTCTTCTTTGTCTTTGTTTTGTTAGGACAACATTTCCTTCATCTCATTGGGGTTCTGAAAGACCTTCACTGAAGGCAATACTTTCCACAGATCCTTCTGACTCTTCCTCGAGTTTTGTTTCACTATTCCACATTCCTCTACTTTCTTCTTTCTTTTTGTCGAACAAGGCTGGAGTCCTCGACGGACCGAACATTTCCGCCGCGTCTAGACCAATTTTCTCACTTTATTCCGATAGCGTACAAATAGATAAACAAGTCTATGTACATAAAAAGTTTGTTTAAGTGGTACGTGACACATAAAACTGCATTCACACGTCAGGAATGACTTCGACTAAACTTTAAAATCAAATTTTATAGCCAAAGCTCAGGAAAACAAACCAACAGCAAATTCAATACGAAAAAAGTGAGGACAAGATGGAGAATTATTCCAAACTTTATTTAAATTTGATTTTTATTTTAAACTCGAATCACGTCCACCAACAAAACAAAACCAAAAAAATCCTTTGTTTATTTTTAAGCCCTAATTAAGACCGAATCATCAATCACAAGAGCTGTTAATTAAAATGACCCCAAGGGGGTGAAGAAGGAGATGAAGGGAATGGAGCGGGAGATGTCGACCTCATTCTTCTAAAAAAATTCATTTCGAATAAAAATTTCTTTTCCTTCCGGTCAGCTATGTTCCGGATATAATATAGCACATATATGTCACGGTAAAAGTGATAAATCTGGCCAATACATATGCCCTCCCGGCGATTATTAGTAATCAACAACTAAGTTTGGTAAATTTAACAAGTTATTAAATATTTATCACATTTACCGGTTAGTTTATATAATATCCAACTCATAATCTGAGCAGACTTTTATTACATCTCACATTACAAGTTGTAGATTTTATAAATTATCCGATTTATGTGATAAATAACGAGCCATTCGTCCCACTAACCAAGCTTAATTGTTGACTATTGGTAATCGCTTGGAGTTATGTAATCTCTAGGTTTATCACTTTTACCGTAAGTTATATTTATCACATTTGCGGGATAGTTTATTAAAACTACAACTCTTAATCTGAGCCCGCCTTTATTAAATTTTACACTACAATTTGAAGATTTTATAAACTATCCAGTAAATGTGATAAATATAGGTTACGGTAAAAGCGATAAATCTGGCAAATAGCATATATATTCCGGGGATTATTTATAATCACCAACTAAGCTGTGTTAATGGGACAAAATACTTGTAATGTTTAATAAAGTCTGCTCAAATTACTAGTTAGATTACATAAACTAACCGGTAATTGTGATAAATTCTCTCACGAGACCAAAATCCCTTTAAAGACTTCTCAAATCATAAGAAACATATCGTTACACATAAGCTAATCACGATCGGTTTTTCATGCCGTCAAAATTTAAAAACAAATATGCCGTTTGCGGTTAGTTTTTCCGGCAGCAAACGGATAAGATGAAGATGTGGAAGATAAAAACGAAAACGTGAGGGTTAGAAAGGAGGAAAAAAGGGAGAGAAGAAAGAAGAGGACCAAGGATGAGGAGAGAGAGAGAGAGAGAAAATTGCGCGATTTAGTGGGATTTGTACAGACTTCCTTTTCTCGTTACTCAAAGTACATGGATTGAGTAAGAAGGAAGAAAAAAGGTTTTTCTTCCTCCACCCCCCTTCGGAGGTTAGGGGGATGAAGGACGGGGGGGTTGTTTCTTCTACTTCTTCTAGTTCTTAACTAAGAATCCGAAGGAACGCAATCATTTTTACTGTCAACATTACTTCGTTCACGTTAAAATAACACTCCTTTTAAAATTCGGAAGCTTTTTCCCTTTCGACCTGAGCTAATCGCTTTTCAAATATTTATCTTCATTTAAATACCAGGAGTTATTTTGAAAGTGAAGAAGATGAAGGAGAAGGAGGAGGAGATGAAGAAGAGGAGGAAGAAGAAGAAGGAAGAGAAGAACGGGAGAAACTCATCGAACCATCTCCTCGACAGAAATTTCATTCGCTCTATTTTTCTCCTTTCAAACTTTCCCTTACCGAGAAGGTGTGGGCAAAAGAAAGGATGAGGAAGAGATGAAAGGATGGGAGGAAGAGGAAAAGGAGGAGGAGGATGGAGGAAGAAGAAGAAAGGAAAGGATAAGACAGAAGTTTCGCTTCGTTCACCTTAGTGACTTCTTTCATTTAAATGACTGTCTTTTTCGCCCCTCCGGGAAGAAGGTAGAGAGGGAGGAGAGGAAGGAAGAAAACGACAGAGAGGAGGAGGAGGAGAAGGTGGAGGAAATGAATTATCCGAAAGCTGATGGATAGCTTTTCGGCTCCAAGTTTTCGCGCACATTTTCACGGAATTACTTTTCTAACGACAGTCTGTTGGATGGGAAGGGGAGGAAGAGGGTGAATTATGAGACCAAGAGTTGAGGTTTACACATGAGGAATCACCGGAAATGAGACTGAGATATTTGTCAGCTGGAACGCCCTGGAAACCTGAAAGTTCTTCCCCTGCTGAACAAAACCGCAAAATTATCCGCAAGTTCGTGTTACCAGCCACAAGTATGAGGTCGAGGGTTGAGAGAGAGAGAGAGGAAAGATGGAGAGACACTTGGGATGTTGTTTGACCTCAAAGACAATATCCATGTTTCTTGTGAAACACTCGAAAAACGTCAAGAAGAGGCAATAGATGGGGAGTAGAGGGGAGGACGGAGGGAGGACCTTGAAGAGCATAATGGAAAATTTTTCCTCCATCCCAAAAATTTTCTTTCTTTTATTACCATCATCATCATCAGTTTTATCATCTCCTGTAATAGATAGATGCCTATCTGCTTGTTGTCAGTATGACGCGAAGCCACTCGACGAAAAAAAAGAGAAGGAGAGTGAGGAGGAGGAAGGAGGAGGAAGAGAGGGTTTCATCTTTACACAAAACCAGTGGAAAAACTTCAGGAAATATTTTTCTTTTCCTCAAGATGACGTCATCAATTTGAAATAGGTTTTTGAAAACGTCAACCGGTTTTTATCGGGGCAGAGCTGAAGGGAGGAGGACGAGGAGGAGATGGATTTCTCACTGACCCATAACCCAGAATTTGAGTGGAAGAAGAAAACTCCAAGACAGGGATGGCAGGAAGAAAGAAAATTTTTTTTTTGAGGGGGGGAAATGGGTGAGTTTGAAATTTGAAAAGGTCGGTTGACAATTCCGACAGGATTTCACTCCCCTGAATGGAGAACGGAGAGGAGGAGAACCTTTCCAGATTTATGTTTATCTGTTTTTGCGGGAACTCCTCCTCCTACCGAACCGAAAACCTTTTTGTTTTCACGTTCGAACGGTCTTGAAAACGAAAAGTTTAGCAATATTATAAACTTTCATTTTCTTAGATAATAAACTCGACACCCCGGACCCCAACTTTTCTCGGACTTTTCCCTCTATTACGGCAGGATTTATCTGCTGCTGTTGTGAGGAAAGCTCTAAACCTTTCCCCCTCTCCGTTGCCTACCTCTCACATCCGCTTCCTCCCTTTTTTTCCGGATTGTTTGTTTGTAAGTGAAAAAAGGAAAAACAATTTGGGGAAAATTCGATTGGCCCTTATCTCGTCCGGGAAATTGACGATCGGATGAACGACGCTGTAGAGACTTGAAGTCACGTGATCTGAGAACCGGGAAAACTGTTTTTGAATCCCCTTTGACTGACCAAAATCGACTTAGATGCTTTTCCGGGTGCTTGATTTGGAAAAATTTTTTCTTTCGATGTCACCCATGTTCCTGTGGTATATCCAGATCCATACTCCGACAGCATAAAACATCAAAAATGCAATCACAGCTAATTCAGCCAACCGTTCCGCTCTTTTGAAAGGTGCAACAGAAAAGTTTTTGTTCTGAGTTCCTGTGTTTCGGAAGACGATGAACACAAAAACAGTTTCGAAAGACTAGAAGACTAGTCAAAAACTCTTTTCAAGTCTAATTTGCTCTGATTTTCACATCTCTTTTATCTTCTTTCTCTTTTTTCCACACTTGGCTGCCATTTTTCTTTGTATACTTTCACTCCACTCCACCCCTTTGGAGGAGTTTTCGAGGAAGGTTTTCGTCTTTCCACTCGAATTCCTTCTCCATCTCCTCGCCAAATGAATGTTTCTGCTTCCAAATAACTCCTCACTTCCTTCACCGTTTCTTTTCTCCTGGTTACTTCTTTTCCTTTCTTTTACTGCGTAAACTTTCATTTTTGTCTTTTTTCACGCTGATGGAAGATTTGAAAATGAAAATATAGTGGAACGAAACCTGCTTAATTCGTGACCATTTTACGAAGAAGGGGAGGAGGAAATGAGAAAGCGACATAACAAGGAAAAGAGAGAAAAGGAAGGGAAAAAATGAAAGAGAGAGAGAAAGAGTGAACAGAAGAGATAAAGAGAGAGAGTAGATAGTATATAGAGAAAAAGAAATAGATAGAGATAGGAACGGAAATAGGTAAATAAATGGAAAAAGAAGGAAGAAAGAGAAAAACAGGCAAAAGAAAACAAAAAACTGAAACAGCCTAGGAGGAGGCAATAGAACAGAGAGAGAGAGAGAGAAATATATAAACAGAACATAAGAAGTAGAGAGAAAGAAAGGGGAAAAGATTGAAAGAAAATGAGAGAGAAAGAGGCAGAGGGTAAAAGAGAGAGAGAGAGAGGGAGTCAATGTTGCTTTAATAACGAAATTCGATAAAAGGATCGCATGGTATCCTCTCTCTCTCGCTTAGCCTTTCGAATAAATTTTTGGAAAAATAAAAAGAAGATCACCATCTTCGGTGTATTTTTACCCCCAAAAGAAGTAAAGAAAACATCCATTTCTAATAAAAGAGAGAGAGAGAGAGAGAAATCGACAGAGCACACCCGAAGCATAAACAAGAAGATGATATTTCTCCTCCTCCTCCACCTTCTCTCTGCTTCTACCTCCCCGAGAAAGAAAAAACAGAAAGAAAAGAGAAGATTTCCATTTCATCAACAATAACAATCATTAAATATTGAAAAGAAGGAAAGGTGCAAAAGGAAAAAACAGGCAAACACACGATAAAGGCGGACAGAAAACGGAAGCGAAGAGGAGGTGGAAGTGGAAGTAGAAGTAAAGGAGGAGGAGGAGGAAGAGAAGGAGTGGCGTTCTACATTGTATTCAATAAACGTATCCCATCGAGAAGAGAGTTCGCTTTAATGTCAACCTTCGGGGGAGATAGAAAAAAAACAGAATTTATGACTGATAAGAAGAAAGAAACCTTTTTTAAGGGCAACTCTCTCCTTCCAGAAAAGAAAACCAAATTTGCCAGTGGTAGTACAATCTCCTACTCATCCATCTCTTCCTTCCTCCTCTCTCTCTCCTTCCCTCTCCCGTTCCCATTTCTTTTTTTTAATTTTGTTGCGAATCCGGAACAAAGATGTCGATTTTGGTAATGGATTAAAATTGTATTAGAAATCGGACGATTACGGAGAGAAGAGGGAAGAGAGAGGAAGAGGAGATGAAAAGAGGTGACGAAGAAGGAAGATGGGAGGGGAAACTGTTTTGGAGAAAGAATTTTCCTTTTTTTTTCCTTTTTAACTCTTTGTTACCATGTTCTTTTGAAAAGGAAGAAGAAAGAGAGAGAGAGGAGGAGGAGGAGGAGTAAGAGGAGAGAAAAAGCGAGATTTTTATAAACAGGATCGAATAAATAGCGTTTTAAATTTTAATAGAGATTCGAGTAAATTTTCGAATAGAATTTAAATCGATAACTTCCGTTTTTATCTTCTTCACTGCTTTCCTTTTGGTCCTCTCTTCTTTCGTCTTTCTTATGAACTCTTTCTGCTTTCGAAGAAAGTCCGCTTTAAATTTTTCTGCGTTCTAAAGCCTCTTTTTTTTGAAAATTTCATTTTGAACCTGAAAGTTCTTTATTTTCCGAACATAAGAACCTTGATCTGATGCTCTTACATCTGGTTCTTGAGAGTTCAACAAAGAAAGTGACAGAAACAGAGAGGAAGGAAAGAGGTAGAACATAGAGAAGAGAGAAAGAGAAGAAGAAAATAATAAAGATAAAAAGGAAGAACGACAGAGTTAAGGAAGCAGAAAGAGAACTGAAAAAGAGAGAAAAGTAGAAATTAACGAGAAACAAAAAGGAGGTCACACTGAGGCAAGGTGAGGAAAAAAGGAAAAGAGCATTAAGATCTGGCAAGGAAAACAGGGAAGGAAAAAAGGAAAAATGAAACAGAGAGAGGAAGGAAAAATGAAAATAAATGCAGAACCTAAGAAAAAAAAAAGAAGGAGTGTGGAGAAAAAAAGACAGGAAAGAAAACACCCTAAAGAGACAGAAAGGAAGAGAGAGTAAAAAAAGTAAGAAGAGACATAGAGATAGAAAACAATTGCTGACGAACAGAAAAGATCTTTCTAGAACAGCCTCTATGTTCATGTAATCGCTCTTAAAAAATCAAGAACGTGGTAGCAGATAAAGAACATAACCCAAAATTGAGGGAAAGACAAGGAGGAAGACAAGCAAACTAATAAATTCTAAAACGATTAACCCCCGAACTCCTCGACCCATTGAACCCACCCCTTATTTCCATGTCATTCTCACGAACACACACAAGCCAAACCCAAACACAGCACATGTGCACAACACACACACGTGTCAAACTTAGGTATTAGTCTAAGCCACACACCCACTCACCCCCATTTCAAAAAAAGGCCCAAACACAAAAAAGGTTTCGCTATAAAAAGTGTATCCCCCTTCTCCTCATGTTTGTTCTTATCCGCCCGTCTACTGTTCGTTCGTTCACTCTCCCGTTCGGACATCCCGCTACTCCCGAACGTGTCTGATCCTCCGGCTGAAAATTAAATTCTATTATAAAGCGACCGAAGTCCCATTGAACGCTTTCTTTGCTTTTGTGTGTCCCCCCGCCGTTGCCCTAACTTCATTTAGAAAGGTGGCACTTCTTTTTGCATTCTAATCTTCGTTTGTTTAATTCGTGCGAATAGGGGTTGAAAGAAGAGGGTAGCAAAAAATGAAAGAAGGAAGAGGAGGAACGGAAGGAAGGAACGGTTTAGCTTGAGTCAGGGGAAAAGAAATTTAGGGGTTTCTTTCTGATGACCGATAATAGGTTTGCCCCCAGGAGGCGTTCGTGCCACGTCGGAGTATAGTTAAGAGCTTACTTGCGGTTTATAATTATTATTTATAACAAAGATAATTACGATTAGAAAGGGCGAAAGGGATGAAGAAGGGGTGGAAAAGGGGAAATGAAACATTTTTAATTTAAACAACCCGAAATTTAAAAAAGAATAAAATTCGTAAACTGAAAACAACAGCAAACACCAGTGAGCTGAAGGTGGTACGAGGACCACCAATGGTTTGTGACGTCATTTAGATAGTCAGCAAAGAAATTCAGGTTTATATACTCAGGATGGTGGTCCAGTTTAACTCTTCAGCAGCATCCCTTCTAGATGAACGACAGGAGCTAGAAGACACAAACCTGTGGAGTTTACATGGTTTATTATCTGCAAACCTTACTCCGCTCCTTCTTTCTGTTTTTCTTATTATGGCCTTTCTCGGTTCTCTTTTCTTTTTCTCCTTCGCCTGCTTGTCTATTTCTGTCTGTCTCTATTCTGTTTTCCTCTCTTTCTCTCTCTATCTCTTTTCTCTGCGTTCTTCGGTTCCATTTTTATAGTCCTGCCTTCTCTCTTGCTCTCTTTCTTTCTCTTTCATACAGTACCTCTTCTTTTAATTTTTTTCCGTGTCTTTCTCTCTCATGTATTTTTTCTATTCTCTCTTCAGCTTCTTCATTTTATACTCTATCATGTCTTCCCCCTTCTGTCTTTCTCTCGTTATATCTTTTCTTGTCATTCTTTTGTTTTCATTTTCATCTTTTCTTTGCTTTTTCCTTTTATTTCCTTCTCTTCTTTTATTAGACCTAAACAAACCTGTACCTTCGATTATGAGACAAGAACACAAACCTCTCGGACCAAATCTAAAAACTAGCAAGAAAACCTTTGTTTCTTAAATTCAGGCAAAACACTTCCAGGTCAAACAAAAAGCTCAAAAAGCTCCGAAAAGATAAAGGAAAAGGTGTCGACTCGGACAAGAACGAAATTCCATTTCAGTCGGACATGAAATGATTCCGTTGAAAGCTCAGCGAAATTCCAATCAAGGATTACTGCCTCTCCCCTGTCGTGGGCCCCATTACCCCTCTGCCGCGACCTCCGTCTACGTCTTTGATATCGAGTTTTCATCACTCAAAACTGACAGACTTTTACATAAGTTTTATCACGAATAAAAGAGAGAGAGAGAGAGAAAGTTGACCTTAGGGCATTGAAAGCGTATGCGAACCGTGAACAAAAAAAAACGTAAAGAGCAGAAAACGGGAAGGGAAATAGAAAGCCGAGAGAGAGGAGAACGGAAAGTAGATCAGGAGCAACAGCAGCATCAGCAACACAGGACTACGAAAGAGAGAGAAGAGGAGGAGGAGAGAGAGATGGGAAAAGCAGGAACGTGATGAAAAACGGACGTGCATCAATCATATTTCTTTTGATTTGGAAATGCAGCTTTTTGGAATCATTTCCTTTTTTTCGACGGAGAAAGCTTTTGAGCTTTTCCCTTCCTCCTCCCACTCCCCTCCGCTTCCGCTCCCTCTCGTCGTCAAAGGAGGAGGAGGAGGAACGAGAACGGGAGGAGCTTTGTTTGTCGATTTTCGATTTTTTTTTTACCTTTTGGGAGCTTTTCCTCTCGGATGAAATGGGAACGATGAACGAGTAGAGTTGGAGAGTATATCGCTGACTGAGCGAAAATGTCTTCCTTCTAATTTGTTTTGTGTTACTCTCTACCACCACTCAATACTAATATTTTCCAGGAGTTATACTATCATTTCCAACGGCTCATGATCATCCTGAAGCTCAAGGATAGAGCCTGATCTTTGGGTCTTCTTTCCCATACACAACCTTAGCCTTAATTCGCCAATGTATACAACACGTCTCTACAATCTAACTGAAACTGTTTCTATTAATTAGTATAAAAATATAAACATAAACGCTCAGTTAGGAAATTATCCAAAAACCGGAAATAGATTGTTTAGGTTGTGTTACTCCAACCTGCTGGAGTTCACCCTCTGCGGATGGTCCACCTATACTACTACAATATAAACGATTTTGAGAGTATAAATACTTTTGTTGATAGTTCTACTTTTAGATTTTTCGAAGATTTCTTTTACAGCTGACTGTTGAACTAAGGAGTAAGAACGACACAGTAGGTTAGGGAACCTTAGATTCTCAAATCGCAACAGAACTTCATTTAGTATAAATTTATACTGACTAAGGTTTGGGTTTAGTCTTTGGTGCGTTGTATTTTTTTTAGATTTGGATTCCCTTACATCGAAACAGATTTTTATTGTTTCTTTGTTTTTATCTAGATTCAGAATGCTGACGTAACTTTTGTTGGAGCTTAACTAAGTCTGACATTATCCCCCGCGAATTATGAACAACGCTCTTCATCCCCGCGCATCCTCCTCCATCTCAAACCCACCCCAACCCACATACATTTTACTCTAAATCCCTATGAATTATATTTTCTGCCGGCTGACGAAAGAGATTTATTTAACAACATTTTAAAACAATGGAAACTGTCTGGGAAGGTGTCAGCGAAACAAACAAACAAACCCGGGAAGGAAGCAGGAAAAAAAGCTGGAGAACAAGAGGGTCGGAAAAGCGTTCAGTTTCTCGAATTATGTCCGACGTCCCACATTCACCGGAACAAACGCCGACGGATTCCACGGGATGTGAGAAACCCGACAATTTTTAAATATCTCTTCTTTCGGGAATTTTCCACAGCAACCCCCCCGCCTTCTAAACCCGTCATCCACCGAAACCGTGTGACTTCTTTCCACGTGTGAGGAGACTCGATAGCGAGTTATGTGAACCGGGAAGTGATATTGTATATATGTTACGGTGAAAGTGATAAGTCTCGCGAATATATATGTTATCCTCGGTGATTTTTCATAAGCTAAGCTTGGTAAATGTGACAAGTTATTGACTATTAATCACATTTACCGGATACTTCAACTGATACTCTGAGCAAACTGTTTTTAAATTCTACATCACAAGTTGAGGTTTTATAAACTAGCCAGCAAAAGTGATTAACACTCAGTAATTTGTCATATTCTTCAAACTTAACTGTTGATTATTGATAATTATATATATTAATATATACCAGCCCGATTTACCACTTTTATCGTAACATATATACATCACTTTAATCATATTCACTGATTAGTTTATAAAATCTTCAACTTGTAGCGTAAAATTTATTAAAAGTGTTCTCTTATCACGGTGGATGTTTTATAAGCTAACCAGTAAATAAATGTGATAAACATATGTTACGGTAAAAGTGATAAATTGCTCAAATGTTTATGGCTAATCTGAGGAATATTCAGAAATTTGTTAATTTATCAAGTTTAGTTGATGACTATAAAAATTATAGAAACCTTTATATCGTCGACCAGTTTATCACATTTACCGTCTAGTTTATAAAATACAGGCCTACCAGTCGTAATATGAGCCAAATTTTATTAAATTTAGAAGTCTATTAACTAGCCAGTGAATGTGATAAATGCTCAGTAATTTGTCACATGGACGTATCTTAATTATTGATTGCTGATAATCGCCGGGTATTATATATATATATATTGCCTGATTTCTCACTTTTACCGTATTATATATTCTGACATTAATCAAATTCACTAAATAGTATATAAAATCTCCAATTTGTACAGTACAGAATTTAATAAAAGTGTTTGCAGAGTAAGAGCTGAATAATTTATAAAGTAATCAGTAATTGTAATGAATACATGTTGCGGTAAAAGTGATAAATGAGGCGAATATATATATGAATGGACGATTATTCATAATCACCAATTAACTTTAATTAGTGAGAAAAATTAAGGAATGTTTATCACATTCACCGGTTACTTTATAAATATCCAGCTACAATATCAGATTAAAAAGTTTGCCGTGATTATGGGCTGGATATTTTATAAAATAGCTGGTAAATGTGATGGATATTCCCTGATTTGTCACATTAACCAAGCTTAGTTGGTGATTATGAATAATCGCCTGTAATCATATAGACATTCCTCAGATTTATGACTTTTAGTGTAACATATCTTAGGTGTAGCGCACAGAACCGACGTTATTCTCCAGTGCACTCAATATATACACAACCACGTGATTTAGTCATTAGTTCCTACGTTCATTACCACCCCCCATACCCCGAGGGAAAGGCCCTTAACCCAAAAACCACTTCCCCAAGCCCCCCGCCTTTTCGACTCTAAGTGGAAAAATGAGTTCCGGGCAAAAACATTCGTGATTGATAGTTCCGAGGTTTTTGACTTGTTCCTAATTGAATTGACGTCATCAATATCCGATGCCGATCGATAATTTTTTAATATTGAATTAATTACAAAAATCAAAATATATGTAATTAATGCGACACGCGGTAACAAGAGACCGGGAGGAATAGAGGGCAGGGGAGAGGTGGGACGGAAACGGAAATCAAACAAGGCCACGGATTTGTTAGTCGTGTTTTCGAAATTACGCAGGCGTCACGTTAATAAAAACAGAACGAGCACTCACACACACACAAAACGAAATCGCTTTCGTAAAAAGAAAAAAAAAGTTATAAATTTTTTAAAATCATTGCTTCATTTGATTTTACGACTGTTGTAAAAAGGGAATTCCCTTGTGCGCATGCGCAGTTGGTAATTCCCTTTCTTTCTGTTACCTTTTCCACGTTTCGTGTTATTAGAGAATCGATTTCCGCTTAATCTGAGTCTCTCACACTTCCACCTCCCAGTTTATTTTGTTTAAACAAAACTATACTTATGATTAACCTATAATACAACTATACTTTGTATTATAACCCAAATTAAACAATACAGCTTATTATTATGCTTATAATTAAGTATAGTTTCGCAAACAAGTTGAAGCGTGTTTCGTCTTGTTGGATTCCTCATCCTGCTGCGTTTGCATGTTGTCGCTCTGCAGAGTATACGTTATAATTATAGTTTATATACGACGTATAAGTGTACCGTTTTTGGGGGCTATGACGGTGGTCTATTCTCTAGATATAACCCTTAAAAACTAGTCCGAAACACTACATGGTGTCTCGTGCTCCAATACAAAGCGTAGTTAACAAGAAAAGTTTATAAGTATATATGCAATAATTATACTAATATATACCCATAATGGATGGTTTGTAAAATATTGACTACATATAATCTATCACCAACTATAATAAAAATTTTATTTATCAAATGAGATTATGTTGTGAGTGTGCATTATTTTTGAAATGAATTCTTCTCGAAATTTACGAAACAATTATATATTGAGTATGTGATTCGATGATATGGGCATTTTATGAACTTTCTAGTAAATATGACAAATATGCTAAATATATATCATAATGTATAAGGAATTTATGCAGTGGATTACCGATTCTAATTCATGACCTCGATCATCCTACCTCGTAACTATCGTATCACAAATATATCATATAATAATATATAGACAGTAGACAGATAGACAAAAGAGATAAAAATTGAAAACGTTAAAACCCGTTCGAGAAAAGTTATAAAATAGAACGAAAGAAAGAAACTTTTAAAATATTTAAGAGGATGAAATATCGGCCAAATGAAACCTTTCTGGCCCTCTCCTCCTTGACCCATCTTCCCCAAAATCCCAAAGAGAAGATGAACTAATCTAGATAATCCAGCAAGTCGACCGAAAGTTTGCCGCCTTCTCTCACCCAACAAGATGAGACTCATATCTGACGTGTCAGACAAAAAGAAAGAAAGAGAGAAAGAGGAAAGACAGAAGATGGAGGAGGAGGAGATGAAAGAGAAGAGAAGACGGAAAAACAATTTAATACTTTCGGTTTTCCGGGAGGAAGGAAGAGGAGAGGAGGGGTAGAAGGGGAAACGAATTCCTAAATTAATTTAGAAAGGAGATGAAAACAATAGAAGTAGAAGATGAAGGGAAGAAGAAGAAGGCAGGTCGGGGCTTACAAACTCCTGCCAAAAGCTCTGTAATTAGAAAAAAAAAGCTTTCATGTCCTCTTATCCGGTGGTGGAACAAAGTTTTTGGAACGAAATTTGCTGAACTTCGTTTTTCGAAAGTGACTCGAAAACCCAAATGAGAGGAGAAAGAAGAAGAAGGAGGAAGAGGCTAAAATAAAAATTTTCCCAGTGAAAAACTTTTCCCGGAAATTTTTCTGTCTTCTCCTGGAGAGAAACACTCCTTTGAATTCCTTTGATTCGAAAGTTTTCTAAAACGATTTCGAGAATTTCGTACTGGGAATGAAAAAGTGAGGAAAAGACGGGGGAGGCGGGTTAAAAACGAGAGGAATGAAAAGTTTTCGAGTTTTTTTTACGAAACTTTGGTTTTTGATTCGTGATTTTGGCGGCAAAATTTCCAGTTTTGCCTTCCTCCTCATTTGTTCCCTCGTGCTTGTCATTTAGAATTTTCTAGAAAATCCACTTCCTATTCGAGTGTTATGCGTTGAGTCAAAATGTCAAAGCGTGGAAAACAAATGATGCACAAAAGCATTAGTTCACGGAATAAGACGTTTCAAGGACTCGTTTCAAAAGTAATGCACAGTTTGGAAACTGGAAAAATATTCCACATTTTCTGGAAGCTTTCTGGAATACCTTTCATTTCAAAACTATTGCACACTTTGAGCAAGATATGAATTCCTAAATATTCAGCTTTTCTCCCAATTTGTGTGCCAAATTTCAAATTTTCCCTTTTTTTCTTTCCCCATTCTCTTTTAGAATTTTCTAGATCTTTTTCCCATTCCTTCTTGTAACCTGTTGAAATGTTTTTTGGCTTCTGAACGGAATCGGAGAGCTCATTCAAACATAAATTCACCCAACCGGAAATGACGTAATGAATGAAGTGGGACACACCTGATGTAATGGCTTCCGCCTTCGTTGTCTGTCGACGGATTTTCTTTATTATGATTTCGTGGTTGGCACAATTTCAAGACGTTTCTCTCGAAAGGGTTGTCTGCTAGTTCAAGGTGGATGGGAACTGGAAAAGGAGGAGGAATGCTTACAGGTGTGAGTAGACACAAAGAGAGAAAGAGAGAAGTTGACATGAATTATATGAAGACAGAGCGGGCGAGCTTTCAAAATCAGCATCTGCAGACACATTTATACGCGAACTGATGGCGTTTGAATATTTAAAAATAAAAATTGATTCAGGTCTTTTTTTATGCGGTAGGAAAATTTTGATTTTATTCCAGAAAGTTTTTCTCCAAACTCTAGCTGATGAAGAATTTATTTCATACATAACACACCTACTCAACATATAATTGTTTCATATAACTCGACAAGAATTCGTTTCAAAAATATTGCACACTCACAATACGACTTCATTTCAAAAATATTGCACACTCAACATGACCTCGTTTCAAAAGTACTGCACACCCTTACAATTTACCCACTTTCATCCACGTATGAAACGGCCGACTGTCAATTATCCACTTCTCTTCAATAAACATTTCCCCAACGACAGCGATTTCGAAAACAACAGCAGGAGCAAAACCCAACAACTCAAAAATCAGTTTGTTGTTCATCCTCCATCAACCATTTCCGGTCATAATGAAACGAGAATATATAATGAGTGAGGAAAAGTGGAAAACAGGAGAGGAGATACCACCTAAAACGGGGAAAATTATGAGAACACGTTGACCGCGTGTTATCCTTTCAAGAATTCCGAGTGGGACGGGGGCGATTCCATCGGAAAAACAAAAAAGCTTCAGCATCCGACAATTTTGACATCCATTCCCTTTTTAAAAGACTTCAAAATGAGGACGGAAAATCCCAAAACAGCTCAGTCTTCTAAAAATCGTCTTTGACGGGACTTTTAAAAGAATTCTTTGGTTATAATAAACCAAACATAAATTAGGTCTTCTTATTTTGTTTTCTAAATTTCTTGCTTATAATATGTGGACAGGGACCATATGAAATATAAAATTTTTTCAAACTTTATCTTCTCATCTTTCTTTCCACCCTCCACCCCCTGTATTCAGCCCTTAAAATTTGGAAAGTGGACATTTTTGGCATATTTCTGAGCTTTCAAATTATTATTTTGTATTATGCTGGTCATAATTTATGGTTTTCATTATGCGCTTTAACACAATTCCCTAAAACCGTTAATGTTTTTTTAAAAATCAGTGGCGGGTCAAGATTTATGGAAGTAAATAGATGAACTGTATCATATCAGTAACATTTTAAAATAAAAAGGAGTCAGCTCGAGATTCCAGATGTTAGTATTAAATAAATAAATTAAAAGTGAATATAAAAAAATTTTTTTTTAGTCAGGAAAAGGAAAAGTGAAAAGGAATAACGTCAGGAAATTTTAGGGAAAGTAAATAATTGGTCCAAAGGGAAAGTAGATTTCTACAGAAAGGCAAAAGAGGAGAAAATTTTTTTTGTCTTCTGAGGAAATAATAATGATAATAAAATTTAATTTATTGCAACAGGATCAGAAAGATAACAAATATTAATTATAAAAATTTGTTTTGGTTAAGGTGAGGGAAACGACCCCAAATTTTGATTTCCTTTTGCTGATTTTTGTCAAGATTTTTCATTGTGATCTCACCTTCCTTCTTTTTCTCTCTCTGTCTCTCTTTTATCGGTCTTTCACGTTATTTCTTTCCCTGTTCTCTTTGTCTCTCTTTTTCTTCCCTTTTCTCTCTATCCCTCTTCATGTTTCTTTCTGCCTTCCTGTTTTTTTACCTTCCCTCTCTCTCTATTATGTATCTCTCAGTGTCTTCCCTTTTCTGTTTCTTGCTCGTTCTCTCTCTCTTTTTGTCCCTTTCTGCCTTCTTGATTTTTTCCTCTCTCTCTTTTATGTACCTTTCAGTCCGTTTCTTTTTTTCCGGTTTTTTTATTTACTCTTACTCTCTCTTTCTTTGTATTTTTCTGCCTCCCTTTTTTCCAATTTTCCCTCCTCTTACATGCCTCTCAGTTTTCTTTCTTCTTCTCTTTTCTTTGTTTTTTCCTCCCAGTTCCATCTTTTTCTGGTTCTTTGTTTTCTCTATTTCTATTTTTCTTCCTTTTCTGTGTCTTTCTCTTGGTTTCTGTCTTTCGGCTTTTCTCTTTGGTCTTAGTTACCTCCTTTCTGCGTTTTGCTTTTGTTTTGTCTTTCTCCCGGCCATTCATCCTTTTTTTCTCCTCCTCTCTTCCTTTGTACTCTCTATCTTTCCATTTTCTCTTTTTCCTTTTTCTTTCTTTCCCTCCTTTTTATTCCATCTTCTCTCTTTTTCTGTGTTTATTTATATAAAAAATTTCGTGAACCTTCGACTACCTGGAACGAGTGAGGCATAGCTCTGAAGGAAAGCTATCATTGTCGCACCAATGGAAACCAAACCAAAGGGTTCTCGATTGAACCACTTCCAAAGGATCATCATTATCATGACATATAAGCCTTAAAATGAGGTAAACATTCCTCAAACTCTCCTCCTATATTTTCTTTGCCCGTTCCTTTGATATAACACCAAACCAAGCTTCTAAACCTATCCTAATAATATTTATTATTCAGCTTATACGGGTAGAGTCAGTTTGACTCGCATTCAAGATGATATACCATGAAATAGACTAGAGGATGGGATATATTGTTAGTGTTAACCTCTCACTCTAGAACACTGTTTTCTGTTCGTTTTCAAACAACAAATTTTCTCTTGAATCAAAGAAGAAACCAACATCAGAATAAAAGAACTCAAAAATCTAGTTCCACGACAAAAAAAAATCGTCGCCATTAATAAGAATAAAAATGACGTGGTTCGTCCTGGTGGGAGACCACACAAACTATAAAACTGTCAATTACGAATCAGTCCAAAGAGAGAAAGAAAAGGAGGATAGGAATAAAAAGGAATGTAAGAAAATAAGAGAAAAGAAAACACATCCAGGGGGTGATATGTAGAGGAGTGAGGGAATAAAAGAAAGAAAGAAAATGGCGGAAGGGAGGAAGAGGAGGTGAAAAGCTTTAACCAAAAAGAAATGGGAAGCCGTTAAATAAATTTACGAGAGTGGATATTGCCGAGACCAGCGGAAATGTAATACATTCATAACACATTTCTTAAATATAGAGAGAGATGGGAAAAACTGGAGACCGGAGGGTAGTAATACGAAAGGGAGGGGGGGCAGAGATAAGAAAAGGCTGAAACGAAAATGATTTCAATCTCTTCCACCTAACAAAAATGAGGAGGAAGGGGGAGGAAAATGGCGGAAAGAAAAGGAAAAACTCACCTAGAAGTCGAGGAGAAGAAGAAAACGAAGAAAAAAAGTTTTCTCAAATTCTTCGCTTGATTTACTAACAGATTATCATAATTCTTCTTTATTCTACTAATTGTCGCCATTTTTTTGTCTCCTTCCTCTTTCCATCTCCTTCTCCTCCTTTGCCATCTTCGTCTTCGCAGAGGAAAAATAAAAAAAAAGAAAAATTTAACGAGATTATAAACTTTTCCTTCTTCGTCATCACGACAAAGTCCAAAAAATCGATGAGTTCTTTCTCCAGGAGATAAGAGCTGGAGGAGTGGGATGAAGGGAGGAACGGAAGGAGAAACAGGAGGAAGGCAAGAAGGTTGGATTCCATCCTCCTTAATTAATTAAATCTTAGCCGAACCGAAGGAATGCCAAATCCATAAACATAAAGTATAAACTATTGTCTTCGGCTTCAGATCCAGATAAAAATTATTTTTTTTTGTCTTCTGGAATTGTCTTCTCTAGATAAAAAATTAATCATATAAAAAATGAGAGAGGAACTGAAGGAGGGGGAGGAAAAAGAAAAACGATTTTCTTTTTAAAAGAATTGTTTTTGGAATTGAGTTGGTCTAACTCACCCCAAGTTCAAACAGGAAATTCGAAAGAAAGTTTTCTCTTTATGTTTTCTCTACCTGTAGACATACAGATTATATAAATGCGAAATTCGTCCTATGAAAAACAGACTTCAGATAAAACGTATTAAATTTCGATTTAAACATCTGAATCAAATGATACAGATAATCTTAGTGCTTTAGACTTAATACTGTCTCAGATATTCTAGTCGACTGTCGGTTGCTAGGGTCTCAGTTCTGAAATTCTGTCTATGAATCTATCCCCATATACATAATAGCATCCCATCTCGAGCTCACACAAGAACTCCTTTCCCGAAAAAGACTAAACTAACAATGAGGGGAAGAAACTTCAAAAAAAAATCTCCTGTATCTCTCCCTGTGGAAAAATCGGAGTGAATCGAAAAATCTCGTTTTTAAAACAACATAAAACCCTAACGAAATTCGATATCTCGTGATAGCGTATGTGCGAGAGGAAGGATATAAGCTAATAAAAGAAAACGGACCATCAAACGAGACCGCGCCCTCCACCCACCCCCCGCGTAAACACACGTTTACGCGCACATACGCATACTCACATAAAACGTATAAAAAAGGGTACAAAAATTTTTCTGTTGACTTTGCATTGAGAATTGATTCCACCGCGATGGAAACTAAATCCCCCGGAAAGGAAAACATCCGGAAGTGACGTCATTATTCTGAACGACCTAGATGAAGGGAAAAAAAAACCTAAACAAACACGAAACGAACCATTATGTCCTCGCACACACTCTCATACAAACATCAAACGCGGGGGGTTGATTTTAAGAGAATCCGTTGGTGGAATTAGAGGGTGTGTGGGGGTTGAGGGAGGGTTTTTGATGCGTAGGAAACTTTCGGAAAATGGATTTAGCACCTTTCGAGAGGGAGGGGAAAAAGTTCTTTCATAGTCGTTGCTGACCATCGTTCGTTGCGATGCTGGCCATTGTGTTTAACTCAGCATTAACGCGTTTTCCACTGCCTGTATTTTCGTTTCCGGTTGGTTTTCTGGTTGTTGATTGATTTTATAAACGAAAATATATAAAATCATTTACATATTAAAGATTTGAGAGGGAATCGTTTTGACGAACGTGACATCAAATAAAATAGAAAAACGGGTGAGGTGGTAGTGGCGTGTTGAGTAAGGAAAGAAACGGGATGTTTGAAACGTAAAACGTTCGACAAAGCGTTCGAGAAGATTAAGGAATGGTAGGAGAAACCAAAACTTTACATTTTCGAGGATAAAGAAAGAATTTGGAAGAAACACAAAGAGAAAGAAGAGAGGGAAATAGCTGAAATTGTCTTTCGGTCTGCTTTGACAATACTTCCGCTTTTCACTTGTTATTTCCACTTGTTCCTTCTTCCCTATTTCCCGATTCCTTTGATATTTCTTTATATTATGATTTTTATAAGAAAAAGAAGAGCGAAAAAAAAAGGAAACGAAAAGAAAATATTGCGGGAAAAGCCTGTTTTCACAGCTGTTAAACTTTCGAAATTAGAAAGTTGAGCGGAAGCGTTTAACGGTTCCCGTCTGCAAATTAAACTGTTTAGGTCGTTAAGTAGGAGGATTTAAATAAATAAATAAATCCCCGGAAGTGAAAGAAGAAGAAGACAGATGAAGGGTTAAGAAGTTGGTTGAAATAGTTTTCTCCCTAGACACAGACGGAGAACACACAACACATACACTCGGAAAAGCGTAACATTTGTCTAGACGTGTTGTAAATCAGTCGTGGTTGTGAGGAGTGGCAGGGGGTGGAAAAGGAAATTAAAATCGGTGGCAATACCACTACCCTTAATAACGTCATTCTGTACTGTATATATATGTACTGCATACATCCCCCCCCATTCGGGTGTTATAATAAAACATAAAACGGCTGTCCGCTTAAATTCATTGACATGCCTACAGGACCTCAACACACTAATGAGAGACATATACAGTATATACAGATACGGGTTTATACAGAAATAATTTGGTAGTTGATGGGTTAACAGAGACCCTGACACACTGTTCTGACCAGAACGAGTCGTCGAAGGAGAGCTTTTATCTAGAAGCCTGAAAAGCTTTGTTTTCTGATTTTTTCTTTTTGTTTTCACCCCTTAAACTAACTTCCGGTTGAGATGTGCCTACTATTTCTACAAGGCTAAAATTGTTCTGTAGTCTTAGATTTTAGCTTTTTGACACTTTCTCAATATTAGTCCCCTACTCCCTCCCAAAAAATAAAATTTTCATTTTTATCTCCACGATTATCTACATTTCATCCCCGAAAATCCGTTTCCGTTCTATTTCACTGACTTCCGGTTCTCAGATTCGATTGTTAAGAAGTCTTGTATAGGAGTAGAAGAAGAATGAGAAGAAGAAAAACAAAAGGACATGAAAGCCAAAAACGTGGAGAACTTTGCTTCAGACACTCATGAACAATGCGAAGGCGTTCGAGAATTAATGATTCGGGCAGAGGGTAAGGGCGGGGGTGGAGGGGGTGCAGATCCTTTTAATTTCTAAACGTCTCCGCGCATGCTCAGGGCAATAGTCCAACCTGCTTATTTATCGACAACCCCGATAACAGTAATCAGAGACCATTACGAAAATTCTACAATTTGTTATCACGCCTGATTCGTGTCAGGGTGGTCTAATCATCGGGAGAAAGGGAGATCCCAGGGTAGATAGAGGTATGAGAGAGGGAGGAAGGCGGGGTGGGGGTGGGATTAATAACACTGACGAAGCAAGATTCTAGAAGAAACCCCCGAGAAAGGAATAATGATTCCGTGTCGAGCCGTTTAGCAGATAACTAATATTGAATGGATGGGATGCAAAAGGTGGCAGCTTAAGGGTTGATGATGAAGGTGCGAGAAAGGTGGAGGAGGAGGATGGTTCAAGGGGGAAGGGGCGGGAAAATGTAAACAAGTTATGCGATGAGCTCAGGGCGTAGAAATTATGGATTATGCGAGAATAAGGGCCCGAGCCCCAATCCATTTTACTAATTTACGTTTCGTTTGATTTTGTAACATGTTGCTTTTATGAAATGAGTTGACTTTCTGGGGAAACGTCCCGTTGAATGAGAGCTTATACGAGGGAAAGGGTGGAAGAGGGAATGCTGTCGGAGGGAGAGAGGGAGGGGTAGACGTGTGAGGAGCTTTTGCAAATTTTAAGGATTATGGGAGTTTTAAGGGCAATTCGTGTTTGGAGTTTTGGTGGTGATGATGATCTTCTCTCGCAATAAAGGTGAGAGGAAGACAGGGAAGAGGAGGAGATGTTGGGGGAGGGTTGACAGAGGTTTGCTTTCCTCCGTAACACATTTATTCACTGTTTCTTGCCCATTTTGAAGACTAAAATGAGGGTTGATTGATATGAGATTAACTGTGGAAGGAGTGTAGTTTCCAAGACCAAAATCCTATACCCCTCCTCCTCCTTTAAAAGCAACCGTCAATTCGTACTGATGGATAGTTTGAACCCCATCTCCTAAGCCAAGAGAAGGTTTCATTCACTGAAAACTCTTTCAAGCCACACGTGTACCCTGGAAGTGAAGAGGTCAGAGATAACAAAGAGACCTCTTTCCAGGTAACGCCGAATTCCAACCTAAAATTAAGCCTAAACAACTCAGCCATGCTGGAAGGAACACCAATTAGGTGATATCTGTTTGTCTTAACTATAAACCTAATCCCTCTTTTTGTCCCAATCACTCAGATTTCTTACAGTATAGTCTTCCTGTGGGCTAACAGAATACCAACAGAGCAGCGATGAACATTTCTTCCATACAAACAAACCTCATAGGAATTGTAAGAAAACATGCCTCACCATTGCTGTTATGTTACTAAAAACAATATTTTGTAAATGTGTCGAGTTTATTTGTTGTGCAATACTTTTGAGATGAAGTATTTATACTCATAGGTGATAGAGCTACACTCAGAGAATCAAAAACTCGCAGTTGGCCTATCTCTAGGACTGAGTAAAAATTAGAAATACTAAACAAATCACGAGACAGCAGAGCTTATGTCTATTGTTCTGCGATCCCTAAAAGACACGAAGAAAGCAAAGAAAGAAAGTCACTACCACAGAGAGAAATAAAGACATCAAAACGACCCAAGAGACAAACAAGCTGGAACTAAAATAAATTTCTTACTCTATGACTTAGAAAAATTTTTGACAATGTCGGCGAAAACAAAGAGAAACCCCAAAAAATCACCAATTTGACCCAACCAACAAAAAAATTAAAAAGAGAAGAATAAAGAGAGAATCGAAAAAGAAGAAAGAAAGAAAGAAAGGAGAAAAAAACCAATTCGGAAGACAAAAACCGAGTGCCACAGCCTGCAAAACAGATTTTCAAAAAGCGGAAATCCATTTTTTATTCAAAATAATCTCACATGGCGGTGACAACCCGCAAAAAAAAATTCTCCAAGTCATAATTCTTCAAAAAAGAAAGAATTAATGGAGATTTAGAGCAGAATAGAGTTGGGAGCGGGAGGGGGCGCCAGGGGGGTGCTGGAAAATTTTTGTCTTTTCTTTTCTAATCCCCCGCACATGGCGATTTTGAAAGCTCTGAATGGAGTATTTTCCTTTTTTTTTAAATCGCGGAAGGTGGGTGGCGGGATAGGGATGAAGAGGTATGTGTGAGGAAGGGGTGAAGAGGAAGAGGAGGATGCGGAAACAGCGCGCATTGTGCCTCCCGTGACAGATTGTGAAGCATTGCTGTAGAAACGTCGGGAGAAAGAAAATTTAATTTAAATGCGTTTACGTGACGGCCCCCGAAGCCTTTTATTATAATGAAAAATTGTAATTAGTAAAAACCCCCGAATTTATAATGCGTGCGTTTTCCGAGGGAAATGTTTCGCCTAAGAAAAATACCGTGAGAAGGATGATTAAGTTTCAGAGAGGGCGGTGGGGGCGAGCGGAAGCTCCCGACTCGTTTTCGGAATACCAAATTTGACGAGCTCAACGCCGCTTTATTTCCCTTCCATTTCTCTGATTCCAGATTTTCATGTTTCTCTCGGGTTGTGCGATTTATTTTACCCGAAAACTAACCGCCCCCTTCCTTCAGTCCATCCCTCCCCTTACCATCTTTTTTGTGTTGCGGACAGATGAAAAACAGATGAAGGACAGTGACCGCACACGCGGACCGCAAAGCGGATGTGCGACAAATACGACGACCAAACGCATGAACCATAAACCGCACAACCTTTCTTCTTATAAATCCACCTTTTCAATAATTCTTCCGAGCGGATGTGACGTCACCGGTAAAAGCTTCAGTTGGAAATAATCCTCCTCAACCTCCTCTCCGAAGCTTTTCTCCCAAAACTGGTGGAAAAAGCCCCCGAAAAACCTTTTCGTTTCCATTTCCAAATATCCGACTCATTGGGAGGAAAACCAAGTCAACCGGAAACAAAGGAAGAGGAGAAAAGGGAGGAGGAAGGAGAGGAAAATAAAAACCAAAAACAAAGGAAGTTTAAGCAAATTTAATAAAATAAAAAGTTTAAACAAATAATTACGTGAAGAGAGAGAGAGAGAGGCAGAAGAGGGCCCTAGCCAGGGAAGAAGGCAAAAAAACGGTTCTTTTAAACAAATTAATTGCTCAATTATATTTAAATAACAAAAAAGGTGGGAAGGAGGTGAGGAAGGGATGGGGGGGAGGTTGGGAGAGGGCAAAACCAATTTATTGTTTGGTTCAGTGATTTTTTACATGAACTTTTCCTTTGTTTCTTTCCTTTCGGAGACAAAGGTAAATTTACGATGCCGGAAAGAAAATAATTACGTATCGTGAGCCGACCTCGTTAATAATAATACATAAATACATGTAAATAATTTTTATTTATTTATTTATTTTTTGGTTTAATGGATTTATCAAGAAATGATTTACTAATTCACAAAAAATAAATTTTAACGCGAGAGGGGTTGATAAGGAAAGTGCGTTACGATGAATTTTGAAAAGGTGAAGGATGAGGTTTTGGAGATTAAGTAAAGGGTTGAGGGTTGCTTACCCTTCATTTCGAAAATTTTAGAAACAAAAGTGTTTTTCGATTAAGAATAATTAAGTGTTTTTCGTTTGTACCTGTCTTGAGTATAGGTCAAGCTTGAGTGGTTGGGAGAACAATTGTGGGGTTCAGCTTTAAAAGTACGGATGCCTTAATTCAGGGTTAGGCAACCTGCGGCGAATCATCACTCTTTGGATGTGAAACTGCTGCTCTTTATTTCTACACGCAAATACTTACATACTATAAGTATTATAATACTTAATATTCATACTTAAATAATAAGTAGTTATCTAATAGTGCCATATATATAATATATTATCTATAATATATTAAACAAGTAGATATTTTTACTTATAGATACTTTATTTATGTGAGTACTATTTTTATACTGTAATTTTATATATACTACTGTGGCAAGAAAAAATTTTATGGCTCTTTAAAAACTTTGAAATTTTGTAAATTTCAATTTTTAGCCCTTCAGACTCAAGAGGTTGTTGACTTCTGCCCCAATTCAATAATTTCAAAACATAGCTGATGCTCCGTGGCGTACAGGAATGATAACCTTCGTACAGAGCTGAATGATTGCATGGCGCAACTCTTTTAAAGCATATGGAACGTCATAAACACACGGAAGTGGGTAACTAGCTCTTCACCAGTGATATCAACAGATTATATCAACACCGAGTGATAAGGACTTGGTCAAAAGGTTCAAACCTCTTTAAAAGTATAAATATTAGTTTAGTATTAATCTAAAAGTGTATATTGCTTAATGAGTATCACTTCTGTCCTGTAACATTGGAAATGCTGCAAAGAAACCACTGGCAATAATTTGGAAATATGTAGCAACCGAAGAGAAGAAGAAATCTTTTCACATGTTCGACTTAAATCAATGATTTTCAAAAATACTGCACACTTCTGGGAACCAAAATTTATAATCAATTTATCTCTCGAACAACTGACATTATCTCATTTCATAAATACTGCACTGTTTTCATTTACAATTCATGTTATAACTATCCAGCACCTTTGTTTAATACTCATTTCAAAAATAATGCACACTTAATATGTTATTTAAGTTGTATGGAGTTCAAAGCAAGTGACTATACCTAAGAGAGACATAGATGTGATAACACACCACCCCCTCTACACCCCTTTGATGTCATCACACAGAAGAACAGAAAAAAAATTTGTAACGCGCCTAAAACCCATAAATTCCTTAAGACGAGCCTGGAGGATAAGGAGGAAGCTGTAGGAAAGGGGCGGGGCGAATAAAAATCTTTTTCCCAGCTCATTATTAAATGAACACGATGAATAAATAAATTTCTGAGAGGATGTCGGCCATTTCCGGAAGTAATTCATTTTTTAAATTATTAACCGAAAGGCCGGAACTCCTCGGATGAAATCCTTTTATTTGCCTTTGTAAAATCCGATTTTTTGTATAAGTCAATAATATAATATAAAAAAAATAAAATAAAAAGAAGGAGAAGAGAAGAGAAAGAGAGAGAGAGAGAGACGTTATAATGTTTTAATTAATGTTTTTATGGTTTTCCGCCCTTTATTTTCGGAAAACTCTCAAAATGAAAGGCAAGCCGCAATCTTATTATGTTTTCTCCTACGATTACATCGCCCTTGATTATCAAGATTTCCTTTTCGGAAGCTTTTCATCTTCTTGCATAGACTTGAAAGCCTTTTGTTTTCCTTTTCCACGAATCTCGGCTTTCTTTCTTCCTTTCCCTTCCCTTACCGTCTTTCCTATGGCTCAAGCCTATGTCTTGCCTCCTCCCCTGTGACATTTTTGATAGATTTGCCACTCCTAACTTCAAAATCTACCGTATATACAAATTAATGTGTCAGACTCTTATACTGTAACACTTTTCTGAGCTTGATTTCTTATAGCAAAGGTTTTTAGAATCGGAAGTTAAAGATGAAGCTCGATTACGATCAGGTGCCAATCTCAGGTTAGTTGGTGAAGTATATGTTTGATTCTTTATAAAAACAACATCAAACCACAAAATCTTACATATTATTTATGAAGTGATTTGATGATATATGATTTATGAAATGAATTCAAAGTGTGCATTATTTATGAAATGAATCTGAAATGAGAGCAAGCATTTTTCATAATGCGTCCTCAGAAGGAATGCATCACTTAAGAAAGAATTTTTGTCATTATTTATGGCAGTGTGTAATGTGCAGTATTTATGAAATGAAATATTAGTGATAGCCTTCAATATTTATGAAAGGGGCTCCTCATAAGAATGTTGATCTTGAGTAAAGTCAGTGGGAGAGTATGCTGTCGTCGAAATTACGTGACATTTTGGTGGACAATGTCTTGTTCATATAGCCGATTTTATCAGTATACTGTCATTGTTATAATTGTGTATAACTCAAAGTAATAAATAATAAAAAAATTATTAAGTCCGGTGTTCAAGATCCAAATTCGGTTCCTCAGTGAAGGAATTAAATGTCATCACCTAGTGTCACAATCATCAGCAATAATTTTGAATCTCATTAAACACGACGCCCTGCTATCCTGTTACCATTCTTTATAAAACAATATAGTATAACAGAGTATAGTAGAGTGTTATTATATTATCATTTAATATATCGTTGGGGCGGGAGAAGTAAGCACCATCAATGACAAGGTGAATTCAATCTCTCACCCAAACAACACCAAACTCGTTCTCGCTATTTTTAAAAGACAGCCTCCACCCAACAGCCGAACTTTTTTTAGCGAACCAGAAGCAAGTTCGTACATGCTACAAAAAACTCACCTTCCTAAAAAAAACTCAATCAACCGAAAGAGCAGCAGAGCAGAATAACAGATGAAACAACTGACGGGGGCGAACTGCAGGAGACCTTATAATTTAGTTACGAACCGGCCCTTTCAGGGTGGGAGAGAGGAGTGAAATGGAGGTAGAGGGAAAAACCACCCTTTCGCTTCCTCCCCTCCAAAAAAAATTCATATTCTCTTTTTTGTATACAGGAAATTAGATTTAAAAATTAAAAAAAAACTGTACAGCAAAGAAATATTGCTGACTTTCACGGGTCGCGATGTAATTAGACTCGAAGCTCGACAACGACAACAACAGCGACAACAACGATGACAAAAAGCTCCAAATTTAATTTCAACAGGAGAAAAAAAAAAAGAAAATTTAGTCAAGCTTTGTGTGTTCCAGAGTAAAGAATAATTAATAATACATAATTCAGAGAAGCGAAACGGCCGCCATTGTTGCAAAAAAAGCGAGAAACAAAAAAAAATTTACATCAGTATGCTGAGAGAGTCGCGAAGTGGATAAAAAAATAAAAAAAGAAGCTGAGAGGACGTTGCTTACAGAGGAGGAGGAAGAGGTGTTAAAGGAGGTCCTAATCAGGTAATCCCCTCGGATTTCACGCTGAGAAAACATTTCGAAAATGAAGCTTTTCCCGTCCCACCGTTCGCGCCACCTGGAACTTAAGTCGACACGTCCTTCGAATCAAATTATGGAATTTCTGTCGGCTGTAGGAGGTGGGAGGAAAGAGAGAGAGAGAGCTTTAAAAGAAACGGCGGAACTCGCGCTAACCATTTTCTCGATCAAACTTTTTACCTCCTCCTCCTCCTCCTCCTCCTGTAGCCATACAGTCGCGAGACGGGGATGAAAGTATAAAAAGACGGAAAGTTTTTTGTAACTGTTAAGTAATCCGTTTAACAATTTACGATTCGCGAGGAAGAGGAACCGCTTTGGGGGTAGAAGAGGAAGAGGGAAGGAGGGGAAGAAGGAAGAGAAAAAAAGGAGAAGCTTTAACGACTTTCGAATACAAATGAGATTAGATAAGCGAGAACAACATTATGTCGGCCATGATGTAATACGCTTTAGCAGTATAACACTCTTCACTTTCCATCTTCTCATAATCTACTTTCCCTTTACTGTATCGGTTGTTTGGTTTTAATTAAAATGATTGGTGATCAAAACGCGTAAAAAAAAGACCATTTCCCGGCATATTTTTTAAGCGGTCTAAGTGTATATGAAATTTTGGGCACCCTTGCGGTCGTTGACTATCATTTGAATAATGTTTCGTTTAAATATCAAATATTTCAAATTTCTTTTTTTGGGGGGAAGCGAAAACTAAAATGTCGGAGTAAAAATATGTGAGAGTAGATAAATTATCTGATATACTGTATATATAAAATAATGTATTTCCTTTTTGTCAGTGTTTCCTGAAGTTTTGGACACTTATATTCCGGTCAGTCCAAGTATCGCGGTCACGAAATTTCCATTTCGGTGTGAGAATAATTTCAATTGGTTTCCCCGAGGGTCATCCGTCATTACTCACGAGCGAACCATAGACCCAAACCCGAGACAACACATATTCGGTTTTATCTCCCTCTTTCCCTCCTTCCTCTTCCTCTTTCCTACTCTCCATTTCTCTCTTTCTCCTCCTTCTCGATTTGATCTCTCTCTCTCTCTTTCTTCTTTAGATGGTGTTTTTCAATCTTTCTTCTTAATTTCTTTACATTCTTTCTCTCTCTCTCTCTTCTGTTTTTTTTTCTAGGTTCTCCTCTCACTCTCTTTCTTCATCTTTCTCTTTGCCTTCAATTTCTCTTTCTGCTTGTCTTTGAAATTTGCCTTTCTGTCTTGAAGTTCTACCTTTCTTTCCATCTCTTTGCCTTTATTTTTCTTGGCTCTTTATACTCAATTCTTATGTTCTTCTTGCTTCTCTTTCTGTCTCCTTTAAATGCTACTTTTCTCTCTTTTCCAATCTCTTTTCTTTACGTCCTCTCTCTTTTATGCGCTTTCTTTTAAAGATCTTCCTCTCTTTTTTCTTTCTCTTGTTCTTCTATTTCTTTAAGTGTAGTCTTTAGATTCTACCTTTCTGTGTCTGTCTCTTTTTCTTCTTTCTCTCTTCGTATATTTTTTCGTCTTTGGGTCCTACTTTGTTTTATGTTTCTTTTCTCTTCAAGATCTCTTTCCCTCTTTTCCACTGGTTGTTTTCTTCTTCAATTTCTCTCTTTCCCCCTTAGACTTCATCCATTATTTTCTTTCCTTTTTTATGTTCTCTCCCTCTTTCTTTCTTTTTAGCATCTCTGTAGAATCTCTCTGTAAATTTGAGTTTCCTCTCTATTTTTCCTCTATAAGTTCTATCTTTTCTCTCTCTTCTCACCATCTTTTCCATGTCTCTTCTTCTGCATATTTTTCTTCTCTTTATGACTACGTATATATATCTCTCTAACATTTTTCCTTAACTCTTTAAAACCTTTTTCTCTCCCTCATTCTCGGTTTGAACTCTTCCTCTCTTTAGGTTCTACTTATCCCACTTGCTTTCTACTTTGCCTTCTTCCACTCAACACTTTGCTTCTGCTTTCTGGGGCGCAACTCCACTTCCAACTTCTTATTTTGGAAAAATTTTCTACTTCCTCTCTCTCATTATTTCTCTGTCTCTCTATTTGTTCTTGTTTCTTTCTCATCATTTATATCTCCACTCTCTTTAATTCGTTGACACTTTCACTTACGCGACAAACCATTTTCGGAGATGAATTAAAATTAAGCAAAGAAGAAGAGGAGGAGAAAGAGAAAGAGAAGAGAGGCAGAAGGAATGAGGTCACGTGCACCCAGGTCCTTAATTGATCCGATTAATCGGTTTATCGAATCGGGCGCGTCTTGATTAAAGAAAAAAATCAGGAATAAAGGAAATAAATTGAGAAACTAGTTGGAATTAAAAGAATCGGAAATAAAGGAAGACAGAAAGAGGAAGAGGAGGAGGAGGAGAAGTCGTGGTCGGGTTTATCTAGCCGAGCTTTTTCAAAGCGTCTTCACGAAAAGAGAAAATTTTTTCAACTTTCTTTCCCTCCTCTTTTCTTTCTTTCTTTCTTCCTCGATTTTTTTGTTTTTGAGTTTTGGACCGGAGAACAACTCGATTAAAAGTTTTTCTGCGGTGAGAATACTTAAAGAAAAGAAGAAGAACGAGAAGAGGAAAAAGTTTTTTAAGCAAAACCTGAAGGCGTAGGAGAAGAAGAAGAAGCAAAAGCTTAATGAAAAATTAAAGCAAAATATCTTGGAGAGCTTTTTTTTTTATTTGAGGCGACAAAAATCTTAAGCTGGTAGTTTTTTAGGCGCGTTTCGTTTGCTTTCCCAGTTTTTTTATCCTTATTTACTCAAGCAAATTGAAATTTTTTGTTTTTCTTTTTTTTCTTCTTTTGCTTCCCTCCATTTCACTTAAACGCCGTCTTTTTCTTCTTTTTGTCATCTAGCAGAAATCAAACTAATTTTACGGTCTGTTAGTCTTGACAAAGTTTTCTGCCAGTCTTAATTCCCCTTCCTGACTTTTTGTCAGTTGTCTAACTGGATGGAGAGTTGAGTTAGCGTTTGGTTCCCGCTCTGGGAAACAAAAAAGAATTAGGAGAACAAGACAGAGAAAATTAGAAGGAGAACTAGAGAGAGAGAAAATAAATTAACTAAAAGAGAATGAAAAATATTGAGGAAGCACAGAAATGGAAGGAAGGGAGGAATAAGAAAGAAATACCTAGAACGAAAGAATAGACAAAGTGAAATAAATGAAAAGAAACAAAATGAGAGAAAAAGGGTAAGAAAAAAAGGAAAGAACAAAGAGAGGAATGGGGAAGAAGTAAGAACCACAGAATGGAGGGTAAAAACGGAAAAAGAAAGACGAGAGGGTGGGACGAGAAGAAGAATCTATTAAAACAAATAAACAAAACAGACAGAATAGGTAGAAAATTACGATTCAAAGAAAGAAAGAAAGAAAGAAAAAGAAAAGGAGAAGAAAAACCTAAAAAGAGAAAAGAGAAAAAAGAAAAAAAAAAAAGAAAACAAAAATAAGAAGAGAAGAGAGAATAAAAGACTGAAAAGAGCCTGAGAAAAGAAGGAGAAAAGAAAACACAGTGAAAGACAATAGTAGAGGAAGAGAGATGGGAAAAAGGGTGATACAAAGAAGGAAGAGAATAACAATGAAGAGAAATAAAATGAGAAAAGAAAGAGAGTAGAAGAAGAATAAAACAAGAGAAATAAAAAAGACTGAGTAAGTTATAAAAATATTTAAAATGAGAGAATAAGGGGGAAGTAAGGCAACAGAAAGACGAGACAGGAGAAAACAGAGAGAAAAGGAGAGAGAGAGAGAGAGAATAAACAAGGGAAAACAAAGAAGAAGAAAGTCAAACTAGTAAAACAGAAGAAAAGGCAGTTTGAATGAGAGACGAAAGACTAGAAAAAGGAAGACAAGAAGAAGCTAAGACAGAGACAGTACGAACGAGAAAATGAATGAATGAGAAAATGAGAGAGAGAGATCACCTACTCTTTAGAAAAATTCTCATTAAGCCCAAGGAAAAAATTTATTTTTATTTTTTAGAAATTTCTGTGAAAATCTTCTCCACCTCCTCTCTTCTTCCTCCTCCGCCTCTTTCTTCTTCTTCTTGGAATCTTTTCTCTCCAATCTCTCTCTTGTCCTCTTCCGTCCCCTCACTCTCAAAAGAAAACGTTAACAAAGTTTTCTGCGCTTCGGCAAAAAATTAAAAAGGAAAATGAAAGGAAAGCGGAAAACTTTTTTGTTTTCCTTTCCAACATCCCCGATAATTCTAATTAATAATTATTTATAACTTTTTTATGAAATGTGTTTTTCTGTTTTCATTCATTTCTTTTCTTCTTCTCCTCCTCCTCTCACCACCACCATCTCCTCTTCCTCGCCTCCTTTTGCACGTATTTCCATTAAAACTCTTTCCATTTTTTTTTCTTTCCCAGAGAAAGAAGGAGAAGGGGGCGGTCGAGGAGAAAGAACAGACAGCGATTATTTTTCTGCTTTCGAAATTATTTCTAAAATTGTCTGAGCGCTTACTGATATGTAGAAAATGTTTAATCGATACTTATTTGCTGACAGAAACAAGAAAAGTCAAAGTGAGTGACAATAATAGAAGAATTAGAGAAAAGAAACAGTAAGGGAAAGAGAATAAAAACAAGAGAAAGAAGAAAAGGTACTGTTAGATAAGAGACAAAACTAAAAGGAGAACAAGAGAGAAAGAAAGAGGAGACAAAATGATAGGGGATAGAAGAAAAGAAGTTAGGGCAAAGAGGTAGGACAAAGAAAAATGAGAGGGAAATGAAAATAGTGACAGCAAGAAAGACGAAAAGGAGAGAGAAAAGGAAAAAGAAAGAAAGACAACACAGACAAAAATAAGAGAGACAGAAGATAACACAAAGAAAAGTACACCAACAGAGCCAAAGAAGAAGTAGAGAGAACTGTCAGGTTCAAACCTGTTCATTGTCAGGTGCTGACGGTTTCATTTAGAAACTTCAATCTTCTTTTCTAAAAGAAACTGTTCGACTAAAATCACACTAAAGTGTAATAAAGAAAATTAATAAAAAGTATCATCTTGATGAAAACAAATCAATCAATCAATCAATCAGTCAGTCAATCAATCCTCACTGAGCTTTTTTTTTAAAATCGTTGTCTTAACCCTTTTCTAACTTTCTAAGTGTACGAATGAACCTTTTTCTCCTTTCTTTCCAGCTCTCCTCTTCTTTCCATACTGTTATTCTCCTTCTCTTTTACCATGTTTCTCTTACTTCCTCTTTCTCTCTTCTATCAGGATGTTCTTCTTTTGTCTTCTTTTTTTGCCTTATTTTTGTCTTTGTTGGCTCTCCTTCCTTCTTTTCTTCTGTTTTTGAAAATTTGACTTCCTCCTTTTCTCTCTCTCATTGCATAACTCTTATTTGTGTTTTCTCTCTTATTCTTCTCTCCCCTACACTCTTTCTACATGTTCTAACTCTTTCTTAGTAGTATTTGGTAGTATTTAGTGGTAGATTAGTTTAATTTCTCTTTTGTAGCATTCCTCTTCCTCAGTTTCTCTTTCTTCGTCTTCTCTGACGCCTCATCTCTCTTTTTCATCTTATTCTTTTTCCCTCGCATTCATTTCTTCTTTTTTTCGGTCTTTTCTCATTCTCTCTCAGCTTATTTCCACTCATCTTACTTTTTTCATTATTTTGTTCTAAGTATTACTTCCTGTATCATTATTTTCTTCCTACTCTGACTTTTTATTTACTGTTGTCTCTTTTTCTCTTGTTTTTCCTATTGGCCATTCTTTGATATTTGGTTTCTGGATATATTTTTCTTTTTGTGTCTGTCACTGCAAAAAGAAACCTGTTCTGTTATAACCCTCAAGTTTTGAAATATTCGCGACTATTAATGTTTACTAACGTCAGCTGAAAGTAAAATTTTTGTAATGAGACATTCTCATTGGAAGAAAGTTTGGTTGTGACTTTTGAACCCCAAAATTGAACACAGAGAAATGTCCCAAAGTCTTTCTCTGAGTGTCTTCGCCTTTTAAACATGAGAATTTTATTTTATTTTATTTATTTTTCGTAATTTTGGTTTTATTGTTGTTAAGAAAATCAATCTCGGATTCCAGCTCCCATCACATAAAGAGGAAGAGAGAGAGAGAGGAGAGAAAGATTTATCGCAGAGTGTATATTCCCCAGTTTGAAGGCGTAATTTCTATCGAATGGAATTCATGGGCGAATTTAAAAGGTTGGCGCGCTTCACACAGCCTTTTCGAAAACCCATTAGAATCAATGTCAAGTGCCGCTTTTTTCAACCGCAGACTCTTGATTTCTCCACGTATGGTTTGCCCTCCACCCACCGCCTTCTACTCCTTTTTTCCCTCTTCCTCTTTCTTTCTTTCCTTTTTTTTATTTTTGTTTGCTAAAAGTTTAAAATGTAATTTGAAAATCTCTTCACAGTCTCTCTCTCTCCCTCTCCTCTCTTCTTTCCAAAACCTCTACCTACTTTTTACCCGTGGATAAATTTTTCTTTTCTTTTTTTTCGACGTTTTTTCCCCTCCCCTCCCGAGAACAAGGATTGGAAATTGAAAAATTGTTTTTGTTGTTTGTTGTTGTTGTTGCTGCTGCTGTTGCTCCCGTTCGTAGGATGGGAGGAGAAGTTTTTATTTTTTTGATTGTTTTTAGAAAATGTGTTCGACTGAGTTTTGTAACATTCTTTTCCTTTTTTTCTTCTTTTCTTTCTTTGAACAGTTGCAAGAGGAAAACAGGGTCACGTGTGGGGGTTTTGTTTTCCTCAAAGAAAATTCATTTCCTGTTTAGTTGTTGTTTAGATTCCTCAATCTAGGAAGAGATTGTTGTTATCTTCGAAAGGATGTGTGGATTTGACTTTCTTTCCATCTCTAACAAAGTTTTTGACTTTTACATCCTAAAATTCAACAAAATCAACAAAAACATGTATGACAGAGAAACTGAGATTCTTAAAAAGAGAAAATCTTTAAAAAGAGGAGAAAATGAAAAAGTAAAGAAAAACCAAGAAGAAATATTTATAAAATTCAAAGAAAACAAATTATTCAAACGAAGAAGAAAATAGAAAGAAAAACTTAAGAAATAGAGAAAGAGGAAAGGAAAGCTGTACAAAAAAAAGGAAAAATAGAAATAAAGAGATTGAATAGAGCAAAAACAACAAAGAGTACCAACAAAAGAGGAAAGAAAAAAGAAGGAGAATAAATAAGATACAGAAGGAAAACAAAAGAAAGTAAAAAGAAATAGAGAACAAATAAGTAAAATATATAAAGAAACGACTAATAAGAAAACGAAAAGAAAATACATAGTAAAAAGCTAAAGAGGAAGAAAGAGAGGAAAGTAAAATGTAAAGGAGAGGATATAAAAAGATAGAATGATATCTTTAAGAGAAAAAGAAGATGAAAAAGAGGAAGAACCTAGAGAAGTAAAAAAAGGAAAAAGAATACTCTAAGGAGGAAAGAAAGAGAACGTGAAGGAGGAATGAATCCTCTTGATTGAGAAAGACCTTAGAGAAAAATAACAGATGAAGGGTAAGAGAAAGAGAGATTTAGAACCCAAAGGGAAAAAGAAAGAGACAGAGACAGAAGGATAGAATCTAAAGACAAATAAAACAGAAGGAAAACAAAAAAAAATAAAAAGCAATAGAAACAAAAGGAAAAATCAAAACAAGTAATGATTATGTCGAAACATAAACAGAAAAATTGAGAAAGAACTCAAGAGAAAGAAAGAAGAAGAGTAATAAGAAAACAGAAGAATAGAATAAAGGAGAGACAATGGGAGAAAGAGAAAAAAGAAGATAGAGGTAAAGAAAACAGAAAGAATGAACAACAGAAGAAAGGAAAAAGGAAGAGAAATGAATAAAAACCAAAGAGACCAAGGAAGACTTACATGTATAACGAACACGACTAGGAAACTTCTAAACTACCTAAGTCAAACAACAAGAAAGAGAAAGAATGAAAGCCAGTAAAGAAAAAGAAAAGAATAAAAAAGCACAAAACCAACAGAGAGAGAGGGGGGAACAAAATTTCGATGTGGATATATAACAAAAACCACCAACAGTAACTCCACCAAAGTAACACAACAGGAAAGACAAACAACAAAACATCCCCTTACAACCATTTCCGGCAGGAGTTTTCAAAATCACCCCCAAAACCACTTTTCAAAATTTCTTCAAACAAAGGAACATTTACCCCCCAAAAAATCAAAAAGTGCTCGAGGCCTCTTCCCTCCACTCCCCGGGTGTCCAAAATTTTGGTAAACCAACCAAAGCGGAAGAAACCGCACAAAAACCGCCAAAATAATCACTTCCGGTCCGCTAAACACGAATCACGATCCATAACCAAAGTTCAAAACCCTCGAGCAGACTTTTGGAAAGGACTTTCCTAAAGGAAAAATCGAAAGCTGGCTCAGAAGAACAAAACGGAAACGAGGGAAATTCATCAGTTTTTATAATTCAAGTCAAAAATAAAATAAAAATGGCGGATTCTTATGTTTTTAACAAAACATGACATAAATAAAGAATATTTACTTCAGGATTACCCTTACCCCCAACCTCCAAAATAAATAAATAAATTTCACTGACGAATGCCCTCGGACCATGAAAGATATTCGCTATTATGACGAAATTACGGGAGAAAAATTTATAAAATAGTATAACAAAGGAAGTGTTCGACGCCAGACGGACGATTTCTCCTTGATTTTGGGTGGCGGAGGCGGGATGATGGGAGGAGAGGGGGTGGAAGCCCGTCTCAAAATCCGAGAGAAAAGGCGCCACAAAGATAAACCGGAAAAATCCAAGCGAAAATTATGTATCAGATCCGAATAATTTTCTTTTTTTTTCTTGCTGTTCCGTTGGATCCTTTTTCTCTGACTTCCTTTTTAATAAAGTTACTGGTTATTGATTTCCGGTTTTGTGTTCTCTTTAACTAGAAAAGCTTTTCTTTCCAAAGATAATAAAAAATTTTCTTTAATGAAATAGAGTTCCGTCTTTTGTCGGGGTCTCGAAGTAAATGAGACTTTCCAGGATTTTGATATAGAAAACTTTTTGTGTATGACACTTTTAAGCAAAACCAGTGGTTACCAACCGATTTTGGGTCATGAACCACCAAAGCATTTTTAAAATCTTGATGCCCCTCTCGACACGTGACCGGGAAAACCGGAAATATCTTGGAAACCAATTACACATGTACCTACAATTATTTTATGAACTCTACGTATCGACACGAACATTCACGTTCAAAGACTCACTTGAAAACCATAACTCATTCTCGAATTAGCCCCATAGTCAGCCTATGGGCGTACGTACTGCCCATGACCCACTAAAATATTGCCATGTCCCACCGGTGAAGTCTGCGTTCCACAATGGGAATGACCAAGCTTAACAATTCCGGCAGAGTTGGTTATATGACCTGGTGTGGTTTCATAAATATTGAACGAAGTTTCAGGAGGTGCAATTGTAGATACGCAATATTCCAAATTCTGTTTCAAAAATATTGCACACTAGAATATAAACCTTATTTTACAAATTGCCAAATTTATATCTACACCTTATTTCAAAAACATTGCACACTTATTCATCCACAGGTTTTTGAACACAATTTTTTTTTTCAATTAATCACACTAAGGTCTTGTTTTACGCGTTTTGTAGACTCTGGTAAAATTAGAAATACAAACTTGATCATTTTTTTCAATTTAGGTATCGTGTCATCACACGCGTAAAAAAAGACCTGAGCCTAAATTTACTATTTCATCTTGGGGAATTGAAAAATGGCGCGAATTTCGTGGCGAACCATCAAACCTATGACACAAAGAACCTTTTGAGGGAACCGGAAATTTATAAAAATGGACCAAAGGTGTAACAGGAAACACAAAGAGTCATCGTTCATGTTGCTATAACAGTCTATCGAGGTAAGCGAGCGTCTTCCAAAAATGTAAAAAAAGAAAATATAAGACATGATGGTAGAAAATGGCGGGAGAGAGCTGCATCGAGGTCTCATTACGTCATCGTTCGATTGTTGAAAGTCAGAAACCCCATTCAGGAAATGTCAACCTTCAATCAACTAAGTGAAAGCCGTCACCCAGCCCTAACCTTTGAAGAAAATCTCAGAAAACAGTTTTTTACTCAAGTTGCAACTTGCAAAATCCAGAAAGTAAACAAACCAAAAATGGAAAAGAAGCGAGGACGTTAGGGTGGGGTGGGGTTTCCTCTTCCTCTCCTCCAGAACAGACCGAAGAAAGCACGATAATCCGCTTTCGGGAAAGAAACTCCGCACACACAACACCAAATCCATGTTTAAACTTGTTAAGACGAACCGCGGAAACAAATAAACAAGAAAATGTCACGTGAAAAACTCATTAAAACTTTGACGCCCCAATCCGACACTGAAGAAGTTAATTTCTGCCGCGCGTTTCGGGCTAATTTCTCTCCTCCTCCTCGGTCCCGGGAAGAGGGGAGGACGACCCGGGGAAATCATGTCGTTTACGCATCTCAAAGGCACACAGCAATTTTAATAATTGGAATTTTTTCCCAAAAGCTCCGGAAAAGCGGGAAATTCCGTTCGGGTTTAATAAAATAAAAGCTCTCATAAAAAAAAAATCCGAGTCGAAGAAAAACCGCGGATGGAAGGATGGGTGTGCTTGGGGAAAGGGAGGCTCGATACTACATCAAACAGCAAAAACAAATTTCGGGAATAAGCGAAAACCCTCCGAGTACTAATAGTCATTGAAAAGGTTTCCAAGGGGAAACTGACCAAGGAAAAAGGAAAATTCGAAAGAACGGCCAGATTTCCTCCCTCCCTCGGAGAATGAGAAACCTTTTTTGCTGTTGTTGTTGCTATTATTGTACTGTTGGTGGGCGGGGGAGGCACTAGGAAACATTGAGGGTGGAGGGGAAAGGGCGGGGAGTGAATGGATGGATGGAAACCTCACAGTGGAAACCCTGTTGAATCGAAATATGGTCAGAAGTTAATCGCCTTATGAAAAGACTTGGACGGTTATTGATCGCGGTTTAGCTAATAGTTTTCCAAAAACATTCGACTCCTCCCCCGAGAGGAGGAAAGGATTGAGTGGAGAGGGTGAAAAGAGTAGAAAAAGGAACTCTTAAAAATTTTCCTCCCGGTCCTTTTCTTCTTTTTTAGTTTTTCCACTTTTGTTTCCAAACAGCTTTCCTTTCCCTCGTTCTCCTTTCTTTCCCTCAGCTTTGGATTTTTGTCCGGAGGCAGGACTACAGTCGATGAGGTTTCGCTTAATGCGGGTGCGATACGTTTTTCGCCATGAAAGAAACTTAGAAACATACCTGAGGGACTATTTCATAAATACTTCACACTCAAATGACCAATAATTCTTGCTCACTGTTAGTCTATCACAGTTTCATAAATATTTCACACCCTCAGTCTAATCCCATTTCATAAGTATTGCATACTATTAGTCTAACCTTATTTCATAAATAATGCACACTCGTATAACAATTTTATTTAAAAAATACTGCACACTATCAATGTAATATAGTTTCAGAAACATAGTACATTCATATTTGAACTTCATTTCATAAATATTGCACGTTTCAAACAAAATCTGCTGGTTAGGGTGCGGACTTGCAATTCGTCAGTTCTTTTACCACCTAAAATAATCTTGCAACGTTTGTGTGTCAGCACAAAAGAGGCAATCAACCCCCTTCCCATTCCACCCATGCCCCCGCACCTAACCTTTCAAACGGATTAATAGAATAAAGAAAAACAAACAAACAAAAACAAAAGCGACGTTTCGTGATAGAAAGTCAAAAAGCTTCACACAAAATTCTCTTCCCAGGGAAATCGAATAAAAGTCATTGCCGGCACCGCCCCCACACCCTCATTCCCACCGATCCACCATCCACGTACAAAACCTCAATGATTTCCCGACGATTTACGTTTTTGATAAAAGAATTTCAATAAATAACAAAGCCAAATAAAAAAGCCAAAAAAAAACAATTTTCGCTTCGGACACAAAATGTTTTTGTCTCGATCCGGCTCCCCAGATAACAATGGGAAACTGTTACAGGGAAAAAAGTGACGATTGAACAAATAAAAAAATAAATTAAATGACAAAATAATGATTACGGAGACAGGATAAACAAATCAAACAAATAAATAAGTAAAGATAATGGATGAATTATTAAATCAATACATGAATGGATAAATTAAAAAATAAAATGGCGAAGAGGGAGGGGTTGAAAAACGTGGATTAATAATTAACAAAACAATTCCATCAACAATCGCATCAATAATAACGATTTTATAAATAGAAGAAGCGATGCTAACAAATGGAAATGAAAAAAAGAAAATGGCGTCGAAACGGCAAATACAAATAGGAACTGTGACGGGGAAAAATGTCGCGAGTCCATTTAAGTTGGCAATTCTGACAAATCGTCTAAAGAACAAACTCCGAATCAGGTTCTCGTCGGTGTGCCAGCAACAATCTATCCTCCTCACGTTTGGACCTTTTCTGGGTGACTTTTTCCCCGGAAAAACAAAGTCGGACAAGCACGCAGGGACCAAAAACAAAGCTAATCGCGGAGGCTTTGCTTCGAAAACATTCGATTCTAACAAACAATTCCACGTCACGGAACATAAATCAAAATTTTGGCTTAACAATGGAGTCACTTGGAAATTGTGCTACAGCTCCCTCCTCCTACTGTTCAAACAAAAAATTAAAAAAATAATTTTGCCTTCCTTTTGCTGAGGAAAACTGGAAAACATGGGAGGGGGCCCAACCGAAATTCCCAAACACTGAGCCAGTTCAAAATTTTTTGGTTTCGTTTTCCAACTCCGCCTCCCCCTTGCAACTGGAAACCTGAACCTCACGAAATATTATCGATTAGAACAAACCTCTTGAGAAACCAAATAAAGATTGCTGACTGACCTTTTTGGGGCTTTTTAAATGAAGGATTCATTAAATAAGGGCAGGGCAAAAAGTGTGCAATACTTATGGAATGGGATTAGGCTGATAGTGTACAGTACTTATGAAATAAAGTTCAAATATGAGTGTGCATTATTTATGAAATGAGGTTAGGTTAATAGTGGGCAATACTTAAGAAATGAGATAATAGAAAATAATAGATAATAGTTAATATAATAGAAAATAATATGTATACTGTATATTATTTATTTTTCATTGACTAGTTATATATAAATACATATATATTTCCTGTGTTGTTGTTGTTATAGTGTAGATCGACCCAAAGGGATATGTATAAATAAATAAATAAATAAGCATTAATAATATAGTATTAGTATAGTATATAACAAATACAAATAATTAGTGTTTATCAAAGAACCGTTACTTTCTCCCATTTGAAAATTATGTTTGCTTATGTTTTTCTATTTTCGACTGAAAACATCCCCCCCGTCACCACCCAACCCCTTCATCTCTCTTTAAAGAGGCAAAAAAAATTTTTTTTTTTTCAAACATCTTTCAGTCGAGTACACAAAAAAAGGGAAGAAAGAGAGAAAGAAAGAAAAAAAAAAGTTTTCCTCTATTTAAATCGTGAAGAGCTTTAGCAGTTAAAATACAACTGCCTTTCAAGATAAATCTTCTAACAAATTTTATTAAAAAGTTTTTCCGCCCCCTCTCACCCCGCAGCCTGCACCCCCAACCTCCTACCACCCCAAGAAGGAACATAAAAAGAAGCCAAATACCATTTAATTAGTATTAAAGCATAATAAACAGATTTTAAATTATTTTGAATCGAGGCCGAAAACTTCTGGAATTAAAAAATAAAATAAAATAAAAAAAAGGAGAAGAAAAAATGTAGAAAGGGAAAAAAAGAGAAAGAAAGAGAAATAGAGAGAGAGAGAGAGCAAGGGCAAAGAAACATAATTTCAATACGTTAGAAAAGTTGGGAGCTTGTCTTAATTGAATAAAAAATGAAAACGTTCTCCAATTTAATTCAATTCGCCCAATTCAAAAAGCTTTTTTTCCTCCCGCTTTGTTTTATTCTATTTCCCAGCCACCCCCACCCCCCAACCACCCTTCAACCCTTAAAACTTCCTACCCCTGAAACCGTCTATCCTCCTCTCCCACCACCCATCCCGTCTTTTCCGCCTTCCCAAACACGACTTGCTGATTTGCTCTGTTTAACTTTTTTTTCGGCGGCGGGGGCGGGAGGGGGTTTAAGGGATGGATGGGTGGTGGTAAGGAGAGGGTAGAAGAGGAGTCGAAAAGGAGAACGAGAAGGTTTTTAGCTGAATTAATTCGCTTCGTGAGTTTTTGCCCGAGGGTTGAGTAGGAGGAGAAGACGGGGGAGGGAAATCTGGAAAATATGAGCCTAAAAAGAGTTTTATCGGATTTTTCTTTTAGAAGGTTGGATGGGGGATGAAAGGGGTAAGGAAGGGATGAGAGTGATTAGAATGAATAAATCCAGATTTGATTTTCGGGAAAGAGTTGAGAGGGCTAATGGAAAGATTTTCCGGAAATGGTGGCCGAGTTAAAGTCGAGGGGGACTGGATGTCAACGAAAATGATTTCACCAACCCACACCTTCTGGTTTCATAAATGCCGCACACTTTTACGAAAGTTTCATTTCATAAAATATGTACACTTTTAGCAAATCGTTGTCTCTGTTATTGCTGAAGAAACCTACACCAATGTTATTATTGTTAAACTTCTTGCTGTCATGCTCTTGGAATCAAATTTTGGTTTGGACAAGAGAGAGATTTCTTGTTGGTCTACCTTCAAAGCTAAAGGCATCTTCAGTGGAAGGAAGTTTGATCTCGACTCACAGAATTGATTTATTAAATGAATACTCTACAACAGTGTGCAATATTTATGAAACTACATCAAACTCAGAACCGAACTTTTCCCTCTCAAAATGTCAGCTTTCAGAGACATTGTTGACATCGATGGCAATAGCCGTAAAAATCTCAAAACTCATGAAACAATCTTATACAAGACATACACTCCTTACTCCCGGTATTCAATGTACAAAACCTTAAACCGCCACTAAAAAAATGTGAACGGTTCCAACCATTCAATCAAAGGCTTGAATTCCCTCCGATCTTCTTCTTCTTCTACCAACACTCTGGTCATCTCATCGATTTTAACGCTCCGGATGTAAATTCAGCACAAACTAAAAGTTATAATATAATTAAATAGATAGCTAGGCTTTGATATAAGTTCTTAAAAGATAATTTAGATAGATACGAATTAGAAAGATGGAAGATAAGAGAAAATGAGAAGTCAAAACTGAGACGTAAGCCTTCGGAGAACTTGTAAAATGTGTGTTCAGTCTCAAAAAAATTTAAATTCTAGGCTTCTGTAATATTCAGGCTGTTGGATGGTTATACATAGTAGAAGTTATACAAAAGGGAGACCGAATAGACCAAACTAGACCAACCAAAAGATTTAAATTTTAATGAGACGATAGAAATCAATTTTTACGACTTGGTTATGAAGTCCTTCATCACCGTTTCTACTTCCTCGAGTTCGTGCCGACTCAGCAGGATCGAAACACACACAAATCTTTTCCCGCCGAGAAAATTTTCTATTCATAGAAGTGACCTTGACAAGACCATCACCTCTACCCCTCCCTTCCTCCTCCTTTCATTTCGAAACTTCCAGCCATAAATCCGTAGAAATAAACGGTTGCATCAGAGTTTCACCTTAATTACTCCTCCTACTCGTTACTACCTTCGCCCCCGCCTCCGCCTCTTCTTGAGAGATGTATAACCTAAAAACTTCCCTCCGCACCTCTTCTACTCTTCCTCCTTCCTCCTCTTCCAAGGAATCTCGGCTGGTGTCCGATTCCCGACCAAAAGTTTTCCGGGTGAATGCAGTCAGGAGGAAGGAAAATTTTTCTCGGGAATCTCGCGGTTTTTCCGGACGGCTAGTACCTTCACCCCCCCTCATCCTCTGGGAATTATAAAGGTGGAATACGACAATTTTTACATCTTCCGGTTTGACAACTTTTTTGTTTTCGGGGGTCAGGGAGGGCGGGGTGGAAAGAAAATTCTGTTAAAGAACACCGAGTGCGTGATGTTAATAAAAAAAAAAATTCCCGGTTTAGAATTTCCAAAGACGATTATAATTTAGCCGAGAGGGAGAGAGAGAGAGGTTATAATGTGTGTGTGCTGATAAGGAAAGCGAAAGCTTTTTCAAAACTTTCCCCCGAAAGCTCGGTAACTTTCGCAACGTCACAAAACACCGACCGACCACAAACTTTTTTTTAAAAACTTTTCCAACCATTTATTACTTTCGTTCTCGTCAAACCACCCATGTCATAAATAATGCACATCTTTATCTTCCAATTTATTCCATTAACACTGTATCTATAGCTTTCAGTGCTTCCGCTCAAATCATCCCAACCTCAAACAATTGACCAGACTCTTCATGCACCCCCGTCCCAAAACCACACGATTTGGTTTATGCGAAAAATCAATCGCGCCTATCTACGCACACTAATTGCAATTCTGGTCAGTCAAAAACTTAACCGCCCTTATCCGTAATTCGGGGGATGAAAAAAAAAGAGAGAAAGAAGGGAAAATAAAAATCTAAAAAATTATGGCCGTCATTAAACTGTTTATATAAACACGCGATAATCCAAAGTAAAGTCCTTTTCTCTGTTCTCATGATAAAATAAAAATCGTTTTCCCCGTTATTAATTATTCCGTTGATATTTTAGAAAGCGAATATTATGGTTAATTAATGAACACACACACACACACGCCCCGCCCCATAACCCCCCTGTGCCCCCGCCCGCAAACATACTCAGAAATTTAAGCTGAGGGGCTATAAAAGGAATGTCACACTAATGGATTCGAAAAAATAATTTTTTCTCTCCACTCTCCTCCAGTAAATGAAGAGCTTTAATTGTTTTGAAGACCCGGGGCGGAGGGAGGGATGGTAGATGGTTATTTAAAGATTTGTAGTCTATAATTTTGCTATTTTTCGAAAATTGTTTTTGAGTTGGAGGAACGGGGAGATTGGATTTGGGTGGATGAGGAATATTGGTTTCGAGTCGGTTGGGATTAGTGAGAATCAATCAACTTCCGGAAAATATTTTTTGTATTTTGTTTTCCATTTCCCGGGAGAGAGGAGAGAAAATTGGAGGGAATAAATTCACATGAAGAAGAGATCAAAGTTGAGAACAATTATCGACTACTAGGAGACTGGGAACAAAGTTAATATATTTATGATATAGAAAAAGTATCTTAATATATAGAAAATCAATAATATACAGTACACCGTTAAAAAGGAGAGACTTCTAGGGACTGAAAAATACTCCAAAAATCCTGGGTCCAGTCACTGAAAACGAAGAATACCGACGAAGACAACGCTCAGCTATAACTCGAACCTCCCCAGGATCTCAGATGTCATGAGGAAGAGAAGGATAACAAACATCTGAGCAGAATGGATCCAGGAATACTAACAAATAACACCCTCCAGTACTCCCCCAAAGAAGACAAGACCGGTGTGGTTCCTAGAAACCAAAAAAGAACTTGAGGAACTGGCAATGACGCAGCAAGACCCCAATCAGAGGGACAAGATGCCGAACAAACTAGAACCTCAGGAGTTCCTCCATAGAGCCAGATTGAAGGCAGGGAAATAGTGGTCCAGAGAAGAGATAACCATTATACGATGAAGGAGTATTGGAGGAAACGAAAAGAAGTGGTAGAAAAAAAAAAATATATACACAGTATATGTCGTTGTTCTCGCGTGTTATAAAATTTGTCCAAACGCCCATTTTTCTATGAGTGAGAGCAAACTAACTCAATATACAAGTGAGTATAAAAAGTACAAACTAAGTAATAAATGACTAAAGCAAAAGCTAAACAATAAATAAATAAATGTTAGACAATAATAATATATAGTATACAGTCCTGAATTCAAACACGATAACATAGCAGTTGGTAGTTAGGGGCAGTAACGTTTTAGTCATTCTCCATTCAACAACGTGAAGCTATTTTATATAATGCATACTCTAAAAAAACTAATAAATATACTAAATTATAATAAGTAAAATTAATACATATTGTAAAACTAAACAATAAATAAATAAAACGAAGTAAACACGGGAATCAAAGCTTCAATAAATAAATACCGAGAACAGCAAGATGATCAAAACGAAAAAAAATAAAATGGCGTACAAAGTAAAAGTGTAAAACCTTAGTCAAAGAAAAACTGGCTCAAAAAGATAAACAAATAAATAAAATAAAAATAAATAAATAAAATTGTATTTCTCTTGAACAAACAAAATTGATTTGATCTTTCTACACTGTGGCAGGGGGTGGGTGTCAACCAAGAGACAAAGAAACTTTGCTGATTTTTTAAAAATAAATTTCTACCGATAAATATAAAAAATATAAATAAATAACATTATGGATTTTGTTGATAAATATGTGCATCACTTTTGAAACCAGGTAAGACATGAATGTGTTCTTATAAGCCGGACAACTAAGTTGAGACCAATATTATTACAAGGACTTCAACAGATGTGCAGAAACTCCAGAACGAAGAGGTTCGGGAATCTTTCACACCACATAAGGATAGATTCGAGCAACTTCCACCGCTTGAGAAGTGGAGGAGGAATGGCGTCTGTTTAAGTCACCGAATCCGCGGAGGCAGCTTGTGGGGTGCGTACCTGGCGGTGGCTCAGTGGACCCGTGGTGGGGAAACCCTGAGGTCCAGCGGGATTAAGAGAAGAAGGAAGCCCAAGGTGTGGTTACACCGGAAGTACGAACTGTGAGGCCATACGTTGAAACGCGAAGGACTCAATTTTTGTACTGTGAAAGCAGTTCCTAGGATTCAGTTGGAGTAGTTGTAGAGTTAGTTTGAATCCGACTACTGATTGCTAGGACAAAGTTTTGGCATTTGTTCTATTTGTACTTCTCAGAGGAGGAATCCGGGTGGCATTGAGGGATGTGAAGAAAGACGGCAAATAAATAAATCTTTGAGGAGAGGGCCAGTTCTCACTCGTTTCCAGAGTTTCTTTGTCTTTTCATCCAACTAAGGGCACTGAGGGTGGCAGTACCGGCTCCACACTTGGGCGGAAATAAATCCCACCGGGCTGAATCCTCAGGATTAAATCGCTTAAGAGCGGCAAAGCTTTATTAAATCGGCCCGAGATGTTGAAGCGCTGGGGAAGAGAGTCCTTTCGGCTCACTTCATTAAGTTCCTGGCAAAGGAATATTAAATTAGGATTTCAACGGGGTGATTGTCCCAATCTTTAAGAAATAGCAGGTGATTGTTCCAATTATAGGGGCATCACCTCCTAAGTCTCAGGAAATTTTGCGAAGGTGCTGGAGGCCCGTTGCAGATCCGTGGACGAGGACAGGCTGGGGGTAATGTGGATTCCGTCGGAAAAGCAAGACCGACCAGCTCCTGACCCTGAAGCTCATCCTCGAATGGTCCGGGAGTACATGACCAGCTTTAAGTGTTTCATCGACTTGGAAACCTACGACCAGGTTCTCGCGGGAAGAGAGAGGGAGGTCCTCAGAATATGGCATCGGTGGTTCCCTCTTGAGGCCATCAGGTCATTGTACAGAGGATGCAGAGCTGCGTCAGGTAAATGGAGTCACGGGAGCCTTTGGACGTGTCCGTTGGACTCCGCCAAGGGTGCATGCTGTCGCTCTCCTTTTCATAATTTATATGGATTGGATGCTACAGTGCAGCCGAGGAAGTGAGAGTTTCAAATATGGGGACCTGGAGGTGGGGCATTTTGCTTAAGCGGATGACCTCGTCCTTCTGGGATCCACCCAGTCTGAACTCCAGCGCACTCGACGGTTTCGATGCTGCATGTGCCGAGGCCGGGATGAGGATCATCGTGACCAAGTCGGAGGTGATGGTGATCTCGAGAAGCCCGTTAAGTGCGACATCCGTCTTCGCGGAGCCGCGCTGGGGCAGGTGATTCAAGTACCTTGGGGTCTGGTTCAAAGTGATGGCAGGACGGACGCAGAGATCGAGTCGCGGATCGCTCAGGCTGGCGCAGTGACAACAGTTGGGGGTCCGTAGTGAGGAGGGCTGGGCTAAGCATCCAGGCGAAGCTCAGCATCTTCCGATCCGTTTATGTTCCTGTCCTCACTTATGGTCATGAGGTGTGGTGATGACCGGATCATCCCGTACAAGCGGCCAAATGAGGTATCTCCGAGGTGGCTGTGTGTCGAGGCTGGAAAGGTGTCGCAACACAGCCATTCGCGAGGGCTTCAGGTCAGCCGCTTCTTCTCCGGATCGAAGATCCATCCTCCGATGGTTTGGGCACTTCAGAGGCTCCCCAGAACGTCTGGTTCGTCGGGTCCTACGGAGTGCCCGGGAGGAAAGCGACCCCGTGGCCGTCCGCGGCAGGGGTGGCTCAGGGGGTGAAGGCCTTAGCCGAATCCCGCCTGATAACCCGGGTTCTCTGACTTCAATAGCGGAAGATCGTGCCAGTTGAAGTCCTTGATTGCTTCCCTCACCCCGGTTAACGGTAACGGGTCCATGAAAAGAAAGACAAGAAAGGGTCGAGGAAGTCGTAATTAGGTTGTCGTCTGAAGCTACCAAACTGTTGTGTTATAGTTTTAGATTGATCGGTGTGCAGATTTCATTTTTAGACTTAAACAGACTTCTTTGGATTGGTTTCAGTTCAAATTCATGTCACATAAGTATACCAAAATGAACTCGAACACCAAAATACAACAATATATTACATATTATAAAGTTGTTATAAACATATTAATTGGAGCTAAAAGCATGATTTGTACTGTATAAGGCCTCATATCTTGCTTTACGTAAGTGCCAAAACTACACGAACGCGTTCATAGATCAACTTATTGATTATTTCATAAGTAATGCACAATTTTACATTTCATTTGCACATTATTTGCTTTTATTTCGAACTTTGTGTACATATTTCCTAATATTGTCTTATTATTGATGTAATTACAGTGAGGTCTCTAGTCTTATTTTATTTCATAAGTAATGCACACTTCTATGAGAAAAATCGTTTCAAAAATAATGCATTACAATTGTTAAACGACAGATTTTTCTGGGGTGTAGTTTGAATGTAATCACCAGTATGTGAGCTTTGGAGAGAGTTTCTTAACAGAGCAATTGAAGGAGAACACTGTACGACAGGAAGACGGGAGATTGACTCAGGAGGCATGATAGCCGAGTGATCTGACCCCTCCGCCTTGACGATTATAACTGTATTGAATCCTTAAAAAAATTTTTTTAGAAAGCCTTCCGCCTCTTTTCCTCTCCTCTCCTCTCATCACCTTTTGTGAATTTAGCAGTCTCATAACAATTAAAATCGAATAAATAAATAAATAAATTAGGCAAAGAATCAATAAAGTCAAATTAAATATAAATAAATAGCGTCTAAAAGTTTCCTCGCTGCTCTCCCCTTCGTCCTCCTACTCTCCGACGGGTTCCCTTTCCAAAACTAGGAAAAGAATTCGGTCACGCGATCGGAAAAGTCGGGTAAAACTTGTCTGGAAAATCAAAGGAAATCATGGCCTTTAGAACAAAACAAAACTTTGCCCAGATTATAGTCGTAGTCTTCGACATCAAACAAAAAAAGGGAAAAGAGGAAAAGCTCGCGTTCCGTTTTTAACCTGTCCGCCTTCGTGAAGTCTAAACTCAAAAACAAATTTTCCTTTTCCCTTCTTTTATTCCGTTGGCAAGTGGATGGGGTGCTTTCGAAAGTTGTTTATTAAAAAAATTCTAGAATCAAAGGACGAAACCGGAACGAAATAGTAGACCGAAAGGTGTGTCGATAATTGTTTATTAGAAAGGAAAATGGATTTTGAGCTTTTAGGTTTTAATGTTAGAGTCGTAAGCACAAGGTTGGGTCTCCTAGTGAATCTTCCCAACAGACAAACTTTGGCTTAATACGCTCCTAAAACAAACTTGGCTTTATTAAACCACAATGGACACTACATTAAACACTCATTGTCTAGTTGGCTTAAGACAGCTTCAGTAAAAATATGTAGAAACCTTAAAGTCTTTTATGAGTTCAATGAATATTTTCTGTGTTGAATTTTTCTAAAAGTGTGCATAATTTTTGAAATGAATTCTTACGAAAAGTGTACATTTTTTATGAAATAAATTATTTGCAAAGGTGTCTGTGTTACACATGAGTTTGTTGAAATAAAAATTTCCTAATCGCTTAAGTTCAAAAACAGAACAAATAGAAAACGCGCAAAATGATACTTAATCACAGCAGCGAGTTTCAGGTGCAGACTGTAACTTGTCAGCTGTAATCACAAAGTCTTACACGAACAACTACAAATCGACTCTTTACCTTTTCGAAATTTGGTCAAAACACAAGAAGGAAAAGAAGAAGAAGAAGAAAAGGCATTAAAATCAAAAAACGTCAAGAATGCTGACAAGCAAAATCAGAAAAGAAGCTTATTCAAGAATAACAAGGCGATGGGGTGGGAGAGGAGAGTGAGAGGAGTGCCTGTACCGCAGAAAAAGACACGAGGTCATAGACAGATAAATCGACAGACAGAAAACCACCAGGAGGAAAAGGAGAGGAAAACAAACGAAGATTTAGTTTCGTCAAAGTCAGGCTTTAGGTTTGAAGACCCAAATCACCTCCAATCTCTCCACTTCATCCCTTCACCGCTTCACCCCCTCATTTCCTTCAATCAATTGTTAAAGATGTGGTCACGTCACGGGAAAATACCTGGAAAACCTCTCTCTTTCCACCATTTTCCTCTTCTCTGCCTCTCTCTCTCACCACTTGTTTAAAAGTTGTAACACGATTTCGGATTTGTAAAAGGATCTCCTCCTCTCTCCGCCTCATCTGTGTTATCCCCTTCTCCTCCCTTCCCTCTCTTCTCCCTTTATTCCTTCCATACATTCCCATTAACGGCTCTGCTATTTCCATCAGATTGTCGTTTTCTATCCCGGGATTTTTCAAATTCGTTTCTCTCATTTATTTTGTTTGAGGCTTTGCATTTGACAGTTGAACGGATCATTATTAAATCCTTTTTTTTTCTTCTCCTTTTTCCTCTTCTCTCTTCTCCTCCTCCCTCATATCACCTTCTTTTCCTCCTACAGGACATTTTATTCCCAAAATCGGTAGAACAAACGCCACCAAAAATAAGAAAACAAATAAAATTTCTTCGATGTCAAGGTCAGCAATTTCCCAGAGGCAGGGAGAAAGGGTGAGAGGGTGTAAGAAAAAAATTAAAGAAAAAGGCGCCGTGAAAGTGAGAGTGCGGGGGAGAAAGGGTGAAAGTAGAGAACCTAGAAAAACGAGAAAAGCCATAAATTTTCTTTGAAGTCGGGGAAAATGCCAATGAAAATTGTGAAATTTATTACCGGGAAATTCTAACGGCATTCGAAAAATTTTCCTCCTCTTCATCATCACCATCCTTTTGATATTCCGAAGATGTTTTAAATTAAAACAAGAGCGAGAGGCAACGCTACGCAAGCGTAATTTCTGGTAAATAAGGAGATGAGCGAATGGAAGGTGAGACGGAGGAGGAGGAAGAAGAAGAAGAAAAGAGCTTTCACCTCCTTTCACCTGTTTAAAAGCGAAAGGAGAGGGAGAAAGCGATTTTCCGAAGGCATTCCAAACCGATGATGAGATAAGAGAGAGATGACGTGAGGAATTAAAATTGTCAACATGACATCTTCTTCTTCCAGTTTGAGTAATATAGATATCAGGGAAGAGAGTCAAAGAGATTTCTAAAAAACGAGGTGAAACAATGCAGAGGGAGAGAAACAGAAAATGAAAAAAGTGAGAAAAAGCAAGAATGACATAGGAATAGAGGAAGGCAGGGAGAGAGGGAGAAAACAGAGAGGTAAAATAGGAGACAAAGAAAGAAATGAAAGTGGTAATAAGAACAAAAAAAAGCTAGAGATATACAAGAAAAAGCACAGAAATATACTGATAGAGAGAGAGAGACAGATAGGTGGGCCCTAGTAAAATAGAAAAACAGAGAAAAGAAGAGACGAAAAGATGAGTTGAAACCAAAAAATATTTTTACAAACACAGAAAAAAAACAGAGGACTAGATAAATAAGAATACATAGAAAAGGGCAAATTAACAGACAGAGAGAGAGAGAGAAGAAGAAGAAAGGAGAATATACAGAGAAAGAGACAAATATATAATACATATTTTACATAGAGAAACGGGGAAACGGAGAGAAAGCAGGGAGAGAGATCAGTATGAAGGATTTAAAACAGCAAAACAAAATCCAAATTCCGACATTTTTCGCGTTAGAGGCAGACGTGTCAGTTTAATTATTGTCCTAAAAGACAAGGGACAACGAACAACCAGAACACGAATGTAAACGCCATTAATAAAATAAAACACAAAAAAAAATTCTTGGGTCGAGGAGGAAGACGTGAAAGAGAAACGTGCGATAATGTCAAGCGAAGAGATGGTGATGGTGAAGAGAAAAGCGGGAGGTGGAGGGGCCCCAGGACCGAGTCTGGACATGTTGTCCACGCAAACATTTGAGGAATCTTCATGGGTAACATTTCATTGTATGTTGACCTCAACATTCTTTTCATTAAACATCAATCTTCATAAAATTCGATGGGTTTAATATCGCGGACAAAGGAACGGAAGGAATTGATGGAATCCGGCTCGGGCTATTTATTTTGGACCCTGATGAGGGCCATTTTCGACCTTTTTCCACCTCCTTTCACCCTACAGCCCCCCGTCCCACTCATTCCGCCTCCTTCTACCTCATGAATTCCCCTTCGGAAAGTGTTTTAAAAATTTTATACGTGCCTGGAAATGAGAGCGCGTGCACCAGAAAAAAGGAAAAAAATTCACCAAAAAGGGAAAATTCGTGTAAAATCAGAATCGTGTTGGACAATTTTAGTCATTTCTCACTTTCTTTAGGCGCGATGACTTTCGTCGTTTCCACTTTTTCTCCTATTCTAAACAACCTCTACTTTGTTCTAAATTGACAAAAGCTAAACATAAACACATGCTGTTCTAATGACCTAACTCCTGACTGAAGACTCCAGACTGGCTTTAGAACCTTTTCGGTGGTCCTATAATAGTAAAATTTATACTACTTCCGCTGCCCCTAGCTGACACAGCAGCGGAAACAGACACAGAAAAAAGTAAAGAATAAACTCATAGATAATAATATATATAAATCCACTGATTCAAAATACACGACTGATAGAATGGTTGAAAGGATAAATGAATGAATGAGTGACTGATTGATTGAATGCCGAATTGAATATATATCCACTTATAATTGATTGAAAATGAATGATTAATGGAATATACGTCTTCCTTCCTCCTGATATTAAAATTCATTCTGCGAATAGAATAATCGGAACAAAATTTCTCCTCCTTCCTCTCTCTCTATCCTCCTCCTCCTCCTCCTCTCGCCTCTTCCACTCTCTCTACCTCTTCCTCTTCATTCCATTCCATCCGTTTTCCCGTCGAAAAATTCCCGATCTTTTGATTAGAAAAAAGAAAGAAATTCCTCTTCTGGGAATAATAGTAAGATTTCGAAAAAGAAAAATTTTGGTGGCGGTGGTGAAGGAGGGGGTTGGAGCAGGTGGTTCAGGATCTGGAGGTATTCGGAAGTTTTTGGTTAATTGGAGCTTTAATGTGAGTTTTGAAAGAGGTGACAGGATGAGTGAGTGCTGTGAGGAGGAATGTGTTTAAGCTCTCAAAGAAGAAAATTTAGAGCTTTGGAGCTTCCTACTGTTGTGCCCGTTTTTTTATTTGCTTTTATGACCCTCTCGTCTGAAGGAAAATTTTTTCCCTCCTTTCTTCTCGTGTACGTCTTCATGAATTTTTCATTTTCCCTGCTTTCGGGATATAAATCAGCTGTCGGAATGAGTTTCCAACAGGAAATTTTTTGAGATGTGTTAATCTATAGCGACCCAGTCGAAAGTTGCTGATGTCGTTTGTTTGAACTTTGGATGGTAGTAACAATCAATAACCCTCCGAGGACACCCAGAATGAAACCAAGGACAAGATATCCCAATGACGTCAAGAAAGACCTCCAGATAGTTAAGCCAAAGTTTACAACAAAAGAGCCAACCCGGTGGTAGAAAACTATTGCTAACAAGACGGGGGTATTTGAAGAACCACCAAGCCACACTTTAACGATTGCTGAAGGATGTTCTTGTAGCATCACCAGCTTCCTTTGTCTTATCCAAAATCAACAACACTGGGACAATACCTACTGGTAAACCCCTCCAAAAAGGTTCTTATTAGGCATCACCAATCGTCTACAAGGCACTAACACTTCCACACAGGTATAAACAAGGATGTCCTTGACTTCTGTACAGTGAAACCGAACTAACTCAAACTAAACCTCACTCAAAGTATAAAAAATCTTAACTCAGGGCCAAAACCTGAGAGTGATGACGTCACAAATCCTCAAACAATTAAAAAAGACTCACCGATTTTAGCGTGAACCAAGGCACAGGCGATCACCAAATAGATCAGACTTCGAATCCAAACCATTTCCGCTGGTAATTCTGAAAAAACAAGAAATGGAAAAAAAGGGAATTAACATTAAATAATAAAATAGAAGGAAGGAGTGATGGGGGAAAGGCCCTAAATTAATGGGCCCCGACATTTCGTGTGACCTTTACAAGAGGTTCTTAAGAAAAAAATTTTTTTAAATGTAAATGCGAAACCAATTCCATCTTTAATCATGGCAATCGGGATTAATGTGAAGAAACAATTTTATCAAGTTTTCATGGGAGATACCCCCACGAGCCCCCAACCGCGCCAACAGCTTCTACCCCTCTCACCACACTAAAAGCCTTTGAACTCATTAAAAATTCCTGTTGGAAGAAAGAAAATCCTTTTATCTATAATATCGAATTTTTTATCCTCTTTTACAAATTTATAAAAAAAAGTTGTTTCGTAAAATTTTAATAAAAATCTTACGTTTAGTAATTTATTTATTTATTTTTTGTTGGCAGCCTCTTCCAGCTTTTATTAAGAGCTTGCAGAAACCAGAAACCAAATTCATCCTGCAAAAAAAGAAGAAGAGGGACAAAACACAATTTCATACAGAAACTTCATTGTGGGTTTCGTAATTTTTTTTTAATATAAGATGACTGGGTCTCAGTATAAGTTAAACACATTTTATGTGATTTCTTTGCTTTAGTTTAACAGGAAAGTATTACAGATCTGTTTTCGTGCTGAAAATGAGAACAGAGTGGGTTGTTAGTGTCGAGTTGGAACTAGGCCTAGCGGGGGTGAGAGGGTGAGTCTAGGAAAAGCTCTGTATTTTAATATTCTGTTTAGAATTGGACGACCTTGATTTATTTTTAGATAGGGGTTGGGGAGGAAATTTATAACCATGTCTGTCATCTATTGGGCTTAAAGTATTTCAGACTGTCATGTGAGAGGATGGTAATTGAACGGTCAGAGAGTCTAAAGAAGAATACAGAACACTAGGTTGCTCAAGAAGTCAATTTGACGACTGTATGGGTATGGTAAGTATAGGTTTACAGGGTTTCAGTTTTTCTAGTATTAAAGACACTAAATTGTTATCTTGAAATATGTGGAATATTTTTAAGTAAGACCACGAGGAACTGTACACAATTTTTTAAATGAGATACTGCTCAGAGTGTGCAATATTTTTGAAACGCAATCTTGACAAAAGTATGTAATAATTTGTAATAAAAATCTTCAACTGTGCAATATTTACGAGATGAGTAGGCCAGGATATTGCTATACTAACAAAGTATAGCACATTGAAGAAAATGTGCAATGTTTTTGAAATTAGGCCACCAGGGTGTGCACACAATTTTTTAAATGAGTTCCTCATTAGAGTGTGTAATATTTTTGAAATGACACCCTTTTCCGAGTGTGCAATATTTATGAAACGGAATATTGAAAATGGTAGCAACAATTACTAATAAAAGACGATTTCAGACTGTGCAGTATTTATGAAATCAGTAGGCCAAAATATGATATTGAAAAATGTGCAATATTTTTGACATAAAACATTCCTTGTCACGGTGTCAAATCGCGATTTAAAAAAAATAGTCAGCCATATTGCTTAAACGTTTTGGATTTTTTTTACGCGGTTTATGAGACGCCCCAATAAATGTACGTGCTTATAATATCAACACAATTCGATCAGAGGGTGAACTAGGTATCAATTTGGCGGAATCTAAAATTCATAGAGTAATCAAAAGGCACAGAGTAAATAAACTTTAAAATTAAAAATTCTTCCCTGTCACTAAAGACTACATAAAACTGTTCACAACAGACAAGACGATCAAAATAAAAAACCGACAGACAGAAGGGAAAAAAAGAAAAATCTTACAAAACCTGATTTCCCAGCATTTTAATGGGCCCTCTCCTCTCCTCCTCCTCCTCTCTTTTTTTGTGCCACTCTTCTCCCGTTTCCCTCTTTTTAATTAACCACATCAAAGAAATTTCGGATTTGCTCTTAATCTGAGTGAGCTGTCTGTAAAATGTTTCCTGCAGCTTTCATCTCTTTGTAATAGTGGTTTATCCTGTTGCCTCCCCCACCACCTCCCTTCTTTCTAACCGTTTTCCTCTCCACTTCTCCATTTTTCAGAATCCAATTTTTGTCTTCTTTTCTCTCTCTCTCTCTCTCTTTTTCACTTTGGAAGCTTTAGAAAGCTCGAGGGTCAACCAACTTTCTTCGGGATTTTGGCGAAGTTCCTCTTTTGTTAGAAACAAAGGAAAAGAAGAGTGGAGGAGGCGAGGGACGGACGAAGGAAGATTTTGATGTGGAGACTCATTCTTTTTGGGAGAGATGGGAAAAAGAAATTTTAAAGGAGGAATTGACAGAAGAGACGGAAATGGAATGAAGACAGAGAGAGAGAGAGAGAGGATTCCGGAACACTTTCACTTGATTATATTCGTAATATTATTTGTAGGTGAAAGCCTCCGAGAAATTTATGACTTTCTCACCTACTTTCTTTTATTTCCATTTCTCTGCTTTCTTTCTTTCTTTTATTCTCCCTTTCCGCCCCCTTTCGCTCACCAATTAATCTTCCTTTAATCTTTTCTTTCTTTCTTTCTTTTTTTTTGTTCAAGTCTTTCTTATTGGCTTTTAAAGTTGTTCTCTATTGAGACCGGTTCAAATGTTTCCGTTGAGAATAGTTTGTTCCCTTTTTTTTGTGTGTGTCGGGAGTACTTCTCTCTTCTTTCTTTCTTCTTAATCTGGGATCTTTTAAATAAATTTTGAAGTTCTCTTTAAAAGAAAATTTCTATTTAATTTGGTTTTTCACTGTGGGAATACGACCGGCGGGATTTTCATTTTCGTTTGTCTTCTTCCCCCTCTCCAAGCCTAATTTTTTTATTTCAATTTTCTTTGATTTTGAAACGGATATTTGATCTCTTTTCGGGTCTTTTTTTATGCGATAGTTGCAAAAAATATAGGAGTTGAACGAATTTTACTTATTTGAAAGAAAGGGAAAGAGAGAGAACATAGGGAAAAGAGTAGTAATACAGAGAGTAATAGGAAAAACCCAAGAAAGGCACTCTAACAGAGAGATAGAAAAAAGAAAAGAAAGACAGACAAAAAAGGAAGAAGAAAACACAGAGAAAGAAAGATAAGCTTAGTGAGAGATAAAATAGATGGGAAGAGTGTAAGTGAAAGAAAATTTAAAATAGAGAAAACGCAAGGAAAGCACTCACCGGAGAGACAGAGAAGAAAGGAGAAAACAGTGAAAAGCAAGCTAGTGGTGAGAGAGAAACAGAGGGAGAGAGAGGGAAAGCGAGAACACAGAGAGAAAGTGGGAATAGAGTACGCAGAAGAGAAGATAATGTGGAGAGAAAACGCAATAAGGGCACTAAAATAGGGAGACAAAGAAAAGAAGTAGAGAAAGAGAGACAAAAAAAGGTACAAGAAAACACAGAGAAAGGCAAGATAATAGTGAGAGAAAGAAACAGATAGAGGGAGGGAGGAAAAGGAGAACATTGGGAAGGAATACTAAGAGAAACAGGGAGAGAGAAAGCAAGAAAGGAACTTTAATAGGCAGAGAGAATGAAGAAGATAGAGACAAAAATGGAGAACAAAACAAAGAGAAAAGAAAGCCAATAGTCAAAGAAAAACAGAGACAGAGAAATAGATATTTAAAAAGAGACAAAAGAGAAAGAAGAAGAGAGAACGAGAAACACACACAGACAGATAGTGACAGAGGTTTGTGACTGTAAAGGTATCAGTGGTCTTATCCTTCCCCCTAAGAGTGTTTCAGACAGTATAGACCCTCCTCGAAAGAAGTGTTTGAGAACATATCTACCAATTTTGGACTTCCAGATAGTACATTTAAATACAACGCAATATTCAGCAATCGCATAAAAAAAGAACTTGACTGTATTGAGGAAATAATTGTTCGTGTAGCTGACAGATTTTGCCTAACCAAAAAAAATTTATGATTTTAATGATCTCACAAGGTCACACAGCTGTCATCTACCTAACTCTATGCTTTGATTAGTCGTATGACTGTATGGTTGATGGTTGTCATGTTCGTGTCTGAACTTTTTTTTATAGAAGTGGAATTAATGAATAGATAGCATAAAGATTCTTTCGTGGGAATGACGAAAAAGGCTTTTTACAAACAAGAATGAATGAGAGCAGACTAGTTTCATGGGAAACAAAACCGCTCGAAGAATAATTTTCCCATTTCCGCAAATACAAGTCAGAATTTAATGCCCCGAGTCAGCGATGTATCCTCTTTCTTCTCATCTGTACACGGGCTTTTTACAAATCTCCAAAAGTAAATATCTGCCTCGGGTCGAGGTCAAAAGAGAAACTTTTAAAATAAAATAAAATAAAAAAAAAAAGTCAGCATGTGGAGTTCCTTGCTCGTTTCTCGCTTTTCCACGAATGAATAAATAAATGAAAGCGAGTTTCATTTCCCGGAGAGACATTCCACATCACACACCAACCCCCAACCTACCCCCAACCAACCCCCATCCGCCCACCACTCACTCATTCACTCACTCACCCTTCCGTTTTCCCGCCTTCTTCCCTTTCTGTCAAAAGGAACAAAAGTTCGTCCTCGTCTTCGTCGACGTCAAAGTTATTCCTGACTGGCGTCAAGTGCACCGACCCAATGCAGCAACAACAACAACAACAACAGCAGCAGCAGGAGCAGAAGCGGCAGCAAACAACGGAGATAATTAATTACAGTTAATTCTTCGGGTTTTGAGTTTGACTCGTGCAAAAGGCAAATAACCACCGCCATCCTGATTTTGAAAAGATGATTAAATCCCCTTCCATTTAGAATTTTCGAGAAACGGATGGAAGGAAGGAAGGAAGAGGAGATAGAAGAGGATGAGGAGGAGGGAAATTCCCTGGTTCGACTGATGGATGACAAAATGCCGCGTGTCAAGATCATGATTCGGAAACACGTGACTCCTACTTAGAAAATTTCTCTTTTGAGGGAGGCTTATTCCAACAGCCTCCCTTCCACCTCTAACTTCCCTTAATTCTCAGATTTCTGGTGTATGATTCAATTCATCCAACTTGGAGGTATGGAATGCAGACGAAAAATTCGACAGCACCTCAATGACTCCGATCAAAAATATTCTTCACTACAGTGACACATCTCACTTCAAATGTAATTTGGGAACAAGGCAGATTTTCTAAAAGCTCTCATTTCATTATATTTAAAACTAAAACTTCCTTAATCTGTGTGCAATATTTTTGAAACAGACCCTTTCTTAAAGCGTGCACTATTTATGAAATGTGGCCCTGAATGAAATGTACAGCATTTTTTAATAAAGCCTTATATAGAGTGAGAAAAATTTTGTTAATTAAAGCTTTTCTTCAACTGTGTCATATGTTGAAATGGTATCTTGAAAGAAGTGTGCAATATTTTTGAAATGTAACCTTCTTGAACTGGGAAACATTTCCACATCCTTTTCTGTAGAAGTCCTTTCTGTCAAATTGAAAAAATGACCTTGTAAGTAGGCTAAAGTTGGATTATACAGAAACAATGACGTCCACCAGTTTCAAAAGTAATGCACACTAACTTATTTCAATTATTCAAATTGATTTGCGTAGCTGACTGAGTCAAGAAAATCCGGAAGAAGATAAGCAATCCGGATGTGAACGTAGATTTCCTCAGTCTGTTTTCCTTTTTCTCCTGAAATCGGGGTGGAATCTCCAAAATAAGACGCCAACATTATTCCAGTCATACAGTCTCCAGTGAACCGTTACTCAAAACTGGAGTCTGGAAATATTCACGAAACAGAATAAAGAGAAGGCGGTTGCTAACGGTTCACTGGGGGAAATTTTGTCACGGCCGATTTTCCCCGCTGTTGGAACGAGGGATTTAAAAGAAACGAAAACGGGCGGGAGGGGTGCTTTTGTTTTGGGGGGGAAGGGAGGAGGGTGACATGCCCCGGGATTTAAAGCCCCCAAAATTCTTCCCGATTTCCCTCTTCTTTCTGCAACGTGGAACAAACTGAAAAAATAGATCTGAGCGGTTCCCCGGAAAATGTTGAGTGTAAAGGAAAAACTGTCCGGGAAAGAAAATTCTTCGACGTCGTGGAAATTCTTTTTTCCTTTTTTTGGGGAGTAGGAGGGGAAATTGGGGGGAATTTTTGTTCGTGTAAGTCTGCTGTCCATGACAGTCTTCTTCCTCTAAGAGGGTTTATTATCTTTTGTAGAACTGATCCCAAAGTAGATTTTATTTTGACGTTCGACCGAAACTGTCTTGCTCACCTTTTCCTCCCCTTTTTGCTGATAACTGAGAAGGTTCATCTATTTAAATTTTATCTTCGTTTTGTACCCTAAATTATCGGAAAATTTCTTTTTGTGGTTGTGATTTCCATTTCGTTGTCTTTTCTTTCAAAATTATTGTAAAATTAAACATAATGTTGTCGACATTTTTACGGGTGTTTTGTACCTGTATACATTTTGAGTTCTTGGACTTTTTTGATTTGTTTCTCCTTCAAACAGTGTATACTGTATATACTAAGATTGTGACATTATTTGTGTTAGGGGTGATCAAAATGAATAATAACGGATAAAACTCGATATTTTAGTCAAAACTGATGCGGAAGACAACCAAATATACTGCACACTTCTGTCAAGATACCATTTCAAAAATATTTTTTTGCTGAAATTTGTGTTTTGGTGACACAATCTATTAGAACCCTAAAAGCTAGCATATATAGTTTAAAAACGGCAGACACAGTTAACTGGGTACATTTAAGAGATATAAGGACCTAGTGAAGATATTACAAAACTTTGTCTGCTGTGCGTCTTCTATTTAGGCATCTAACCATCTTCAATGTGAATTTTGCTGTCGGAATAATCATGTCTATAACTCAGGCCTTGATCCTGTGAAAAGTGTGCAAGATTTATGAAACAATCCTCTTCGACTATAAAAGATTCATGAAATGAAACCTTCCTTATACTGTGCAATATTTTTGAAATAAAACCTTCTATATATTTACGAAATATGATCTCAATTAAACTGTGCAAACGGTCCTTTTTTTTTGTCGGGTTCCTAAATCGAAATTTAATCTTCCAATATCCGGGTTAGTTCGTTCGTTCAAAGGAGAAGATGAGCAAGAACAGAGATGAGGAAAAGAATAAAAATAAAAATGAAAGCTCTCTGAAAGCTCTACAAGGTTGAAACGTTTTATCCGGAAAAGCGAAATCACGTGACCTCCCTTTACTACATGTCGCCCGAATCAAAATCCTTTTTTTCCCCGCTGTCTTCGTTTCATTTATTCTCCTCCTCGGTTTCGCCTAATGGGATACGTGTTCTGTGTTCTTCTTCTTGTTTCCTTTCCCTACCCCCACCACCTCCTCCTCCTTTCGCTGCGGATAAACTCTCTTCGTGTAATGTTATGACGTCATTCACAAAGGCTCAAAAAATTAGCATAACGGATGACGATGGGAACGTGCAAATGTCCATCGTAAATTTTTCCCATTTTGTCAACGAATCTTGTTGTTGTTGATGTTGTGGTTGCTTCTCCTGCTGCTGCTCCTGCTGTTGTTGCAGAAGAAAATTGTTGACTTGTCGACTTGTTGCTTTTTATTTAAGACTCCTTTTTTTCCCCTCATTGAATCGACTTGTTGCATCATGTCGTTTCATTGTCTTTCTCTTTTTTCTCTGCTTCTTCGTTTTTTACTTTTGGAGGTGACTTCGCTTCAAAAGGGAATCCTGTTGATTTCTTCTCGAGGTGAATATGTTGAGTTGAATTTTGACCTCGCAGTAGAGGAGTAAGATTAAAGTGAGCCCTCGGCAACATTTTTCAGTCACGACACCAAACTGAAAACTTAAGTTTCGGGTCCCAAAAATTACGGGCCTAAGTTCACCTAAGCAATCCCATTATTCACACTTAGAAATTGCGTTTACTCTCTCTCTCTGTCTAATCTCATTCCATAAATATTGCACACTTTAATGAAGACGCGATTTTATCAACACTAGACAGAAATCCACTTCGTGGCTGAAGAATCTTCGGGAATGGTTCGGCATGTCATCCGCCGCCCTCTTCCGAGCGGCAGCATCCAAGGTCACCATAGCCCTGTTGATTGCCAACCTTCGACGCGGAGACGGCACATGATGATGATGATGATGAGACAGAAATCAGTTTCAACATCTTGTGTCATCTTCTTTAATCTCTTTCTCCACTTTCAAAACCAGAATCCATCCCTTAATAAAAGACCGAACATAAGGATGGAAAGGATAAAAGGATTCGTGCAGGAGGGAGGAGGGAGAAAGAGGAGGAGACGGAGGGATGCTGCCAGATAATGGGTATAAAGTTATCCTACGAGAGAAAAGCAAACTTTTTACCATCCACAAAAAAAGAAGAGAAATAGAGAGATATGTTCTCATCCACCCCGTCGCCCCCCAAACCCCCACAAACACGAGTAAACAATTTTCGGTTTCCGTTTGTCATTGAAGATGGGAAAGAGTGAGAGAGAGAAAGACTTTCCATTTAAGCTAAGCCAATGACAGTCGACCGAGTGTGTATATGTCTCTATATATATAATAAAAAGCCATAGATTGGAATTAATAAGATTTCCTTCAATCCCACCCTCTCTCACCCCCATCCCCGGAAAAGCTCTTGAGTTTCCGGTTCTATTTCTCGAAAGGCGAGGATTCTAAATGATGGTTTTTACGTTCTATTGTTATACGAGATTTTCCATGTTTTCCTCATTTCGTTTCCTTTTTTCCTTTTAACGATTTTTATTTATTTTTTATCAAAACTTGAAAAAATAGTCTCTCCATAAGTCAAACATGAACGAGATTTTGTTTCTTGTAAGTTTAACTTTTTAAAAACATTTTAAAATCTTGTCCGAACTTAACGAATCAGCTCAGACCAATTTTCTTTTTCCACTTTTCCAGACTTAATGCCAACTGTTCCTTAAATCATTATATTTATAGTATTTCCTCCTTCTATAGAGACTTGACTGAGTTTTAATGTCGAATTTCAGCCTAGAATATAAGAGGATGTATGGTGACTCGAGTTTACTCGACCATAACTTTGCTAGTCAGACTCTTTCATTTGCAGACCTTTGTCACCAATTCTAAAGACTTTGAAAAAAGATGTCATTTCACACTTTTTGGGCTACTTTTGGGCTACTTATTTCATAAATATTGCACAGTTGAACAAGATTCTATTTCATTTCATTATTTATTTATTTATTTGAGATGCCTCTTACAGGCTAATCAAAAGTAAACATTGGACATTTACTGTAGGACTACGTATACACAAATACGGTATACATCTACGTTTTGTGGAAATCGGCAAATCTTAGTTGCCTAACTTTACACAGAAATTCGTTTCACAATAGTTGCACAGCCTGAAAAACGTTTCGTTTCATAAATCTTGCACAGGCTTAGATAGATTTTTGGGTTACTCTTATCATTCAATATTTCACGCTTGAGTCAAGATTACGATTTATACAGTCTGAGGAATATTTTATTTAAAAATACTGCACACTAAATCTCACATTTCATAAATCTTGCACACTTTTGTCATGGCTCCAAGAAAATGTTCATTGTCTGAACTAGGATTGTGGAAAATGTGAAAACTTCTTTTTTGGCAAAGCTGTCGATTCTCAATCAATCTTTTCATTTTCAACATTAGATTGTCCAATGAAGTCATTTTGACCGCTCTATGGGTAAGCTTACTATAGGTTTACACAGTTTCAGTAGTCCTAGCATTAATTTAACTTTTTCCTTTTCTCTCTCTCTCTCAAGTGTATAAACGAGCTTTTGGTTGCTTTAGTTATGATATCTTTGATTCCGTTTCCTTTGTTCTTCAGTCTTCGGTCTCGCACATGTGGTTCTTTCTGATTCTCGCATCCCGACTGTTTTTATTAATTATCTATCGTCTTGTGTATATTTTAATATCTAAAATTTTTATCTCCAACAGTAACGGGAAAATATTTTAGGGGATGAGGGGCAAAATTGAATCAGCAGATGTCAAATTAAAAAGCTTAAAGAAAGCTGCGCAAAAGCTTTTAAGAAATGTTTATTTTCCTCAAGAAGGAACTTTAAGCTTAAATAGATGATCAAATATATAAAATTATCTATATAGTTTAAGTAGATGAGTAAAATAAGGAAACCTTCTCGCCTCTAGATTACCAATTGCTTTTAATTCTGAAAGCTCACTACCTCCACTCTTCCTCGACTTGTTGCTCACTTCATGCATCCCCGAATTTTTTTTTTATCGACTTTTCCCTTTTACCTCAAATTTTCGAAAAGTTTTCCCTCTCCCCTCCTCCTCCTTCCCTTCATTTCTAAATAAACTGCGAGGTTAACCTTTTTTAACCCTTTAAGGTTTCACTTTTCTAAGGTGAAAGCTCTCCTCTGTCTCGCTTCCTCTCCGATAAAATTTTAATCGGCAAATTCTTTTGTTACGTTACATAATCAAAGCTCCGACTTGAGTATAACAAGTTTTTAACTGATCCCAGCAATATTTCCTTCCTTTCACGGAAGCTGAAAGCTTGGGAGGAAGCGAACGAGTGGGGGTAGGAAGCGGCTGAAGAGGGTGAGAAATGAGAAAAACGAACAGGAGCCGTGTTATCTACTCGTTTATGCCTATACTTTGTGACGAATAAAGACCTCAGACTGTGCAAGACTTATGAAAAGGAATCTTCATCAAAGTGTGCAATATTTATGTGACGAGTAGCTCAATGAAGTGTGCAATACTTTCGAAATAAAATATTTTTCAAACTGTTATCACGTCTTATAAAACGTAATACTGATCCAAGTGTGAAATACTGTGTAAAATGAGTAACTCAAAAAGTGTGCAATATTTATGGAATGAAGTACTGAGAAAAGTTTGCAATTTTTTTTTTAAAGTAAACTTTCCTCGGATCGTGCACTATTTTTGAAATTTACTTTTCGGACTGATTCAGACAAAACCGTGTAAAAAAAATTCCTGCCAAACTTGGCAGATTTGAGTGATGTCTCACATCCTTACACGAATAATATACTCGTATACGTTTATATTAATATTGTTGGTGGTAAACTCAAATAAACTATAACCGATTAGTCTTAGGAGCTTTAAAACAGCTTTTTACCTAGGAAGCAGATTTGTGTCTTTACACCAAGAACTGGATAATAGATAAAAACTAGAAATCCAGTTTAGTAAATGCTAGATATCGCACTGGAAAAGAGAATTCGCGTAAAAAGTTTAAGAGCCTTCAAAACAGAACTTGGGTGTAGTTGTGTGAACATGTTTCCCAACAGTCTTTCAAATTAAAACCGAGACTACAAAAAACAGGTCTAAGTGAAGAGCCCCCTCCCCCGTTGCTTCCAGCCAGGCTCTTAGCTGAGGAAAACGAAACCGGAGAAAAAGCTCTCCCACTTAAAAGCTCCTCTTTCCAATTTGTCTTAATTTAAAGCGCTTCATTAACCATTTCCTAATTTTTTTTTGCCAATCAACTATCCCCGACGGCAAAGTGCACACACACACAAAAAAGGGAAAAATTTTTTTTTTTCATCTTCGCCATTTTGGGAAAAAAACCATCTGTCAACAGCAGGCTGAAGAGAGAGAGCGGTTACCGGGATTTTGGGATTACAAATTCAGAGAATTAAATTTTTATACAAAAGTAGGATTTGTTTTTTCAAGTCTCGACTCATCAATATTTTGAAAAAAGGCACAGCCTTCTTGTTTTTAAAATGAAAATTGGTTTCCTCTCCCGCCCCCGCCTCCTTTTCTTCCCTTTCGCACTCATCCTCCTCCCTCCAACCATCTCAGACGAATTTCCCTTTATACGAGAAAATATATTTCCTCCGGAAGACAGGATGAAGGAGAGGAAGAGGAAGGGGAGAAACCGACAGAAAAACCAAATTTGAAAGAAGAAAAACTTTAGAAACAAGAAACGAAAAAAAGTTTCCTTTTCGCTCACTGAGAGAGTATAAAAAGGCAAAGAAGAAAACCTCGTTCTCATGTTTAGCTTATGATTATTGACAAAAATTTGACTCCAAAGAGGATTTTGACTTTGAGAAGACTTCTTCTCCTTCCTCATTCCTCCTTCCGTACGATCAAAAGATAAATATTTTTTTTTATTTCCGGCTGGAAAAGGATTCGTTACGATTCAAAAAAAGAGAAAAATTATTTCAGGTTAAAAAATTTTCCCAGAGCTTTGGGGTCGGCCAAAATCTGATTACAGTAACCTAGTCTGAACATGACTTTCCACTGAATCGTTTCTGATTGGCTCTTATTTATTCCAACACCTAAAATAATTTGGATCTTTAAAATAATTGTTTGAGTGAGCTTTCCCTTTCCTACATATTTCACAGTCTGAAAGAGCTTTTGTGGGAAAAAATAGTCCATCTCTCTCTTTAGGTTACGTTCCATAAATACTGAACACTTCCTTTGGTTATTCATTTCGTAGGTATTATACAGCTTGAAGAAGGCCTCGTCTCATAAATATTGCACACTTTTCTGGAGATTCTATTTCAAAAGTGTTGCACAGTTTCAAGAGGACTTAGGTTCTTAAATCTTGCACGATTCGAGGATGATTTCAGTCCAAAATACTGCGCCCTATTTTAGGTTACTCATTTTATAATTATTACACTAGTTTATCAAAAATCCATTTCATAAAAATTGCACACTTCCTTGAGTAAACCATTCTATATAGATATCGCACAATAGGAATATCGTATTTCAAAAATACTACATACTTCCTTCAACCAAACATTTTTCTCTTGGCTACGAATCAAAAAAACTTTTATCTGGATAAGCTTCACTTATTTAAATCAAACTTCCGGTTACCCCCAATGGCTTCAGCTTAAACAATCGGAAATCGGTCCACAAATGAGCTTTCCCATGACTTCAATCATTTGCGTTTGAGTTCTTGCGGTTATTCTTCTTCCCACAAAACCAGAGACCTGAGCACACAAGGTTTCTTCTTCAAAAGCAGCGACATTTAGGGATGGAAAATGCTTTGAAAATCATGTCACGAGCTGCGTGGGCCAACGGAAAATTCGGGGTTTTCTCACCACAATCAAATCCCGAGCTTCATTCGGAAGGGTGAACGGAAGTCGTGAGACAGAATTAAATTCTATTTTTGGAAGATTAGGCATTTTAGGATGGCAAGGAAAACGGGGAGGAGAAAAGGAGATGGAAACCTTTTTTCATATTCGAGTCACACATAGAGAATTGAGAGACGAAGGTTGAGGAGGAGGTGGAAGGGCGGACGTAAAAAAAGGTTTTTATTTGCCAGACTGAATTCCATCCAAGAAATAACGGTTAAACACAATTACTAAGCGATTTGACACATGAAAGCACACACCTCTACGCATACATCGAAAGAGAACCTCTCTCGTCTCTTACCGCTTCCCAACCTTAAGGAAAACACAACATAAAAGAGGAATCAAAATTGGGGGTGCAAAGAGAAAAGGAGGCCTTGTCTCAAGGTAAGCAAAAGAATTTTAATTCCTCGTTAAATAAAAAGGACGATGGGTGAAGAGGGACGGGGTGGAAGGATTGTTGTCTTCTCCCCGAATTTGAGTCAGGAACAAAAGACGCAAAGTCAAAATGGCGGAAAAGGAGGGAAAGGCAAAGAATTTGAAAGGTTTGTTTGTTGTGGTTCGCCGACGGAATTCGCTAAAGGCCCCGAAAATAGTCTTTTAAGTTTTAATATTCGCCTTTTAAAAAGGCTTTTGACGAGGAAACTGTGTCAAGAGGAGGAAGAAGAAGAAGGTTTCAAAGTTGGCTCTAAAGGAGACAGGGAAGTGGTAGGGATGGGTGAGCTGGGGACGGGGGTTGTATCGTTTATAACGCCTGCTATAAAAACAGTTCCTCCAAGTTTGAACCCAAAAGGAAGAAGAGGAGAAGGAGGAGGCTGATTTAGAAAGTCTTCGCAGGATAACACTAGTAAGGATGGAATGGCATCTCAATTCAAAGCTCAAAGATAAGAAGACTGGGGGAAAATTTTGACCGTTAAGAGCTTGGTCAATGCTGTCGATCTGATGGGTTTTGAATTGGAATGTACCTCATCAGTAATCACATATTTATAAGTTCAGTTTGGGTCGTTTTCGCTGTACCGAGAATCGAAGACAAAAAGATGAGAAGAAAGAAACGTCAAAAACTCAAACAGAGAGAGAGAGGGAAGGTAGAGGAGAGAAGCAGGAAACGAACTTAAGTATCGGTATATCGGTAGCAAGCGACGAGAGTATAAAATTGATAAACAGTATTTTTCCGAGATGAGGGAAGACTTTCTGATAGAAGAAGAAGAAAGATGATGATGATGATGACGACGGTTAGGAGAAAATGGAGAAAGTGTGATAGCGGGGGAGAAAAGATGGAGGACGAAAAGAAAAAAGAGAAAACGAAGAAGAAAAATCTCTTTTCGGGATAGAAATTGAAATTGAAGTCACGATTAAATGTAAAATGTTCTCGATTTTCCAACGACATCGGAAATTTTCCTCTCATTCAGGGGAGTGGGTAAAAATTTCAGTTTGAGAATCAAAAACCCCCGTTTAGGTGAGGACTGAAAATGGATGGAAAGAAGGCCGGAGAGGCAGAAGACAGATAGATCATCCGTTGTCACTTTTTTTGGCAAACCTCCTTAAATTTAATTAACAGTTAAATGCGGGGAATCCCCGGAATTTTCTTTTTGTTCGGTTGGATATCCTGATTTGGAGAAGCTTCTTTAATTTCCGGTACGCTTTCGAACTTTACGCTCGGCATATAAATGCGTCGAGGTTTTTCTGCCGCTCGAGCGGTTTTTTAGATTTTTTTCCTGTCTCCTCTTCCTTCCTACCTCCCACCTTCCTCCGAAACTAAATTACAATCTGCTTTTGGATGTGGCGAGGAAATTTTGAATTTAGTTCGTTGAATAAAAAAGGCAGAAACCGGAAGTCATCCTAACCTTTCATTTGTATTTTTATCAGGTATTTGAATTTTATTATTTTTTAAGAAAACTAGAACCGGAAGTTGACTAAAAATATTTTGTAAAATTCTAAGTTTATTGCATTAAAGACAAATATACAAAAAAGGATTTGTTATAATAATAATAATAATAATATAACTTTTGACACGGTCTTTTTTTACGCGATATTAAAATAACAGTTTTCGAGTACGAACACGAACTGGCATGAATTGTCAAAAGTATATTACAACAAAGCAAAGCAAACATGGCGTCGCCAAAAGTCCGGAGGAAACGGAAGTGAAGAAAAGTGAAACGTTAGCAATATCAAAACCGGAAGAAGGTGTTCGTTCACCTATCGTAACGCTGTCGGATTTTGATGATCGCATCATCCCTCCACTTCCTCAAAGGTACTAGTCAGGTTTCTTGCACACATCCAAGCTCACCATCGTCCTTCATCGATCTATCGACCCGTTGACCCGGTTTCCCCAAATTGGCAATAAACCAAAACGCCTCCGGTGGCTCTCTCCTTTTTCAAAAGGTGTACCAACCCCTGCGCTAAAAATTTCCCTTTCGTGTGTGGGACAAATATCTTTTTGATAGGAAAGAAAATATTTTTTTTTCGGGTTCTGACTGTTTTTTTCCTTTTGAGAGGAAGAGAGAGGGGTGGATGGGGGTGAAATGGAGGAAGGAAAATGGAAATGGCAACGATAAGGGTTGATATCAACCCCGGGCAGGATTTTTTTTATAAGAAGAGCAAATAAAAAGGTTGGTTAGACAAACTCATGTCAAATATTTACCTTTGCATCTCCTTAAATTCATCCATACGGTGAGAGGGAAAGTTCTTTAAATCCGCCACTTTTTGGCTTTTTTGTAAAATTTTTACTTTTGGGCTTTTCCGTCAACGCTCTAGACTTTTTTTCACAGTTTGTAATGTGTGCACAAAGTTTATAGAATAACAAAGTCGTTCTGTATTATCTGTATATCACTAAGTTATTGGTTGTTTCCTTCTACTGTCATGTTCCCAGAAGTTTACATCTGTTAGTAACGCTAAGCTTTTGTCTATAACTATGTCTGTACTGAAATTCTTGGTTGAACAAGAGAGAATTTACATACGAACACTCTTAGAAAGTGTGCAGTATTTATGAAATGTATTGTTCATAGAAGTGTGCAGCATTATTAACAAATGAATCCTTCTCAATGTGTGCATTATTTATGAAATAATGCTGTACACTACTCACTGTCTGCACATCGATTGAGACAAGCCTCAAATTTTGGAATAATTGTTTCAGATCCTTAAACTGTTGGATGACGTAACTATGTATGTCCAACATCTTTTTTCCTGTCTTGAGGAGGAAGATGGTACAAATTTCCACTGTACGGGCAATATCGTGTCATATAGTGATTTCTTAAAGGTTGGTAGACTATTAATTTATTATCTGTATACAATAAACGTTTAGTATTTTAAGCAAATTGCGTTACAAGTCTCAAACAATGAGCACTTAGACGGTGAAGAAGAATCCCAAATTTAGTAAACAAGGGAATAACAACACATTTTGTCATCATCACGGTAGAAGGAAGCAGCCAAAAAGTTTTGTAATATACATTTAAAAATAATACAGAACGACAATATACAGGATATTTACGCTATAGCGAAATCCGTCGGCGAATTACAACAAATCTTTTCCTCTATCTTTCGTTTCTGACTCAAATTTGGGAGAGGGGGAGGTCAATAATTCCCCTCCTCCACTTCTTAATATGACAACAAAATATAGTATAACATATACAAAATATAACATAACAAAAACAAACAATCCAGTAGAGTTAGAGGTATAATCCCGTTTTTCATTAGAGGTTAAAGATGAACCTCGATTACGTAACTATCGAAAACTTCCGGTTATTTGATGAACTACTTTCACATTCGAGTAGCTTTCTATGATAAAAACTTGAAAATAAAAATCAAGTTATTCTTCTGCCACGACATTTAAGTTCTAACAATACACAAAAGTGCGGTCCGGTTTGTGTTTAGAGGCTAGTTTCTGATAAAATATGTCACATACATCTGAAGACCTATAACTTCAAAATATACAGTTCTGTAAGAGTGAATATACTGTATAGTTATAGTTGAGTTTAATCCCATTTTTCATCCTCTTTCCCCCCAACGTGATACGGAAGGAGGATATAAACTCGCGACTATAATTTCTTAGTCTGGCACTTAACCACCAGACACTTAACAGACCTCTCTATAAAGAAGCAGTATACAGTTAATCTGTCAACACTCACTGTTTTTAGACTGCATTATAAGAGTTGAGGAGCGATTACAATTGAGAATCCAAAACAAAGAAACAGACAGGAGATCGACACGTGTATACAAACTTTCACTCATTTCCTCCAGCTCCGACAGAATTTTTTATTTTTATTTTTTAATATTCAGAACGAGATTTGGCAATTTATGATTTTCCCAACATCCGGTATATAAAGGGAAAACCACCAAACAAAAAAAAAGTTTAAACGAAAATGTAAAGAGGAAGTTGAGAGAGAGATGGAAGGCAAAAATGAGATTTTAATCAATCACAGTCGGGTGACAACCGCCAAAGGATGCGTAAGACATAAAATGCGCTTTTTTCACAAAAAGATTTGTAAAGGTTCAATAAACACGTAATCTGTTGCTTTAAACTGATTTCCGGTTTGAAAACATTATATAAAAATGATGAAAAGTTTCATCTCCTACATGAAAATCATTTTTTTTTTCAATTTTTTTTCACTCGACAAAAGGATTTTTGCATTCGAATACGTTTCCAATTCCCCCGTTCCCGCTTTTTTGGTTTTTCTGTATAAAACTATCTTTTGAAACATTTTCCTCTGTTTTCTGTTCCTTTTTTCCTCTCATTTTGTTTTCAAAGTTACATTGTTTCATGGTTGGTGGGTTATAGAATCAGAATCGAACACTCATCGGATGTTTTCGTTCCTCCTTCCTCCTTACGCTAATTCCTTTCGCCATTTTTTATATATAATATGTAATACTGAAATGATTAAGACGCGACCTGATGCTCCTGCCTCATCACTTATCTCCGCTTTTTATTAAATTATTAAAGAAGAATTAATTCGGCATTTAGCACTTGTCTGAAGAGTTGGTCTCAGTGATTTGGACGATTTCAGTCGAGTTCGAATTCTGATTCGCCAGTCTTGGGTTTAGCAGGATGTGAAACACGTGCTCGGTAGGCGACTTGATTACTACACCATAGTCCTCTCTCATCAATATGAAACATTTTTGTCAAAGTTTCATTTCAAAAATAACGCACAGTTTGAAGAGGAATTTGTTTAAAAAATGTTGCACAATGAAAGGATGATTTCATTTCATAAATATTGCACGATTGGGAGAAGATTTAGCTTCAAAAACAATGCACAGTAGGAGTATAATTTCATATCAAAGGTGTGGCACAGTGTAAAGATCATTTCATTTCATAAATATTGTACAGTATGGCGGTGATTTTGTTTCATAAATATTGCTCAGTGAGAAGTGAATTTTATTTCAAATATTTTGCACAGTGGAAAAAAGATTTCATTTCAAAAATACTGCACAAATTTGTCAAATTTTATGTCATAAATATTGCAAAACCAGAAAAACTTTTAATTTCAAAAGTATTGCACACATCTCTTAAGATCACATTGATTACCACAAGATGAGGAGACAATGGAGTGTAAAAGCAACCGCACCATGATTGTTACTTTTCGATCAACTCCTCAAACGCGAATATAGGCCTACCTTTCATCAGCCCATCACTTTCGTTATCCTGGTCAATTTATACATTTATACTTCTCGAATACAATTTAATTGAGAAAAGGAACTCCAAAAATAAAACGTCCAACCGGATAAACCAGCGTCTCTGATAGAGTCATCCACACTGATGATTTCATACTACCACCCCCTCCCCACATCCCTCCCACGCATACAAACACACACTCCTCCTGGAAAACTTTCCAAAATGATAACGAGACATAGGAGAAGAAGAGGCGGCGGCGGCAGGAGCAACAACAGCACCAAAAATTGCTGACTTATATTTATATGCAAAAATTCTCAACTCGGCAGAATAAATTACGTGTGTCAAGCTTTGGATAAGAGAGAAAGAGAGAGGAGGAGGAAGGGAGGAAGAGTAGATGGAGAGGAAGGAGGTAGTATGAGAAGGCGGTGAATTTGGGAAAACGGGGTGAAGAAGTAAGAAGGAGAAACGCACACGATATTTCCGCCCAACGTTTTCAAGTAATTGAGTTGACAGTTAATTTATCTAAGCCTGGAAATGAGGAGCCTGAAGAGTAGGAAACAGAAGGAGGAGGGCGACAGGGGCGAATAAAGGAAGAAGAAATAAAAAAAAAGAAGAAGACAGTTGAATGAATGAGACAGAGGCGAGAGTAAAAACTTTCTTTTCTTTCACTTTTTTTTCTCTGACATCGCTTCCTTTTTATCCATTTCTTCCGTCAGCGACACAAAGGAATTTCCCGCTTTGATCTGAATTGTTTCGCGTAATGACATCTTTGTTTTGATTAGGAGATGGTGGGAGAGGACGAGAACGAGGACGAGGAAGAACCGGGGAGAGGGAGGGTAGATGTTTTTGAAGAGGAAATTGCAAGAGACGGGATGCCAATTTCTAAAACGAAAGAAGAGAGAGAGATTTCGGATTTCGAGTTTTCGAAAACACGTGACGTGTTCGATTTTTGTCAAACAACCCCCGCCGCCGCCGTTCCCAACCCGCCCCCGCCCCTCAATTTAATTTTTTGACAATTTGAAAGTTAATAGGAAATCAATGAGATGAGAAAGCTTTTTAAAAGTAATTAAAATGAATAAATAAATTTTAATATCGAGCGAGAAAATGATTTCGAGTTTGAAATTAGAAAATTTTTCCTTTTTTTTGGTATCATGGAAGGAAATTATGATTCTAAGATTTTATTTTTGTTCGAATGTCAGAAAAGGCTGCTGCTGCTGCTGACTGATTTGAATTTTATTTCGTAATCATCGAGTGGTTCAAAGGCCATTCTGGATTCATTCATTCCCACCGACAACGATTTCATTTTACGCGTTTTAATTTTATGCGATTTTGAACTTTTCTTCTGAGGAAATGTACAAGTTATGACAATGTTTCTGTGGATTGAACACAGGCAGATGAAGTGAGACCAAAGATTTGAGCACGAGAAAAATTTTAATATCGTTAATTTCAAGTCTTTTCTTCATCCTCCCTAATTTCCTCTTTCCTTCCGTCTCCTTCCACTCTTTCGGGGGGAACAAAACTTTTCCAAAATGAATTTCCATCCGGTTTCTTAAAAGGCGGAAAGACCGAGACAATATGTCGTTTATAAAGGGAGATATTATTAAGCCCCCTTCAACTCTTTTTCGTTAATTTGACTTTTTAATTTTCTTTTTTAATTTAATTAAAAAATTTTCCTCCCGAAAAAAGAGAGATAACTTTTCTACCAACTGGGGAAAATAGAAAGAGAACCTTGACCTTTCCCTAACAACAAAAAATTTTTTAAATTTCCGACAGAGAGAGCAGATCAAAAATTAATTTAAAAACTAAAAGCATTTGAGTTTGGAATATTTCAATGTTAGGGACTGTTCCAGTGGGATATGATAATTCCAAACCAACCATAGATGGAAAACATAAAAAGTTATGATAAAAGTAACGTTGGATTTAAATAAATAAATAAAATGAAAGAAAAATTGTATAAAAAAAACGCTTCAAAGGCTAATTCAGAAAGCGAGAATGTGGTAAAAGGAACGCGTACCAAACGCGCACACACACATAAAAGAAGAAAATGAAAAGAAATCCGAGCTCTTCTTTCCCTCCCCGCTCTGTCCTCCACCTCAGAGGAAGGAAAAGCGTGAGAACCCCGAGAGGAAATCTCGAGGAAACAAGCACACGGTCTAAGTTCGTAAGGGAAACCGAGAGAAAAATCCTTCTAAGCTCGACCGAGAGATAAATGCAAAATAATCTCCCTCTCCTCCCTTCATCCCTCTCGCCCCTCTCCTCTCATCTCAAAAAAAAGTCTAAAAAACGTTTTTGAATCCCTTATCAAAAGAACCAACCAAAGCGGAAGTAAAAAGAGGAAGAAATTCGACTCAAATCGGTTTATCAGGTTCTTTATTGGACAGATTGAAAGGAGAAAGTTGTCGTAGCCAGCAGGTGCTCGAGAAATGACGGCCGTCGACTCGGGAAGGATGTGGAAAAAGAGGTAAGAAGAGGGAGGAGGAGGAGGAAAGAAACCTTTTCCAGAGAAATCAATGAAAATGGAGAAAATCCAATAAACAAAAAAGGGAATTGAGCAGAATGAGGAGGAGGCGGTGAAAGGTGGTGGTGATGATGGAGGAGGAGGAAATTGAAATGAAAGTCGTGAAAGTCAATAAAAAAGTCTTAATTAGAATGAGGTTCAAAGGAGGAATGTCTTTTTGGTGCTAACCGCATAGAGTCCTCTTTCACTCTCTTCAACCCCCAAACCCCCCCGCCTCAAATTACCGCTTCACTCCTCCGCCGTCATCAAAATATAATTGACAGTTAAGTAACAATCTTGTGATGACGTCATTACGTAACTATACCACTTCTCCTTCGGGAAAACAATATGTTTTTTCGGTTTCACTCTATCCTCTTCCTGCCCTCTCTCTCTCTGCCCTACAGCGATTTAACCCCCTTTTTAGTATATTGGCCGCGTCTAGAAACCTTTTTCGAGGGATTATTTTTCGGTTTCCTTTGTCCGCGTGTTTGGTCTGTCAACAAAAACCGCTTTACCTTTGGTCGGTAGGAAAAAAGTTTCAACCCTTTTTTGTTTGGAGCCGTGGGGAGGTGTCACAAGTGGCGTGACCAGACTGAACGGTATGGTGGCTGACGCTGACTCAAAAATGAGGATGTTTGCCCGTGTCTATCTCTTCTTCCACGCAATTACTCTTGAACGTGTCATTACTCACTTTTGTTCCGGCTGCAACAACAAAAAAATGAAAAGATAGTTTAGTGCCATGCTTGTGTTAGTTTATTTATTTATTTTTAAGTCTTCATATCTACTTCCAAACATACCACGAGTAACCCACTGTAATGGATAAATACACCACTAACTTGAGCGTGTCCATGTTACTCTTGAGAAAGAGGTCTTAAATATATACATAAAATGTTTTTCTGAGTGTGTGAGCGTAACTTTGAAACCTTTCAACGAATTTCGCACAAATCTGCCATAAATATAAAGTAGCATCAATATTATAAAGAAGACACTGGTGAGTTTTTAGGTTTATATAACTGTTAGGTTATTTATTCTTTTGGTTATCGACTTCGTCTATGTTGAAAGCTGTAAACATCTTCAGTGGTGAAATGTTTGGTCTCGACTTAAAGTCAAGAACCGTTTAATGAATATTTCACACTTTTATTAGCAACTCATTTCATATATATTGCACACTTACATGAAGTATACATTTTATAAGCCAATTCTTATTGGTCAAGACGTTTCAACTTGTTGAAGCTGTAGTTGAGATCGGACTATCTTCTACTCATGATCTCTTCGCTAGTCGTAGTGTGTAATATTTATGAAATAAACTCTCCAAAGTGGTGTGCAGTATTTCTAAAATAAATCTCCTATACAAGTGTGCGATTTTTATCAAATACATCTTCTATGAAAGTGTGCAATATTTATGGAATAAATAGGACGACTCTCTAAATTCAGTGAAGGTTTATGTAGAACAGTAAGAATGATTAAAAGGATGTGTTATTGGGTCAAAACAAGACACTTTTCAACCTAACAGGTACAGACATGTTAGATACAGACAAAAGACCAAAAGGCGAACTAAAGGGTATACAATATACAGTAACAAAGTCGAGAGCAACAAAACAAAAAGGAAAAATGTAACTTACACGGCAGTGATGATAACATAATCGGTGAGGAAAATGAACGACCGGAAAATCTTTGGGAGAAAACTTCCGCCTTTCCGTCTAATTCGGGAAAATTAATCATTTACGAATCGATTTTCTTTTTTATTTATTTATTTATTTATTATTGAATCTTTTCACGTGACTGTTTTGTTACAATTCAAGGGATGGAAGATGAGAAAATCCGGGTAGTTGCCACCCTTTCTTCTTACTTCCTACTACAACCCTCAACTACTGATCTAAGGGAAATGAATTCTCGTTATCTACTCGTCAGTGTTCTTTTTATCTTTTTATCCAGGCCTTAAACCTTTTCCTTCCTCTGGTAGTACCTTTCTAATGTCTTTTCCTTTCGTGCCTTAAACCTTTTTTTACTATTTGTCGGTGAAACTTTTGAATTTCCCTTTTAACCTTCATCACCATCTTCCTTCTGGGTTTTCTCCATTTCCGGTTTCTTATTCCAACTTTTTACCCAAGTTTATTGCTTCCCTGTTTCCGGTTCAGCAGTTAACTCTAGTTTCCGGAAATTCTATTCCAAGTTTTCCTGTCGCTATAAGGCCCCAAACTTTCCGGATGTTAATTTTTGAGAGAACAATTTGTTTTAAAATCTCATTCGGGGGAAATAGACGATTCCTCGAGTCGTGATTGACTGTCCCGCAGTAGTCATTTCCGGGAAAACTTTCCCGGGATAAATTTTCCAATTTGTCACTTTCTTTCGGAGAAGAACTACTCTGTCTCCTCTCTCCCTCCCTTCCTACAGCTTCTTCTTCCGCCAGTTTCACTTTGAGCGTTCTTTCATTTGGTCTGCGCCATTGACAGTGACTCGAAATGACAAAAACTTTCAATCTTGTTCTTGTTCTTGTTCTATTCGCTAACTTTTCAGCTGCGTAACATTCCCAAACATATTTCGAAACGTCAACATTTTCAATTTGCCAGACGGTTTCGCTCGACGACGAGAAACTTGTCGGACAAAAGTAAATAGACAAGATGAGGGATGAAATAGTTGTTGTTAAAAACTAGCCCAAGAATAAACCATCACCCCTTCTTCCCTTTGGGGGCGCAATCTACCCTCCCAGGCCCCGTCTCAAGACAAACTTTCAGTTAGTGTTTTGCTTAAAATGATCGGCTGTTTAATTTTCGAAACAAAACGAATACAATCCCGCGGGACGGTGGGAAGAGAGCAGGGAAGAGGAGGTGGAAGGAGAAGCGGGGGGTTAAAGTCGGGTTGTTCATGAACTGTCAAGGGCGAAAGGTAACGTGACATTCGTGCTAATAACATCAGAACTTTGAATGTTTAGAAATTCCGGAATGGCAACAAATCAAAGCTCCGACTTAACTCCTCGTGACGTTCTTGGCGAAAAGGAAGTTGAAGGGAGGTGGTGAGCGGAGGGAGGGCAAAAGGTGAAACTACGCGGGCGGTCGTTGATTAAATTTATGTAAAGCGGTGAGCTTTCTCATGGCTTATTTTTTTTCAAAAATGGGAAAACGCCACCTACCCCTAACCTTCCCTCTCGAACCTGGGTATTATCGATGACAAACTGTTGACGGTACCCTTAGACGAACACGATGGAACACGGAAAACACTCCCGACGAAGGCGGGGGAATAAGAAAAAGCTCCGACAAAGACACAACAACAACAACAACAACACTCATAAAACGAGAGAGAACCTTTCTTCGCCTCCTCCTCTGACTTCTTCTCCAGGCCATTTGCCTTCTATTTTGCGGACGTGTTCCTCTCTCTCTTTCCGAGTCTTAAGGACCCAAAAAAAAGGAAAATAAAACTCTAAAATAATAAAACGTGAAATAATGTTTTCCAATAAAAAGGGGGAAAAAGGAAAAAAGATGGCGGAAGGGGTTGGAAAATCCCATAAATAAGAGGCATTATTTATTTACTGCAAGTCGTTCAGACCAAAAACTACACACTTGACCTCTTAATAAAAGTGAAACTGAAATCCTCAAGTTATAACCCTTGATCCGGAAGAGAAGGAACTCTTGAAAGAGTGACGAGTGCGGCCTTTTTGTCGCAACGTTTAATGACAACAAGAGGACAACAGGATGAAGAGGAAGAAGAGAGAAGGAAAGGGGTAAGAAGAATGAAAGGAGATGATGAGATAAGGAGAGGAGAAAATGGAAGAGAAAGAATAGAAAGAGAAGAAGAAAACAAAAGAGAAAAGAAGGAGAGGAGTAAGAGAAGAAGAAGAAGAAAGAAAAGGAAGAAACGTAGGAAAAGGAGAGAGAGGCGAAACCTGGAAAATTTATCAACTACAATCAGACCACTTTGTATTCATTCAGTCAAACTGTGACTGATGACAGAAAGAATTTCCCAAACGAACCAACTACAAAATTATAATCAGCACTGAAGCAGAAGAGAAAAAGGGAGGAAGCAGGAAGGAGCGGGAGAGGCTGACAAAAAACCAAAACAAATTTTAGAATTCAATAACCGGTAATCACAATATTTCCGATGTGAAATTTTTGCGGTGTTTGCTCGGCTCCAATTTAATTAAACTGTCCAACTCAGATTTTGAAGAAAGCGAAGGAGAAATGACGAAAAGGAGGAAGTAGTGGAGGGGAGATGGGGAAGAAGGAAAGCAATACCATCAACTCGGTTTACTACCGCATTACCCCCAAAACTTATTCGTATGGACGACTATAATTATGAAAAAGCTGTAAAAGAAAAAGATTTTTATAATTCTCACAAATTTTTATTACCCAACCAGGGACCAGGTAAAAAGATGGAGACGTGTGAGGTGAGGCCGGGGGGGGTGGAAAAAGGTGATAAAAATAATCGAACGCACGCGAGAACTTGTTGCAACAGATGGACAACGTGTGATAGTGGTCTCATGTCTGGCAGATAGGAATCAACCTTGGTAACAAAAGTCAGTTAATAATGACGTTTAGATATTAAAACCTGGATTTACATGTTAGTCACATGAAAGGAAATAAATGTAAATAAATAAATAAACAAACAAACCGGAAACAGTCGATGAAATGATGAAAACTTGACATCAAAACCTAAAAGAACGATTCCTAAAATTTAGAGAAGAGTCTAAAACTCACTTACTTTTGAAGACTTAAAGGACACCATAAGTTAATAAAGATGGACAAGCAGAATAATGGCATAGTATTCAAGTCATAGAGTAAATAAATTGTTATTTGGTTCAGTTTGGTTGGGAAATAAGGCAAATCAAAGTGGTTAACCTAGTTGTATAAATTAGGCTAATTGTTTGGAGATTGTCGTGATTGACAGGGCTAGGATTGAGACCTGCTCAAGTCATGGATTGTATAAACACCTGGAACACCATGTAAAACAGAACCTTGCAACTCTCCCACTAAAGCACATGATTCATAAAGCCTAAGTTCGTGATTTGAGAAAATTTGAATCTTTAGAAGCGGGTGTAGGTTTGGCTCATTAACCGCGTATGAACAAGAACAATTCGCGTAAAATAAGATTTTAAACAATTCCAAAACACGTCCGGCTTGTTCTCCGTCTACAAGAGCAGGGGTCTACAGCAGAAGGGAGGTAAATCCCAGCTTTTATGCGGGTCGATGGTTGTACATTTCGTGTGAGCGAAGCAAATTCCAGGAAGACCCAGAGCACAGTGGCTGGGATCAACGTTCTGAATATCTCCCGCCGATCAATCTTCTCACTTTCCTTCCAAAAGGTACCACAAGCAACCACAAATACAGGTAACACTTTCATTTTTGTCAAGCTGTCGGGGTTGTTTGGTTGGTTTTCTCAAACAATACGCATTTTGGGTTAGACTTTGGTAAAGGTTCGCAGGCTTCAAACTTATGCTAGTGGGCGGAGACGAATTTATTGGTCAGTTGTATGTGAAGGAAATACTCACTGGTAGTGAGAGAAGGGAAAGAAGGAAACAAAAACACCAAAAAAATAAAAGAGAAACTTTTAATTTGCGTTCGGAGCGGGAAGCAAAAAGAGAGAGAAGAGTTACGGGGTTAGGAGAAGGAAGATGGTAAGAAAACGATAACATAATCCGGAGAGAGAGAGAGAGAGAGGAGGAGGAGGAGAAAAATTTATTAATTTACCAGGATTTTTTTCATGATAAACAAAACTAATATAAAAGGAGGGAAAAGCCGAGATACAGTATAAGTGGTTTCAAGAAAACGACCGCCATTTTTCTCCTTCTGTTGCGGTTCGTTAGAATTTTCCCGTTCCTCCAATATTGAATTCGCCTTCCGGCAGACATTCCAACGCTTATGCAAATAACCCCTCCCCTCCTTCCCCAGATTATCTAAGTAAAATTAAGAAAGAGCGTCTCCGGAAAGAAAATCAAAGGCAAAGAAGCAAAAGACCGTTCAAAATTGCAAGAATTTTTTATGATCAGCCAAACTGTGCTCCCCAAGAGGCATTTTTTGTAAAGAAGAAGGTCATATGATTATGTCATAGAGTAAATAAAGTATTGTTTAATACAACTGCTGCACTAATTAACGCATAAATTTTCAAAATTTCATTTCATAATTATTGCACGCTTTCATGGGAGACTCATTTCATAAATACCGCACACTTTGATAGGAAATTTATTTCATAAATACAGCACACTTTAGTCATAAATTCATTCCACAAATAGTGCATACACAGCTAAGCACAAGCGTTCAAAATTTAAAATTTCGCTCTTTCTCTGTGTAAATACACTGAATAAGACATCGGAAGTGTACCAGAAGTACTCATCACAGGAAGAGAACTATCAGTAACCGGATGAAACAATCCCAAAAATTTTTCATCTAGTTGCAATCGCGTACAGCGTTCTTAAAACCATAACAAACTGAATTTACCAAAAATCCGGGAAAATCTCTTAGCCAGGAAGGTCGTTTTCCTCGTCCAAAAACGAAAAGGAAAAAGGAGATGAAGAATAAGAAGAAGTAGAAGTAGAAGAAGGAGAAGAAAAGGTTAATTGCGTGAAGAGGAAGGGAAAAAGGAAAGAATTTCCTTTTCCTCACTTGTTCCTTCCAATTACGGTTAACCTTTCTGCAATTCAAACCCAAAATTAAGAATTAACGACCTTCGAGCTTTAGACACACATTTAAGTTTCTCGTGAACTTTCCCTTCGCTCTCTCTTCATTTTCACCGCTTTCCTTTCCTTTCCCGAGGTTGAAACCTTCAAAACTACCTCCCTTCCTCTCTCTCACAAAAAGAGAGAACAAAAGTGAAAAAATTGGAAATAAAAAAAAAGAAAGAAAGAAAAGAAACGAAGAAACCGAGACGAAATTCAAAACGTTTCTCTCGAGGCATTCTCACCTCTTCCCCTCTTCCCCCTCCTCTCCCAGTCTCCCAAAAGTCCTCAAAAATTTTCCTTTTCCCCAAATTTTCTCGAAACCACCTTTTTCCAAGAGACCGACTTCAGTGCTTTCCCCTCGAGCGAAATAGTACAAAACCGAAGAAGAGTTTGCCAACCTAACCAATCGACGGAACTGCAACAGAATTCATAAAATCCATAAAAGAAGAAGTCAGCAATAAATAAAGTTGTCATTAAACCCCCTTCCTCTCCCTCCTCGGTCCAACGTCAATAAAATGATATTCCAGGAACTCCACTCCGCTGAATTGCGTGAAGAAAGGAAAAACGAGCTTTTACCGATCCGGAAAAAAAAGAAAGAAGAAAAGAGGAAAGGGGAGAGGAGTAAGAAGAAGACGAAGAAGCAGCAACAGCAGCGGCAGGAAAAAAACGTAATAAGACTGGAAAAAGGCGAGGAGCCATAAAAAACAGGAAAAAAGTTTTATTACAACAGAAATTTTTATCTTTCTGAAAGAGAGAGAGTTTTGGGGGCGAAAGAGAACCGAGAGAGGGAGATGGAGGCACAAAAGGCTTCTGTTTGGTGGTTTTCGCCAACAGAAAGAATTTTATTTTTTTGTGTCGAAACGAACGTGGACAAAATGAAAATGTGTGGATACACGGAAAAACAACAGAGGAAAAGGAAATTAAAGTATCTCTATATAAAAGTCAAGGGGGTGAGATTTTCCACTCTGCTCGTACCCTCCTCCCCCAAACTTCCACTCCCACTTATCACCTTTCGCCCCCCGAGAAGAGGTTTTAAACAAAAGCTTCCAGATGACAATGATGAGGGCCTAATTTAAATGAAAATTTAAATTTATAAACAAAAAGTCCCATTTTAAATTTTTGGGAAAAACTTTTTGAGGTTGAGGGGGGGAGAAGAGAAAGTCCGACAAAAAACTTTTGATAATTATCGGGGAAACGAATTTTTGTGGCGCCAAAAATTTGAAGTAGCTTGAATTAATAATATTTTTGATTTTATGCTTCAAGTGTGCTGATGATGAGCCAAAAATGCTTTAAACGGAAGAAGCTCAAGACAATTAATGTAGTTTATAGTTATGGTTTTATAGTTTTGAATTTGGCGTTTTTCACTCTTCGTATAGCAGGGTGTGAGGGAGGATTAAAACTCACGGCCATAACTTCTTCAGTGAGGAGCTTTGACCACTTAACGCCAAGCTATAATAATTGTTTGAAGTAACTTTTGAAGGGACAGAAATCACTAAAGCCAGTCTTTCAAACCGGAAATAATTAAATATTGTTGTACCATAGAGCCGTCACTGAGCGCACTGGCGTACGACCTAAATAAATGTGCTGACCCTGTACTGATGTAGACAATGACTATTGTGGAGACAAAGTGACGACTGTAACCCTATTCTGTCAATATATTGATGTCAGTACACAAAAAACTGATTTATACCTACCTAACCTATTTATAGTATTAGAAATATGAAGGCAGAAACATGGTGTCTTTGAAACTCCTTCCCTTCCTTGGTAATAGGTATGTTCCAGCTTAGGGCACAGTATATATTAATCAAGACTAAACTTTTACTGTCTAACTCATGTGTCAAATTATACTGATGGTTCAGTAAAAATTACATGCAAAGGACTTAAAAATATTAATAGTAATAGCGGGAGGTCTGCGATATAGTGGTTTAAGTACCAGACTAAGAAGTTATAGTCGCGAGTTCAAATCCTCCTCCCGTGGTCTGTTATACTCAAAAAGGGTGAAAATTCGGGATTAAAACTCAACTATATTATACTACATTAATATTAATATTGTTATGAGTTAGTGTCACATGATCAATATCGCTGTCGTCCGCTGAGTAGACTGCCCAGTTAGTTACGTAGCTCAACTGTTATCAACCGACTACTCACAATACCCCCAATCACACAGCTTGAACCTCTCCATTCACTTCATCTAACATTCAACAAATAAAATTTTTCCTCCCTCCCCAAAAAAAGGAAAATACTAATTTCCCAAGATCGCCATTTCTAATTTATTCAAGATCCAAAAAGAGGAAAAATCCTTTGAAGAAGAGGAAGAAAGAACAAAAAAGAAAAGAAAATTTCCCAGAGGATCATCTCAACCGACTTCGAACACCGTAAAAAAAAATCCCAAAAAGACGGGGGTGTTGGGGGTTGGCAGAGGAAAAAGGTTCCGTTTCACCAAAATCAGAGTCTTCCTGTTGTCAGATATTTGTCGATTCCACCGCCTCCTTTATTTAAAATTCAAATTAAGAATAACGTTGGCGCTTTTAAGTAGCCCGTTTCCGGTTTTGCTAAAGAAAAACCCTTTTCGAGTTTTCCTACCCACCCCCTCTCTTCCTTCCTTCCTTCCTTCTTCTTCCTTCACCTTACCAAGTCACAACAAATGTGGGAAACTAACAAATGCTTCCTCCTTTTCTTCCATCCTACCCTCCCTTCCTCTTTCCCTTCCTTCTTCCTTCCTTCCTGCTTGCCTTCCGCCGATCAATTTTCCGCTAATTTTTTTTCACCCAGTTATCGATATCGAGTTACGACCATCACCGGAAATTATAAAATTGCTTGTATGGAAGAGAGAGAGAGAGAAATCTTTCCTTTCCCTTGTTTCAACGGAATGTATATTATATATTAATATAATCTGACAATCCCGCACTTTGCTTTACTCCTCTCTCTCTCTCTGTTAATTATTAATTATAAATTAATTTTTCCCTTTCAGCCTTGTGAAGCTCGAGCTTCCGGTTTTATTTCCGGTTATAATGTCAGCATAAAATGATCCATCGTTAGGTGTAAAAAAACAAAGTCGACCTGATTTTTCTATTGAAAATTTTTGGCGCATTTTGACTTGTGTAAGTGGTTGTTGTTAGGTATATTTTGCGCGGAATAGTATAAACACCTCTCCATTATGACGTCATTTCGATATCCCAAACATTCATTTACGAACTGATTGAAACAATATGAAGACGTTATTTCGTGTTCCCCTGAACCTTTTTTTTGTGAATAACGGGAGGAAGGACAAGAGACCCGAAGCAGAAGACAAAAAGAAGGGGAAAATGGAAGAAAACAAAAAAAAATTTAAAATTTTTTTTATATTTTCAAATCACGGCCGTTAAGTTAGAAAGTCTTTAGCCTAATGCTTTACCAATGGCTAAGTCACGTCCCGCGGGTTTCAACAAAAGTAAAGAATATTTATTTTGAGAAACATTAACCCTAAAAGGCTTGCGATTTCTCTTCTTCCCTCCACTCTTTGTGTTCTTTTCTACCATCTACTCCCTCCCCTCGTCCTCTCTTCCTTTTTCCTCTCGGCCTCTTTGTGGGAATGGTTTCAAAAAGACATTTTTAAGGAAAATTTTGTTTTTTATTCTTTTCTCCTTTTTCTCTTTGACAAATTTTATGTTGCTGTTGGCATACCTGTAAATCTTTGTTTTTATTGTTTATTATGTGTTGGGTCATCCTTCTACCTGTACATAAACTTGGCTTCATCTTTAAGTTGGCTTCAGTTACCTACCGAGGTACGAACTATAAAGGAAAAATGCTGTGGATGTCATCTAAACATAGCTGCCAGAGGTAGTTTGGAGATGGCACTTACAAACATGGTTCCACCCGCACCGACACGGAAAATCTACATTACACGTGCAGACGCCATTGTGTTAATTTGGGTTGTGGCGATGTGTAGTCTATTTATTAACGTGATCCATATATATACTTGTTTCTAATCTTTACTAAACGTTTATTGATTAAGTTATACATATCTAGTTATAGTATGATTATCTCTTCAATAATATATACTCAAATATATGAAAATATAACTTTAGAGAAGACCCAACCAGACACAATGATAACAAGACCAACTTCGCAGTCGGCAAAAACTATTCTTTCAAATCGACCCATCCCAAAATCCCTTTCTTCCCCTTTCCTCCAAAATTTGGGTTTACAATTTCGAAAAGGATTTTTGTTTTAAGCTTTCGAAAAACTTTCCAAATCGTTTTCAATTAATTAGAAAGTCGAATTAATAACACAAAATTTATGGCTTCTCAAAAATTTACTCAAAAATATAAAAAAAAAGGTTTTAAATCCAACATTTAGCTCGACTTCTCTCTTCCTCTCATTCCTCTCTACTTCCTTCCTCCTTTTTCTTTCTTTCCTCCCATTCTTCCTCCACTACTTCCACCTCTTTCCCTTTCCTTCCCCAGGAAAGAAATTACCAATTGAATATTTCCCTGCAAATGACAGCTAAAACTTTTTAGAAATGTTTTAACTTGTCAGTTTTTTTTGGTGGTGGTGGGGGGAGGGTAGCGAGTAGATGGTTGGGTGGGCAACTTTTTAAATCTATCTTAAGACTTCTTTCTGAAGCAATAATAATCCTCAAAGATAAAAAAGGGAAATTTAACCATAAAAAAAAATTCGTCGCATTAAAAACTTTTAAAAATCATAAAAAAAATTTTTTTCTTTCACTTGTTGCTCTGGTAAAGTTCATTTAATAAACGCAAAAATCTTCAACGTATAAAAAATGAAAAGCTTTTTGCTTTCCTACCCCCCCCATCCACCCAACCGCCTAGTTTTCCTCCCCAAGAATGAAAAAGATAATTTATCTGAACGTTTTACTTTTTATCTAGAAAATTAACTTTTGGAGAGGGGTTTTACCCAAAGAAAAAACCAAAACAAAAAGAAATTTGTTTCCAACGACATTCTCACGAGCCTCAGGTCCCTCATTTTCTCTCCCCTGCTGCTGCCCTCAGACCAATTTTTAATTTACTATACGGGATGTCACAAACAATTTTTAAAGATCTTGCTTATAGTATAGCCCATCAGGAATACAAACTCCAAAATTTTACAAAAAATGATAAACGAACATAATCACGAGTGAGAAAGTCGTCACAATGGAGATCGGCAAATAATTGGAGGACAGCTTTACTCCAAATTTAACTTAGCCACAAGTATGCTTAGTGTAGGTGCACATAAGTATCGGTCTCCCTAGTGTTAATGCTACACTCCTTTTAGAAGAATCTATCTCATAAATAATGCACAATTTCATGAAAGAATTGTTTCACAAATATTGCACAGATCAAAGAAGAGTAGGTTTCATAAATATTGTACAGCTCTGTCGAGGACTTATCTTACAAAGCCTGGGTGTTAACCAAGCAGGGGAGACACCTTCTGGACTCCTGGAAAAGAGCAATATCTACGGCCCAGTCTGGATCATGGAGTCAGGCACCAGAGGTGACAATCAAGAGCTGTATGGCCTCTACGGAGAAACACCACTATCGGCTGAGGTCAGAAAAACCTGCCTGCGGTGAGCCGGTCACCTTGTCAGGATGGACTCCAACCGGCAGGCCTCGGAAAGATGGCTGGAGGCCTTAGAGAAGCCTTGGAGAAGAAGCCTTAAAACTGCTGGGAGTTTGGGGCTAGAGAGCCGGGACAGACGAGAGACAAATAACTGTGAAGGCCAATAGGAATTTAATTATCAGTGTGTGCATTATTTATGGAATTTAATCTTTTGCCAAAATTTGAAGATTTATAATAATTTAGATGAACTGTTATACTGACAAATACAAAAATGATATGGAAAACAAAAAATAGACAGAAATCGAAACAGTCTGTCTAGGACACGTGATATGTTTTCGCAACAGAACAGACAAAGAAATCAGCAAATATTTGCAGTATACAGATAAGAAGACGTGATACAGACTTTTGTTTCTAAAATCGGGCCTGAATAATTTTATAATAGTATTCAGAGACCATCAAACACCTAAAACGTAGAAGATTATTGTATAACTGCTGTATATATACAAATAATCAATATACAACTTCATGAATATAATATTAAAATAATATGGCATAGCGTTCACAAGAGTCATAAATTTAATGAGAAAAGGGAAGGTGAAGCTCTGAAGCGGAAGTCAGAACGAGCTTTCAGGAGGTGATTTCGCTGTTGCTTCTCATTCGGCCAAAAATCGAGGTTTTATGACTGTCCGTCCATCATTCTTCTTTCAGGGTGGTGATGGTGGTGGCGGTGACTTTTTCAAATTTCAGTGCCTGAAATTTCAGCGAAGGGGGTTGGAATGAAAGGGTTGGTCGGTTTTTGGGCTTTTGCGGTTGTTATCACATGTCATGTGTGAAACATTTAAAAAGAGAGTTGGATGAGTGTCACGGTTGCTGTGGTTTAATTCTGAAGCTGAATAAAAGAGCGATTTTTAAGTTATTAATCTAGAAACTAGGTTATACAACAGCGCTATTCTTCTGCCAGTTTTATAGCTTTCCCTTCCAAGAATTACAAAAAAGAAACCTCATCATTGTTGTCTGCATCAAAACCCCTTTTCATCGTCTTTGTTCACAATTTTTGTCCAATAATCTCTCATACTTTCCTTTTATATTTGTATATTATAGCTTTTATTTTCTCAAAAATTATAAACTTGCTAATATAGTTATAGTCAAGCTTTAGTCGCATTTTTCACCCTTTTTGGGTATAACAGGAAACGGGAAGAGCATTTAAACTCGCGACTATAACCTCTTAGTCTGGCACTTAATCACTACACCATAGACTTTATGCTGAGTTTATAATATAGCGCTATACTACTTTTTATTTATTTTATTTAATTTGCCACTTGCAGGTTAATCAAACAATAACTAATGCACAATAACAGATTAGCTTAATAAAGAGCTATGCTAATGCGCTATGTCTTTATCTATATCTACATCTCTAACAAATATACTCTATAAAACAAATATCTCTTACCATGTATACGTGTCAATATCAAATATACTAATATACAGATAAATCAAACTATAATAATAAAAATAACTAATAAACAGCTACGCTAGTAAACTATATCTGCATCTGTAACTAAACAGGGAAATTAATCTTAGCGTATCTTAAATGCCTAACCCCATTTAGGAACCATAAGACTATACTTTGAAAGCTATATTATAAATTTCGTCAACGTTTTTGAGTTTTTGAATGAAAAATAGCCTCCAAATCTGGGTAGTGCTTATCCTACAACAGCATTTAGTTCATCCGTAAAGATTGAGGGAAAAGTGAATAGCTGGTAGAACTTGTATAACTATTACTAAAAAAAATTCTTCATTACAACCACTACAACCGCTCCTTCTCTTTATTCTTCTCTTGACCTACTTCCATTTCCCTTTTTCCAACATTTTACCCTCCTCTCTAATTACGACACCATTTTGAATTTCTCTCTTTCTAGGTCACACATCACAAATTCACAACTTTCCAACGAAAAACCCACATAATTAAATTCTCATCAACTCGGAATTTAAACAAAAATGCAACAATTGCAGAGGATGAATAATTAACAACGAAAATTTGCATTCGCACAACAGCAACAGCAGAAAAAAAATTTTTTTGTATAACAAAAATAAAATTAATAAAGCGGAATGGCGTCGTTCCGGGGACCAAAAATAAAAATCGTTGCACGGGTTCTCGTTCTGCCCGAAGGCTCTTCGCGATCCCTTTCTGCGGTTGCTCTTTGGCGAGACTTTGGTCTGTATTTCTGAAACCACCCCCTTACCACCACCACCATCACTACCGAGTATGAAATATAAAAGGCATAAATAATAAAAGAGTTTGTCAGTGTAAAATATAACTTTTGTAGGTTTTTGTTCTAAATTGCTCACTCACTCACTCACCCGCCACTTCCTCACCCCCAATGGCTCCTGCTCCATCTTCTCTCCTCCGATGTAATAATACAAAGTGTCATGGTTCTTTACCAACTTTTTTAAGTTGTCATTTAGAAAGATCTCGAAGTTTTCTAAAATCATTAGAGAGCGTTCACCTCGAGGGAGAATGAGGAGAACAAGGATGATGAAGACCAGTTTGACGCTTCTTCGGTTTGAGGCTGGTGAAAGAAATTTGAAATTGAAGACTTAAAGAACAACAAGTTCGCTAACTTTTTCTTGCCATTTTTAGTTAATGTTAGTGATGTTAGTCTTTTTCCTGTTACGCTGGTCAAGTTAATTCACTTTTGATTGGATAAGACACGACTACATTGCCCAGACATCCCGTGGAAAGAAGTTTAGTTCCTCTACGAAGAATTTATTTACGTAATGAATTGTTCAAGACATTATGCAATAATTTTGAAATGACAAGGATGTTAGAAATTAATGACAGTGTGCATTATTTGCATCTTATTTGGAGAACATTCTCAATTATTCTTCCAAAAATGTGCAATATTTATGAAATAAAAACTTTATATTAAAATAAAAGATATATAAACAATATTTACAAAAGATTTCTTCATATAAACTGTGCAGTGTGTAAAAGAATACTGCCCGCGTTGGCATTATTTACAAAGTGAGGACTAAAAGAAAATGTGCACTAATTATGAAATGAATTCTGTTTGAAAGGGCTAGTTCATAAAACAAATTCTCCTGTTAGAAAGTGTGGAATATTTATAAAGTGAATTACTTCTAAAACCGTATATTCGTCCTTCTGTTGAGAATGCTTTAGTTACAAATGAAACTAGATAAGTAAAACATGAATTTTGATATCTATCTAAAAAATTTTGACTCGAAAATAAGAACGAAAATACTCTATTAACAAATACATTATTAACAATCTCGATACCATCGGCGAAATCTTAAAACTCATTTCCCAATATTCAGGCTTCATCTTTCACTATTGCCTTTTTACTTTAAAAAATGAAACTCTATCTACTATATTATAAGACGTGCTTCTTATAATGACACAGCCTTTCATAATCGTCAATTTATTTTGACGTTCAAAAGTTTTCTTCTGTTTTCCCAACTTTTAAATTTAAATTTTTTTCTCGTACTAAAAATTTTTAGTTGTATAAATATTTGTATAAATTCAATTTGAAACTTTAAGTTTATAAATTATCATCATCATTACTGTTATTCAAAAATCGAGATTTTTTTTTGTGATCCTTGTTCGTTCTTCTGCAACGACTTCCTCTCCTCATTTTTTTAATCTTTTTATTCTGTCAACAACTACCATCTTTCTTTTGTATCGTTAAAATAAAGAAAAAAAAGGAAGAAGGCAAAGAGAAATATTAAAAAATAAATAAATAAATAAACAAATAATGGGGAATTCAATTCCGTTCATCCATTTTCAAGATTTTCATCAGAGATTAAAAGAAAAAATAAGAAAATACGAAAAGAGCGACAGGAGAATCGCGTGGCTTTCACTGATAATTTTCCTTTTTAAATTAATTTTAAAATAATTTTTTTCTTAACCCGATCCCCTCCCTCCTCCTCCTCTCCTCCAGATTCTACGTGTTTCCCTGTCCTCCACCCTCTCCTCCTCCGTCTTCGAAGAAATAGCGATCCGAGCTTTTTGTTTATTTTCCCTTAAAAGTTTATTATTGGACTATATAGCAAGAAAAAAAACGAAATTTGAGGAAAGAGGAGGCAAAAGAAAAACAAAATTTCCGGAAAATCGAAATTTTTTACTTTTTCCAAAAAAAAGTAAATCAGTTTTCTCCACCCCTCTCCCTCCGCAATTTTTTAGTTTTCTTCCGGGAAATTTTGTTTCGTGGGGTTTCTCTTCTATCACACAAAGTTCAAAAATTTTTCTGGCTATGCGAGAGAGTGCAAACAAGAGAATGTAAGAGAATGTAAGGTAAATATGATAGAAGGAGAAAGATGATTAAAGAATGGGAGAATAAATACAAATGCAAAGAAGAAAAAAGGATAAAAAAGAAAACGAAAAAGATAAAAAGAAGAATAAAGAGAAGGAACAGAGAAAAGGGGAAGGAGAAAACAAATAGAAAGAAGAGGAATAAAGAAAGGGGAATGAAAAATAATGTGAGAAGACAAAGTAAGAAAAAGAGAAATAGAATGATAAAAAGAGGAAGGATAAATATAGATAAGAATGTATAGATGAAAAGATAATGTAAAATGATGTAGGAGATAAAAAGATAGAGGAAAGGAAAAAAGAAAAGAGATAAAAGAAAAAAAGGAAAAAAAAAGAAAAAAAGAAAAAGTGGCTCAAAAAGAGAAGACAAGAAAAAGTAGAAAAGAAAATAAGGAAGGAAGAATAAATAGAAAAAGAGAAAAAGAAAAAAAAATAAAGAAGAAAAAGAAAAAGAAGAAGAGACAGAGAGAGAGAAGGAAATAAAAAGAAGGAGCAATAATAGAGGAAAAGGAAAAATAGGAGAAAAAGGAAGAAAGAAAGTAAGAAAAAGAAAAAGAGAGAAAAAAGAAGAAGAAAGACGAATAGAGAGAGAGAGAGTTTTGTCTTCTCCTTTAGTTCACAGAACCTCTTCTTATCTACTTACAACTTTTTTATCTTCTCATTTAGTAATGTATTTTCAAATATGTCGCCCTACTCATGTTCCAATTTTGAGCTTTCGACTGCTTTCCTCTCTCCTCTCCCTCCCAACAGGATACCCTTCCAATACCCTTATAGCTTTATACTGGCTTCAAATTTTTATTGCTTCCTAAATCCGATTTTAGGTTTGTCACAAATTGTTTTCTCTCAATCAACCTGCCTGCTGCTCCCTTCGAAAATCAAACTTCTCATGAATCCTCATCACGATAATACGAAACAAAATTACCCTCCGAACGCTATAATTTAATTTTCGAAAATTTCTAAACCGTCACGAAAATCCTTTAAAAACGTGTTTAACGGTGAGAACCTTCCTTTCCTCCTCCCCTTGCCTGCCATTTCCCACCCCGATCCCTCCTCCCCCAAAAAATTGAAAGAAAAGTTTTTCATGTCCCTGGCAAAAAAAAAATTATTTCGAAGTTGGAAGGGGTGAGTGGGGAGCATTCGAAAGCTCACACCCGGAGAACAGAAGATAATGTGACAAGTTTTCCCGTTTAACCAATAAAAGTAAACAGAGAGCGAGAGAGAGAGATAAATAAATAAATAAAACGAATCAGACTTTTGATTTCTAGATAATGCCGTTGTCTTGTTTCGCTTTTCCGAAAACGGAAAATGTTTGAAAATCAGTCAAATAGAGATTTGCCACCTCCACCCCTTCAACCCCTTTCCTCGCCTTTTTAGTCGATGTGTGCTGTCTCCTTCTCTCTTGTTCTCTCTCTTTTCATTCTTCTTCATCTCTCCTCTCTCTATCTGTGTTCCTATGATTTTCTTTTTTATTTCTAATTTGATCTTTCTTTCTTTCTACTTTTTCATCCTCCCTTTTCACCTTTTTTTTCCATCTCGGTCTCTCGCTATATTTTTTTTCCGTTTTCCTCATTTTTCTTTTCCTTCTCATTTATTTCTATTTTATTTTCTCTTCTATATTACTCACTTTCTCTCTTTCTCTTTTCCTCTTTCTTATTTTTTTCCTTCTCTCTCTTCTCCTTTTTTCTATTCCCATTTCTCTTTATTTCCTTTTTCTCCATTTTCTTCTTATTCTTTTTCCTTTCTCTCTTCTCTTTCATTTTTCTATTTCTCTCCCTTTGTCTCCTCTCTTCTTCGTTTCTTTTTTCCTTATCTCAAAAAACGCATTTCGGCATTTCGTTTTTCCTGTCCATGTCCGAACATCCCAAAAAGAAAGTTAAAAAATAATGTCAAAAGCTAAATCCAAACACAAATAAATTAATTTCTAATTTAGCTAAACAAAAAACTTTATCTACAGCCCCCCAAGGGGACACCCAAGTCCACTGATTTCAGTCACCACCCAATAAACAATTAAATTATTAAATAAAAATCAACAATAATAATATTAATATAAATAAAACGAATGACTCCTTTTTTAATTTGTCAGACTTATTTAAAAACCAAATTTCAAATTTTCCACTTTTCAACTTTCCATTTCCGCTTCCCCGAAGAAATCAACTCCCGGGAAAACACAAAAATAAATTTTTCAATTTAAAACCTTTTTTAATTTTATCAAAAAATTGTTTGTTTTTAATATTTAAATATTAATAATTAAATTCCAGTTCTCCGTCTTCTTATTTACAGCTGAAAACTTTAGAAAAGATTTTTTTGGGAGTTTTTGGGGGAAAGGGGGTAAGCGGAAATGGGGGCAGCCAGACGAAAAAAAATTATTATTCTGCTTTACGAATGGAATTTCGGAATTTCATAGTCCTAACCTTTTATTATTCAAAAAAGTTAAAATGGAAACTCGACAATTAAAAATTTTTAATTACGGCCCTGTAATTGTCAGCTTTTATATCAGCAACTAATTTTAAAACAAATATTAATTATACGATTTCGTCCCCCAAATTACTCTCTAATTGTCTTTTTCATTTTTCGCTGTACGTTTGTTAGTTTTAACGGAAAATTTTGAAAAATGGTTTTCCTCATATTTTTCCGGGTTTTTTGGGGGCCAAGTTGAAAGCTTTCAAGAAAAGCTTCTTCAAAAAGTTTTTTGGGGGGGTTTTCATCTATTTCCAGAAGCTGGAGTTTGCTGTTAATCCTTTTCTTCCTACTGTTGGCTAACTGTAACTGATATTTGTGGCTTTATGCTCGAGGACATCAGCCAGTTTTGACGTATTACAAACGAAAGGTTCGTGAGGCTAACTGTTATACTTCGGTATACATTGATTCAGTAGTACAATTGTGTCAAAGCTCCGAAAAATCACAGCTTCCGGTATCATCCTTATCATCATGTGCCGTCTACGCGTCGAAGGTTGGCAATTATCAAGGCTGTGGTGATCTTGCCGGCTGCTGCGGCGGATACCAAACCAATCTCTTAAGTTTATGAGCCACGAACCTTTCCTTCTTCCAGGGCATCGCTTTCCCTCTATGATGAGCTGGAGTAGGTTATACTTGTCGAAAGTATTGCAGTTCATACAGCAACCCCTCCTCATTGTCCATACGAATCAGCACTTCTGCATTTATCATTCGTTAGCATCCTCCGCTACTATACAGGAGAATTAGGAGAAACTTCCGGTAGAAACTGCTTAAAATACATAACATCGAACAACTTTTTTTTGCTAATTTGATGCTTTCCTTAGAACATCGGTGTGCAATATTTATGAAATCAAACCATTAAATAGGTCTAGTCCTGGGAGACTCCTAAATTTTTCTCAACCCATCCGAAAATTTCCAACTTCCGGTATAGAAAGCATGAAAGGCACTCAAATCTTGAGTGAAGGTGAAGCGCCCGTTTCACAAATGAGGCACTATATGGTCAAAGGTTCATTTCATAAATAATGCACATTTTATTTTTTTCCAAATGAATTTTATAAATAATGGGAAGGTTGATGTTCACTTACAAAGAGTTCTTTTACGCGGTTTGTTTTACGAATTAGCAAGAATCGGAATCATATTTAAGCGAACGACTAATGAGTTCATTCATTTCATAAATAATGCACACTTTTACAAGACAATTCACGGTACAAATAATCCAGAAACTCAAAGGTACTTCAGTAAGAGAGTTGATGTTTAGTTACAAGGTCTTCTTTAACGAAAATTGTTGTTACGAATTTGAGAGAATTTGGATTGGAAACTCACTTTACCAAACAGCAGTTTCTTTCATAAATAATGCACACTTTTTCGAAATATTCCTTGTAAATGCATCACAAACCAATCTCACAATAGCAGCTTGTATTTACAGTATCCCCCTCTCTCCTCGAAAGTCAGAAAAAAGAGTGAGTGCAGCGGAAATAGGCGAACGGGCCGCCATTGTCACCTTCACCTCTTTGTCACCTAAATGAGATTTTGTTCGTCCTTGGCAACCCCTGAACTGGGGAAAATTCCGGGGAAAACCCTTTAGAATCATAAATCAATCAAATATCTCGCATAAAAGAAGGCAGGAGTAGATTGAAATTTTCAGGTGAATTGATCGAGTCTCGACATTTACAGACTTTTATCGAAAGTAACAAGGTTACCATTCCAGAGGAAGGGAGTGAATGAAAGGAAGATGAAGGAGGAGGAGGAATCAACATGGCTGCTTCGATACCGCGCTTTCGATTCTCGAATAGGGCTTGAAAGGAGCCCATTTACTTCGACAGCAAAGGAGGGCGAGGAATGGAGGGAAGTAGAGGAGAGAGAAACTCGAAAATAAAATCAAAGGATAGTTTTTGCCTCGGGACTCCGGAGCTTTGTTCTCCCGTCTCGTTCCAGCTTTTTTTGTGTGCTGTTGCTGTTGTTGTTTCCGCCATTAAACCTTTTTTTTCCTAGTGAATTGTTATTCTGGGTTTCTTTTCTGGCAGGGATAGCCACATATGGTTTTCTTTTCCAGACCCTATTTCCTCCCGTACTCCTCCTCCTCTTCTCATAATTTCTCTCTTTTATCTGTATTCGTGGTTCCCGCTTTTACTTTCGTGAGCCCTTTTCCATTTTCCTAATTTGTATCTGTTTCGAGTGCTTCTGCGGTTGTTTGGGCTCCCCCGTTCAACGACCGAACATTACTCCTTTTCACTTCCTCTCTCTTTGGTTTATTTCTTTTTACGTGTTTCACTTTCACACTTTCCCAACTTTACACTATTTCGAACCCGACGAATCTTCTTCCGCTTCCTCTTCCTTCTTCCTCCTTTATAATAGGTTCAACATGAAGTTTAATTAAAATCATTTCCTCCTTTTGTTTTCGAAAATAATCCCGGCAATCAAAACACACAGACGGGTTGAAAATTTTTTTCCCTCCAGTCTGCCTCTACCCCCTTCCTTCCCTGCTCCGTCTTAATTCTTCCTCTGGAAACTTTTCCAGTAAACTAAGTTTTCAAAGCAAATGAAAAAGTTAATTAGTTTTACTGTTTTGTAGGTGATTTTTTCTTCTCCTCCCCCTCTCTCTTCTCTTCCTCTTTTTTCTCTTCTTCCTCTTCCTCCTCCTACTTATAAAATAAGAAAAAAGGAAAAGAAGACCAAAAAGGAAACGTAATTAAACGTTTTTTTCTCCCTCAGGTGAACATCGCCGTAGGAAGAGAGGAAGAGAGACGAGGAGGAAAAGGAGGAAGAGGAAGAGAAATAAGATGAGGTGGTGGTGGTGGTAGGGAGGAGGAGATGTTATAGAAGAACAAAATCTTTAATTTGGTCCAGAAAAAAACGAAAAAAAAATGATAATCATCAACAAAAGTCACAATTAACACCGGAGACGGTTTACGAAATTAAAGTTTCTATAATTCTTAGTACGATTCTGCAAAAAAAATTCAATTTAATTTAATTTAATTTAATTTTAAAAAGAGAACATTAAATTTTTTGTTTCTCCTCTCTTTTTAATTAAACCGGAAATAATAAAAATTTATGAAAGTTTTTACTTTTTTTTTTTAATGAACCTAAATTGTGATTTGTTCGTCTGTGAAAAGAGGAACTTGTGTTACTGTGTTGAGTCTGAAGATTCCTTCTCAAGATATTATTTGAAAGTATAACCAATAATATATTTTTAGTTGTAGTGTATAAATTTATAGTTAAGTTTTAATCCCGTTTTTTGGGGGTATAACAGGACACGGGAGGAGGATTTGAACTCGCGACTACAACTTTTTAGTCTGGCACTTAATCACCACACAACACACACCTCTCGCTTTAACGTATAAAATTGCGTTTGTAATGATTATATACAGTATTCTATCTTCTATATTCAACTCGAAAGTCGAGGCAGAAGATTTTGACTTAATGTTCGAAAATTTCGCACACTCTTGTAAGAAACTCACTTAATATTGCACACTTTTTAGATGAATTAGTTTTAAAAATATTCTACACTTTTGTCCAGTGGTTCACTGGTTATTTCATAAATATTGCACACTATAACATAAAGTTTGTTTAATGAATAAATATATCATAATTCAAACGCAGTTCATATCATAGATATTGCTCCCCTTCTTTATAAAATTTATTTCGTAAATACTCCGAATAAAGAGCCTCTTTCAAAAATAATGCACACTTTCATCAAAATCTCATTACGGATATAAAGCATAAGCTTTCGCAGCTATTACAATTTTATAGTTATAGTTATAGCTAAGTTTTAACTCGTTTTTCACTTTTTTTTGGGTATAATAGAATACGAGAGGAGGATCTGAACTCACTACTATAACTTATGTCTGGCACTTAGCCTATACTCCACAGACCGTCTGCTAAATATAGAAAAATAAATAAATATACACTAAATTGAAATAAGTAAAATATAAATAGGTCAGGCAAAAAACAATAAATAAATAAGATGATAATGTAACCGCGAATTTAGGCCTCAGAAACTAAATTTTCCAGATTTTCCTACTACCCCCCACCTTCCCGTCCTTCCTCCTTTCTCACAACACTTTTGTTAGCCTATCCATTTAACTCGAGGAATGCGAACTGATTACAACAGGAATTTTAACCAGAATGAAGACGAGCATGACTTCCGTTTTAGGTTCTTGTACAAAACTATTCTCCTCTCTCTACATCTTGTGTCACTCCCTTGAAGCTGTTCACCCTGTTAAGGTGGTAACATCACTCTTGATACAGGAAACAGTGATGGGGATATAATTATTGAGGTATACTGTAATGTATGAAGAATCCCAGTGAGAGGTCAGAGCCTAGCTTCGCTGGTCATGTGACCATGTGACAGAACTTTCCGGTAGACTTAATATAAAGTAGTTGACTCAAGCACTAACCACATAACTCTAAAATAGAATTTGATAAAAAGTGGTCCAGAATTCATTATAAATATATACAACAGCCACACTTGAACTCAACAAATCGATTACTATTTATAGTCATCTTCAAAGAAGTATAACAAAAAACCTGTTGAAAATTAAAAACAAAAGAAACTATAACCAAATTCCTCTCTTCCCCTCCCTCTCCCTGTACTCCGCCTTCTTCCACCTTTCCTCCTTCATTCCTACTCAAAACGTGAATCAAATAACATAAATTTATCATAATATAAAAAAATTAGTATATAACTCACAAGAACTAATAATATACTTCGCTTTTAATTTTTTCTTTCTTTCTTTATCAAAGTAATCGTTTCGTGACAATCCTCCCTCCACGCTTTCCCTCCTACTCCTCCTCTGTCACTTTTCCTCCTCTGACTCACATTTTCCTTCCTTTTTGTCTCACGTTAATTCAATTTTCAAAAAATATTTTTTTTAATTTCATTATGTAGGCCTACACAATTTCATTTATTTATTTATTTATTAATGAGACTGAATTTTAATGGAGAAATCATAGTTAATAGCTGTAACATAGCAAGATAAAAGATAATTTATCTTCTTTATTGGATAAACGTCAGGATTTTGTTGTTGTAGATTTTCAAGTCGAGGAGGAGGTGGGATTCAGTGTCGGGTTCCACGTGGAAGGAGTTTCGCGTGTTATGAGATGAATTGTTACGGAAGTACGGTATCCAAATCGACTTAAAATTGGACCCTGTATAGTCATTTTTATATTAGAACATAATAATGATAAACGCGTAGAGAGATATACAGTATATGTTACTATATAAATGATAAATTGATTATATTGGTATACTTTCCGGTGACTATTTATCATCACCAAATAAGCTTGGTAAAAGTGATAAGTTAGTGAACATTTATTACAATTAACGGTAAGTTTATAAAATCTCCAAGTTGTAATGGGAAATTTAATGAAATTGTGATGAGACACTTAGCTGCTGTAACGTATTTGACGAACGCCGAGGTAAAATGAAGGATCTACCCAGGACTTAATCACCATGACTATAAGCCGTGGAGGTATCTAGTTGAGTCTCTGAGATAGTAGAGAGAAGGAAGTTCGAGGGTTTGAAGAGAGTAGTGTCCTAGAGGCCAAGAAAGAGGCACTGGATGTTTTTTTGTTGTATATTTTCATTTTATTTGTTTTTCCCTTTCGGAAGATATACCTAGACGAACGCCAAGGAATTAGAAAACTCTAAGTTAGAAGTAACGTATAGATGAGATGAGAGCGTTTTTAGTTTCAACTTGTGGGTGAGTAAGAAAGAGTCACCTTACCTTCATTGTTGTATATTGAAAATCGTGGAATGGTGTATCAAGCCGCGAAAACAGATCACTAATATATAAAAAACGCGACAAAATCAAACTGAAAAACGGTTCACAAATCACAAATAAAATCAAAAAACACAAACAAAAACAATAATCACAATCACCAAATGATCACAATAATTAAAAATGAAAAAGAAAAACAAAAACTACAACGTCTTCACAGGACCGCACGAGGAAAGCGACTAAGCCAACTAAATGAAACAGTTGCAGGAAAACGCGACGAGACCGGAAGATACCTGATTGTTCCTGCGTTCTCATTGGTTTATAAGCAACAACGCACCGTTTCAGGCATTTAAGCCTAATTCACACTAATCCATACAATTTATACTGTACACTGGCCTCTATTTTGACTCTCCTTCTTTTTCAAATAAATCTTTCTCCTGGCCTGAAAAGCTGAAATTTGGAAGGACGTCTGACTTTTCCTAAATGTTTCATTTTCGGATGGTATGTTTTTATACTTTATATATAAATCGTAATTGTCTATCCTGCTTTTTAGCGTTGTAAGTTCTCATGGTTTTGGAAGTCCCCCATTAATTTGGCGTTTACCGTTATTTCATAAATAATGCACACTCAGAACTTGGCCTGATAATAAGAAACACAGCTTGTATTACTCTCTAGGAGAAAATTGAACTGCATCACTTTGCTTGACGCAGACGTACCAACAGTTAAGTTCGTGGTGGGTAAAATTTGTATTCGAATATTTTCACGACTTATTTCTTTCTACACTATTTACACTAGCATACGTATTTACTGTCTATGGTTGGCATTGCCGTACAGTTCAATCCTCATGCTTACTATTTATCTATGTATCTGCTTTACTGTACTCATATGTTTTTCCCTTTGCTCTCTTGAAGAACGTGTATACAGGCGAATATTACAACACCCGATAACAGTATAACGTGAAAAGTTTTGTTATTAATTGATTTCAGCCCAGACCATCCCTCCCTCTCTTTCGCCCCCGAAAAAAATTGAAAAAGGAAACTCCAGTTCGAAAAACTAATTTTTCCAGCCGCATACTCTTCACCCCCCTTCCTCAAAAAATTTTCTCAGGGCTTCAAAGACAAAAAAAAGTCTCATTTAATTATCTACTCAATATTCAAATTTATAATAAAATTCTTTTGTCCTCTCTCTCTCTCTCTTTCATTCGGCGACCAAAAAAAGGGAAAAAATGCTCAAAATTCTTCAGCTTCTAATTTAGAAGAGGAAGAGAGGAGAGGGAGAATAAAAGGAAGAGAAAAAAAGGAAAAAAGGCTTAAGGGCTATGAAATTAAATTTATAATTTAAAATATTCCGTCGATCAAAAAATTTGCCGGCGGCATCGAAATAATTGCGCCTCCTCCTCCCCCAGCCATCCCCTTCCTCATCCTCTCTCTCGTTTTAATAATCTCTATTTTGGAATTTACGTTAAGTATCATTTTAAATTATTGATTTTATTAATATTAAAATCCTCGAGTTACAGTATTAATAGCCACAGTGTTGTTGAAACAGTTGAGGGTTGGTAGTCAAGTTTGAAGGGGTGAGTTTTGATAGGTGTTTCTGGTGACATTTGGTTCCTTCGATAAGAAAACTTTTTCTTCTGTTCTCTGTTAACTTTTTTTTATCTATTCAATTAACTGCCTGACCATCTGTCCTCGAGTTGGAGACAATAAGTGTAGTGGGTGGGGTTACATACAGAAAACAGACCAATTTTTCAGTCTTGGGATCAGAAATTGAAGTTTGCGAAGCTCTGCTCTAAACAAGAAAATAGCAGAATGGAATGGGGATATGATGACAACGAAAGTATAAGTTTTAGTATAACTTTTAAGCTTCTTACGCGACTGTTCCTGTCCACCTCCTTTGGTCTCCAGAAATGTTGGAATTTTCTCCACCGGCGATTCTACCCAACCGGCTATGAGTTCCGAGGCTAAGAATATATTAGGATGACTTATATAATTACTTAGGCAACCAAGGGACAAGTCAAAGTATTTGGGGCCAAAAATTAGCTTTAAAACCAAACTACCAAACGCAAATGCGTCATTACTGAAAAACAGGCCCGGAATTACAATGTTGCTTAGGGCCCACTTAGCCCTAGTCCACTACTGATGTCTCAACTCTGCATTCTGTGCAGAAAGACGTTGAAGTACTCGTAGCCAATGAGCATCAGGATCATATGAAAGTCAGATTTGAGTGTTTTTGTATTATCAAACCTTGTAGGTGAAGGAAAATGGCTGCGGCGATGACCTTTCCCAAGTATCCTGTTCTTCCCTAGCAGACGTTGGCGCCCGATTTCTACATTACCCGTTGCTGTTTGTTTTCTTCTCTCGCTTTGTTGAGAACCTTGAGAATTGTGGTTTCTACTACGATCAAACCTGCTGCCGTGAATCTCGCTTTGCTGATGAGCCAGCACTAAACGTTGGAGTTTCTAGTTTTGTTCTACTGCCTCTAGCCAGATTCCACTCCCTCTTGAGACCAAAACCTAACGTCTTCCCCATATAGAACTCCTTAAACCTAGATTTACAGACAACTCACACAAAGGACAGTTAACTGGGAATGCTCGCGGCCATTGTTAATTGCAAATCAATAGGTATACCTGTGACAAAGAGGAAATTAGGGGGTAGAGAGAAAGACACAAAGAAGACGGGTCGAGGAAGTAGAATAGGAATGAACAAAAGGAAAGAAAGAGAAAGAAAAAAAATTTCTTGGTAATCAAAGACAAGAAATTTCTAAAAACAATTTTTTTCCAAGGTGAAGGAAAATTTTCTTTCTTTCTTCCTACTTCTTTGGGTGTAAAAAGGACAAGTAGAGAGGGAAGAGAGGAAGGAAGGAATAAATGAAAGTCAATTATAACAGAAAAAAAGAAAATGTCTTTGAAGATCTAAATCTTATTATAGGAATCTCATTTGTGATTAAGAAATAATAAAATTTTTCGAACCCTCCAAGAATTTGATTGGAAGTCATTAAAACCAAGGATAAAGAAGTCGAGGAATAGTGATTTGGGTAACAAAGAAGACAGACTGACGTGAAAAGGAATGTTAACTCCTACACACAGCTTACGACATTCTAATATAGTCTATATACAATATGAGCGGTCAGCAATTATTCGATACAAACAACAGGATACAGAGGGGGGATAAGAAGGGGAAAGGTTTTCTCTAGTATCACGTGATCAGATAATCCTAAATATTAAGAGCTTTTCATAAATCATATCATAAGTTTATACTAAATGTAGAATTTTGAGATATGTCATTTCAAAAATATCGCACACTTCCTTCGATAATTATTATCTTAAATAATACCCACTGCCTTCGAGAATTTATTCAAAAGAAATGCACTGTTTTGAAGCTCATTTCATTAATAATGCACACTTTCTATAAGGAATTAAAGTCAAATCTTCTGTACAGTTTTGGAAGGAAGCAGTTTCATAGATATAGCATGTTTTCATGGAGGGTTCATTTCATAAATACTGCACACTTTTAAGAGATAAAAATTCATTAAAAATATAATTAGGACATAATATTGCGTGGCAAAAGTGTGCAAAATTTTTGAAATAAGATCTGGATGGTTTTGTAATTCGTCACAGTACTCACCGAACTTGTCGAAGTTTTGATGAGTACTGATGATACGAGTACTCATTGTCTCTGAGCACCCGCAATACTCTTAATTCACAGCACGTGAACTTAATTTGAAGCTGAATCGAAAATCATTAAAGATCTTTATAGTGTGCATTATTTTTGAAATGGAATCTGTATAAAAGTGTTCAATATTTTTGAAAATTTAATCATGAAAGTATATATAATCATGAACTATTACATATTATACTATATTTTAAGAGTATAATCCCACTGGGACTTTAATATAGAACTTAAAGACACGAAAGGCCTTCAAGGAGGGCTTATATCAGTGGGTGATGGCATAATTTTCAGTCTAACGTGATCTACCAGAGGGCAGAGAAGAAAGAGATTCGGGGGGGAGGGACGGAGGGAGTGTTTATATCGATCCAGACCCTCGGATTTTTACAGATAATATTTAACGCCGAAACATTCCATCAGAGCTTTCAGTTTTTCCTCTTCCATCCGTTTCCCATTTTCCCTCCGCACTCCACCTCTCCCGCCTCCGCCGCCCACCTTCTTTCAAAGCTTTCTAATCGTTCAGGTTCCATTACATGGAAAAACCCGCAAAGTGGCCTCGGAATTTTAAACACAACTATTTTATGCTCTTCCACTCCGAACAAGAATTCTAAATGCGTTCGTTAGTGGAAATTTCCCTTCCCTTCGGCTCTCCCCAGAGACTAATTTAAAGAAATAACCACAGCAATTCCCCGAGCAACATCCTCGCCGACGGTATTTATAGTCTTGAACCTCCCAAACTTTCCAATCATATTTTGTCAACATAATAAAAGGATGGGCGGTTTGGGTGCGGGTAGTAGTGGCGTCGGCGGGGGGCGAGAGTGAGGGTGGAGTGGCAGGTAGCATGCGCGGCCTCCACTCTCTCTTCTTCCGGTTTACTATCCCCGTCAGCGTTCATTCCATGAATGAAAGCTTTCCAATTTAATGCTTTCTCGCGTCCCCTTAAAAATGTAACGCGGCTAAAAGGCATGACATTGGCGACAGCTGTGTCTGGTAGAGGTCGAAGACACGTGATGTGACACCACCACAGTAGCGTGTATAATTATCAGTCCCATCAGAGGTGGTTGTGGAAGGAAGCTGATTATTGATTTTATGATAATTTTATATAAATTAGGCTGGTATTAATCCTACAGCAGTTTTGGAGAAGCACATTTCATAAATAATGCACACTCTCTATAATAAATCAATGTCAAAAACTCTGCACAATTTTAAAAGGAAGCAAGCTCATGAATTTTGCCTATTTTCATGGAAGACTCATATCCTGAATAATGCACACTTTTGGGAGATGACATTTCAAAAATATTGCACAATTTTTTAGAGTTATTATTCCATAAACACTCCACCTATTCCTTGGATTACTTATAAACTTTGTCTTCGAGAATTCATTTGGTAAATATGGCACAATGTCATTAAGAGTTCGTTTCATAAATAATGCACACCCAAGAGGGAATTCATTGATATAATGTCATTACCTTAACACGTGTTTGGAGTTAGCGAGTTAGGTACTCAGTTAGCTGGTTAGTTAGTTAAATTCTCTTCCTTTACCACTTTTCATTAGAAACATTTAATGAAGCGATTGTCATTTGACATGGAAAGGTTTTAATTTAGAGAGGCTAACATTCCAAAATGGCGTCTTAACAAGAGAGAGAGAGAGAGAGAGAATTTATCCCCGTGGCTCGGTTCTGGAATTCAAGGAATTCTAAACAAAGGAAAAAAATTTTTATCTTGAAATTATAGGCGAGGAAGATGAAAAGCTTTTGACCTTGGTATTCTAGATTTTCTCATCACGTGATACTTGAGAAAACCTTTTCACTTCTGAACACCCCCCCTCCCGTCTCTCTATTCTATTGTTTGTGTCGAATCGGTGAGAAGCCCTTTAGGAAATGGGGCCATTTTTACCAAATGGATTCTCTAAGGCAAAGTCTATACATTATCCAAGGAATAGGTGCAATATTTATGGTATGAAAAGTGTAAAAAAGTGTGCAATATTTTTGAAATGATATCTTCTAAAAGTGTGCCGTATTTATGATATGAACCCATGAAAACATTCATACCTCATCCAGATGAACGGGAATTCTGTCCTTTATCATCCCAAAGGACGATGTTTTCCTTCAATTTATCAGTTATCCTTTCATGAAAAGTTCTAAAAATAAGAAGACTTATCATTTCATTCCACTTTCATGGGCAAATGTTTCTTTTTATGTTTGTTCAAGACTAAAGATGCCACTTCATCAGACTAATTGCTTTAAATTTGTCAGCAAAAGAAGTGTCAATACGAAAGACTTCAAACGTACACAGCAATCATCCCCTCACTGTTTTAAATCCACCGACCAAATTAGGTTGGATTTCATTTACGCGTTTTGGAGTTATGCGCTCACATACAAACAACAAGCACAAAGACATTATTACCAAATAAGTAACCATAACTAGGCTCATTTAGTTTTGCAATTCACTAGATGGGTCATAACATCCTTTATGGGTTATAGTATTCGAGTAAACTATAAACTAAACATAAAACTAAAAAAACTAAAAGGAAAAGGAGGTGAATCAAAGCTTGAAAAAGGATAATAAACACGAAGTTTATGGTTCTGTAAAAAGTAAGAAGACAGAGAAATTCGGTCTCACACATGTTCAGGACATGCACACAAAGATTGAAATCAACTTCCGCTCACTTCCGGTTTCCCCTTTTTTATTCCCACGACTAACTAAAAGAAAAAAGGAATTTCACTTTAATCAAAATCTCAAAAGAAAATCTAGGGAAAATGGTTTCGTGGGAAACATTAAAGTGAAAAGTCAGTTACTTAAAAATTTTTCACTCTCCGGAGTGGAAAGGGTTCAACAACAACAGCAACAACAGCAAAATGAAGAGGAGGAAAGGCGTGGGAGATGGAGGCAGGGGGGGGGAATAAAAAAGAAAACAAAAGGGAAACTCAAATTTGATTAAAACAATTGTAAAGAAGTGCAATTCAGACATTGTTGCCCGTCGTCATGGTGACAGTAATAAATTTCTCAACTTTTATTTATTTTCTTTTTTTTTAATTTTTATTTTTACAGTGAGTTTGTTTTCTTCATTAGTTCTATCTTTTAAATTTATATCCTAGTGAAATTTCACGAAGCTTTCGAAAGCCTTTCCTTCCTTCCTTCCTTTTTTCAGACCGGGATTCAAAAGAATTTTTTTTTTTGTTCCTTTCCTTTAAGAGAAATCCCTGTATTAAGTAATCGAGATACAAATCGTTTTAAAATGGTGATACCATCAGCGGTTTTAAACCTCGTAATTGGGATTTACTTATGAGGTGAAATCGTTTGGAGATTTTAAAAGAGAGAAAGTAGAAAATTTTTTTTTCTCTGGAGATTTTTTAGGCGCGATTCAAATTTTATTTATTTATTTATTTTCTACCAACTATAAACCATCGTTTTTGACCCCATTTTTCTCAGTTCTTATTTATGCGAAGGAGTTTATGTGAGTTGAAATGTAAAAGAAGGACTCCGTAGCTGAGGAACGATTTTTAAATGCTACACGAAAGTGTGCAGTATTTATGAAACTAATTATAAAAAACGGATTCCTCGAAAAAGCGGTCATTATTTGTAAGATGAGTTCTTTATACAAGTGTGCATTACTTTTGAAATGAGATCTTCATGAACTTTTGAACTGAGTGCTTGAGTAAATGAAGTACCCTATTATTTTTGACATGAATACTTCCATAACTGTGCAAAACATCTGAAATAAGTCGTTTATAAAAGTGTGCAGGATTTTTGAAATGGATTCCTCATAGATGCTCACATAATTTGCAGAACGGGTTCTTTGAAGAACGTGCATTACTTTTGAAATATATTATTCAGCAAAGTTTGGATTAAACTTGAAACAAATTTCCCATAAAAGTGTGGATTAGTCAGGAAATTGACTTGCGGTAGTGGTTCTCGGTGTCTACGTCAGGGTAGAAACAAGACAAAATCTGAAAAACATGAGGTTGATGAGAGGAAATGTAAGATACAGTAGTAATGGGAGGAGAGAGAGAGGCGTGTGAGGCTTCAAGACAAATGATTCAAATGAAGCAAAGGAAATATTATAAAAGAACTATACAGAGACTTTCGTTAGAGGGACGGATTGAGACAGGACACAAAAAATTAGAAAAACCAAAAGTAAAAATTCCATATTCAGTAAAAAAGAGATAACATTCAGTGGGGATCACACTGCTGACTTCTGGAGAACAAAAAAGAAGTTGGTATCGGGGTCAAAAGGGGGAAAGGCAATGTGGCCAACAGCCAACAACGCAATCAAAAGCGCCACACACAACCTGACAAGATCAGAGACATAAAGTTCCAACGTTAACATGCAAATCTTTTGACCGCGAAACGTCGTTTAAATCATGTAGATAGCCAGAGCTTTCTACATTTTTAGGTTATGTCTTCCCCCCACCTCATCTCTCCTACTACATCTTTCTAAAACTTTTGGATTTTTCTGGACAATTCAGCAAACCTGAAGTCGTAAAGTGCAAGGATGATGTCGTCCAATATGACGCTTTCTTGTTTCAGCTGATTTAGGGACCTGTTTCGAAAGCTCTTCGATAATTTGTTTTCCTACTCAAGGTCACTTCCTCATATTTTTATGTTGGCAGTACCTAATTTTTAGGTTTGGTTTGTTTGTTGGTAGGAATGTGTTCTGTCTTCTACTTTTATGTCATTTCTGAATCTTCTATTTGTTTGTTTTCCTCACTTTCTCTTGTTTTCTTTGTCAGCTTTTCCTTTTTCTATTTTCTTTTTCCATTTCTTTCTATCTTTCCCCTTCTACGAATTTTCCATCTCCTATTACCTTTGCCTTTCTTCATTCTCTCATTCCTGCTCAAACTCTTCTTTCTTTTTTTTCTTTCTTCCCTCTTTTGTATTTTCCATTCCTAAACTTTTTTTCTGTTTTTCCTTTTTCATTTTTCCTCCTTCTTTGTTTTTCTTATTCCTTTTCTTAATTGTTCAGGTTCTTTCCTCGTGATTTTTTTTTGCCCGATTTTGCTCGATTCCGATGCCATTTTTGATTTTTGATGATTTATTTTCCCTTTCCAAAAAGAACTCCTGACATTTTTCTCGTCCTTATCTTCTTTTTTTCCTTTTTCTTTCCGAGCGCCTCTTTTGATGTGAGCTTCCTTGAGCTGATTCTTTGAGCTGACCATTCCTTCTATTTTTCATTTTTGATCGACGCCGATCAAAAGCTGAGTTTTTCCGAACTGACTTCTCTTTTCTAATCTTTTTCCTTTTCACTTAACTTCATTTTTCTTTTTTCTTTTAACTCTCCTTCCTCTCATCATCCCCTTCTTTCTTCTTTTTCTTCATAATTTTCCTTTTTTCTATTTCCTTTCCTTTTCTTCCCTCTCCCTCCTTCTCTCTTATCATTTATCTTCCTCAAACTCTCCTTTTCTATTTCGTTTTTCCTACAGGCCATTAGTGGCGGTCAAAATAATTTCTCACACTTAAAAAATTCATCATTCTTGTCACGGTTTTTGTCACGTTTCCGCAAAAATCAAAAAATGATTCCGTTCCCTTGATTCGGTTTCAATGTGACCATTGAATTGCAAATTACTTTTTACCGTTCTCTCCATCGTTTTCCCTTTTTTTGGGGAGGGCTTGGCCCCCCTTCCATCCTGCCTCCCACATCCACCTCTCCATCTCCTTTCCCTCCACCCGTAGCTTCGCCCTGGCCCCTTGCGGCTCGTGGTGGTCATTTATTTTTGACTAATTTAAGGCTATGCGGCCGGCATAATCAGTCATGACATTTTTTTCCCTACTTTGATTTCAAAAAAGTTTTTCGATGTTATCGGAAGTTCGTTTTTGATTTTCGGTCGTCCATTTTTCAATTTTCTGTTTTTTGTCCTCCTTTCCCTTTTTCCCACTCTGCCCCAGCTTTTGCTTCCTGGACTTTGAACTCATTTCGTTCTCCTCGTTCTAGTTTTAGTCTCGCAACTCCCATCACCTTGAATGGCGTTTTCCAAGGCCGCTTTGTGGCTCCTAAACATTCATCTGTGCCTTTTAGACGTTTTTCTCTTTCACAGCCTTGGATTTTTGTTTTCCCTTTTCTACTACTCTTCAGCACTTTCGCTAGTTCAAGATTTTAGGATTAAAATTTCTAACCTACCATGTAACGTTATTGGCTGTTACTCGCCTCCTCCGGTAAGTGCTTCCGCTACCACGAGAATAGTACTTCCGGAAACGCTTTCGGTGTCTTTCTCAAAGACTAGTCTAGCAAAAATTTAAAGTTTTGAATATATACGAATGCATTTTTCATAAATATTGCACAGTTTGATTAAAATCTGGCTTTCCTAAAATCAACTCTCTCCTACATACAGTAAAGCGCTGCAAGGAGCGCAATTTTTAATTAGAATTCATTTCAAAAGTAGTGCACACTTTAATGGGTGCAGAAGTCAAAGTTCGTGTACAGAGAAGTTAGAGTCGAGAGTTCTACATCCTGTTACAGCCAACTAACAGAATTTAGGACACATCCAACAGGTAGAAAGAATTTTATTTTGTTCTGAAGGGAACGGCGTTGCGATTTGTTTCATCCAAAAATTCTGTTTTTCTGTGGCCCATGTCTATTGATAGATCGATAAGGTATTTTCATCCCCCCAACTCCATCCCCCTCCTCTTCTTTCCAAAAAAAACACGAAAAAATGAGTTTTTCTAAAAACTAAAAACCTTTCTACCCCGGGGGAAATATACCGATTTGTGGAAAAATACTTTGGGGCAAAAAAAAATGTTTATTAAGTCCCGTTATTTGCCCGGAGAAATAACTCAAATTTCTGATTGCCTTTTTTTTTCATTTCTATTTTCCCTTTTTTTCCGGACTCCATTTTGGAGTTTTCCCTTCCCTTGTTTTCCCTTTTATTTTTACTTTATTTTATTTATTTTGCTTGTTTTTGGTCCTTAGAGCCTTGATAAAATTAATTTTATAAGAAGGGAACTGTGTTTATGGTTTCTTTTCCTTCTCCTTGTTGACTTTGTCAATGAAAAACGAAAGCAGAAGGGAGGAAGGGTTGAGAGGCAAGGGAAAGGGAAAGGTTGCCGTGAATAATTGAATATAATCCCTTACAAATGTGTGCAGTACTTATGAAAGATTTAATTACTTGAATTTTGTAAATTATTTATAAATAAGTATTCAATATTTTTAAAATTGGGTGACAGAACTGTGTTGTAGTGGTTAAACCACCATCTGTAGATATAATATATAGGCCTCCAGTTGAATTTATATTATAGCCATCATAATATTTTAGTTATCTATACATACAGAGAGAATAAATATTCAAATTGAACTATATACATTTAACGAGTAACTTCATCTGTATACATGACAAAATATAAACACCACACCCTCCATAAAAACAAAGAAAATTCTTCTTACCTGTTGGATGTGTCCTAATATCTTTGGATGCTTTCAGAAAACCTGAAACAGAAAACAAACAGCCACATCAGAACCAGGAAAACCACCACCACAACAACAGGGACAAGAACACAACAGAAAAAAGGTTTTTTCTCTCGTAATTATTAATGAGGAGCGTGAAAGCGGAAAATTTCGAAATTGGCGCTCACGTTTCCTCTGTTGGTCACTTGGGCATTCTCTCCTATCAGAAAGGGAAGAACAGAAAAATTGGAAGGAGGACGTAAAAAGACGGAAGGAGTGGGAGAACGTCCATAAAAGAAGAGCTCGATAAAAGTTGAGGAAAGACGGGAGGGCAGAAGTGGAGGAGGAGGAAAAGATAAAAATTTTAAAGTTGATTCGCCGAGGAAAAATTAAGTTATCGAAAGAAAATCGGGGAAAAGGCATAAAATGGAAAAGCGACAGGAATATGAAAAGGAAAATTATTATATCGTCGGAGAGGGGTGAAGGGATGGAAGAGGAGGAAGGAAGTGAGGGGATGGAAAATAAACGAAGGAGTAAAAGAAGAAGAAGAAGAAAACAGGAAGAATTAGTTTTCCACCGACCGGACATCACGTGATTAAAAAGGAAAAGTGTGAAGAAAAGCGGTCGCCGTGAGTGGTTGTGAATGATGTTCCTGTCCTCCTCCTTCCTCCTTCCTCTCCTCTTCCTACGCCATTCTTTCGCCACTTCCGGCTTTTCTCCTTCCGGTCATCGCTTTTCTCCTGGGTTTTGACTCCTTTTCCCCTTTTCCATGTTTCCATCCTTCTAGTTAATTTATTTTTGTTCAAATGCCGCGTTTGAAGAGTTTCGCTCTTGCTTCTAGATAATTTCCTCCTCTGCCTCCTCCTCCTCCTCCTCTTCGTCTTCTTTACAATCCAATTTCACAGGTTTTAAACTTCTTTCTTCTTCTAAAAGTTTTACGCTTCTGCTTCCGCAGACAAAATCACCGAAACAGCGAGAACTCTACATACACTCCAGACACCAACTCGCTTTGCTCTTCTTGTCTCTTTCATATTTTACTATCATGATGATGGCCACTAAACAAGATTATTCTCAAAAGTAACGCACAGAGATTTCATTTCAAAAGTAATGCACACTTTAATGAGCACCCGTGGGTGCATATGGTGTAGCAGTCAAAGCTCCTGACTAGTGAAGTTATGGTCGTGAGTCCCACGTTCTGTTGGAAGAGTGAAACTTACAGTCATTTCATAAATAATGCACACTCATTAGTAGTGATTGGTTAATTACTTAATCAGTACACTACAATATTGTGTTTGTAGTTCCTTTGGTACTGGTTTCTATTACTTTAGAAGTTTGAGGTCAACCTCAACCTTTCAACCTTTTTCGACTCATTCATTCTGCTTCTTCTTTCTTTCTGTCCCTTCAGTCGATCTCTAAGCCATTTCCAGTTTCGACTTTTCTTGGAAGGTTGGCTTTTCTACTTCCACTCGTAGATAGCCGACCTTTCACCCTTTTGAATTTATTCCCTTTCTTTTCGGTTCAGTTCTTCTTCATTCATTTCATGTGTTTCTTCTTCCCCTCTATCACGAATCATTGACTTTCTGTTTTTGGTTTTTCTTTAGAGCTTTCTAATTGATTTGTAAAAAGGGTCTTGTACTTGAGTTTCAATATTTTAGAGCCTTTTTGGGGCCATTCTGCGAATCAGTTTTTCCTGGTTTTCTCTTTCTGGAACTAGTTGAATGTGGATGTTGAACAATTTCAGTCGATGTCATAAGATTCTGGTTGATTCTGACCACGTTATTGTTCCTTTATGGTTTCAATCTTCTGTGTTCAGTCGTTTTTTGCTCCTTTTATTTCTGTTCCTGTGTTTTTCTTTCCACTACTTTTTCACTTTCCCCTCTACCCCTGTCTCGTTTCTATTTCTTCTTATTTTCTTTTCTCGCCTTTCTCTGAAATTTTTCAATATCGTCTCATATTCTTTTAATTAGTTTCATTAAACAGAAATATCCGTTTATGTCACGTAACTTTAACGGACAGATAAGATACAAGAGGAAGAACAGAGAAAAGATGACAAAGAGGAAATGAAGGACAGAGAGAGAGATAGGAACAAAAAATGGAGGAAGGAAAGAGAAGAAGAGAATACAGGATTGAGAAACATAGAAAGAAATAGACAGAGAAAAAGAAAGAGCAGGAAAGGGAGAGAAACTGAGAATAAAGGAAAGATAGATATAGACAGAAACAGAGATAGAGAGGGAGATGACGCTTTCACTTTCAAAAATTAATCCAAGGCAGTTTTTTTACTTAATCCAGCAGCATAGAAACAGTGACAGATAATTGACAGATAAAAAAGCGGGCAATGGATAAATAATTAACGGTTTACTGAAAGAAAATCAAATTTTGTTAAATTAAACTCCCCCCAAAATCCAAAATTTTAATCATCAAAATAGGTTCCTCCAAAAAGTCTTCTCTACACTTCTCGCTAGAACAAACCTTTCAAAATCTCTGTCGGACAGAGTTGTGCTTAGTACAAAAGGACGCCCAGAACAAATTTTTCATTTTCGGAAACGGAAGTCCTTAAGATAAATGATTTTCCCTCCTTTTTTTAAATTAATTTATTTTTCTTTTAATTCAATTAGATTTAATTTAAGAAATTAAAATCGATTTTCTCTAAAAGGAGCCATGTAAGATAGGAAATCGGGGAGAAGGAGGGAGGGAGGAGGGAAGGTTGGGAGATGGTGAACGGGCGAAGTATCAGATCAGTGCGGATGGATAGCAGGGATTCGGGTCAAGGTCAAACTGTCTTTTTATCTTCTTCCCGAATCTGGAGGAAGGGAATGGCGATATAATTTGCTTTCCCGGGGCGAGTTTTCCTTGGAAAACTTTCTTCTTCACCTTCCCCTCCTCCTGTAAAAGTTGGATACCAGCTCACATGTGGCCAGGGTCTTAATTTAAAACCGACGCCTATGTTTACGTCAGAGATGGGACATATCTCTCGAAGAACCATTTCCGGTTTTTCCTCTTAACCCTTTCCACTCGAGAGGTGACTCTCACTCACCACTTGGTTTTGATACGCGAACTCGATTCCCAGCAATTATAAACAGTGTATCTATTTTTTAAAATATAATATTAGTATTATATAGTTATAATTAAGTTTTTGCCTCTTTTTGGATGCAGCAGGATATGAAAGGAGGATTTGAGCTCGTGACTTAGTCTGGCACTAAAACCACAAGACCACAGTCCTCCCGCTTTTATATATATATAATTGTGTTTATAATGAATATACTATGATATAATATGTTAGGATCATACCTCTTCAAATGGGTATAGGTTTTTTTCTTATCTGTAATTAGTTCGTTACCACCCTATTTTATTTTTGACACTATGTCCAACTCGAATGTCGTGGCAGAAGATTTTGACTTAATTTTCAAAAATGTTGCACACTCTTGTAAGAAACTCATTTAATATTGCACAATTTTTAGGATAATTCCTTTCAAAAATATTCTATATAATAGTTTGAGGGCTGATTTCATCAATACTGCACACTCTTTCAAGAAATCTGTTCCTTAAATACCGCACACGTTTATAAATATTTCACAGTCTTGCAGTGGGGCATGTGTCATAAATATTGCAATCTGTTTCATAAGTACTGCACACTGTTACATAAAGTTTGTTTTATAAAATAAATACAGTAAATCATAATTCATACGAAGTTCTTCTCACCAAAATGGCTCACTCATGTATAAAATTCATTTCATAAATATTATGAGCAAAGAGCTTATTTCAAAAATAATGCACACTTTAATCCAAAGTTCATTTCATAAATAATTTCACAGTTTTGAAAGGAGTCTATTACGTGGCCTAAACATTGAAATCTGTTTCATAAATACTGCACTACATTTGACTTAATATTGCACACTTTTTAGGAGAATTTGTTCCAAAAATTTTATATATTATTGTTCCAGGGCTCATTTCATAAAAATTGCACACTTTTTCAAGGCATTTAGTTTAAAATATTAATACAACACGAGATTCTATGAAGTTCGTTTCATACATATTTGTAATAAAATAAAATAAAATAAATGTTTTTGTATTTTGTCTTGTAATAAAGATTGGAATCAGTTTCATAAATTTTGCACACTTTCATCTAAAGTTCATTTGACGAACATTGCAAAGGTTTTGCTGTTGTTATAATTTTAATTCTTCATGAGAAGCTGCACAAAGTCTCCAGTAGTCGGTTCAGATCTACAGTCTATAGATTTAATTCTTCAGCAATCGAGAGTAATCGAAAGGTTATGGTTGAGGATGAAGCTTCCTCGAGTTCTGTCCCCCGCTTCTCTTCCTCTACTACCGGGGTAGATGCTTTTCATTCTTTCCCTTAATCCCGTTTGGATTATTAAAAATCCAAGGATTAATGAGACTTTAATCTTTTTTAATTTTTAATTTAAATAATTTGATGAGACGTGACACTCGAAATTGCTTAAATGATGCCCAAGTTTTTTGACAGTTATTGAAGCGATGATAATTGGAGGAAAAAAAATTTTTTTTTCCTAACAAAAGTGGCAGGAGAGCGAGGAACAGTAGGGGTGGAAGTGGAAGAGGAAGAGAAAGAGCATGATTAATGTCAAGGGAAGCTTTTTAAAAGCTCTTTAATTGGTGTTTGTGGATTAAATTTGGGTTTTTACGAGTTTGCTGAGTGAGCTTTAGACCGTTTATAAACAATATCCGAGGAAATTATTTATTATTTTAATTTTTGTTACCTCCCCCGCCCTTGTCGCCCTCTCCCCCGGTGCCTCTGACAACAATTATGTTGTTTCGTGTTTTGTCTGAATGAGGGAGGTCATAACTAACATTTGAGAATGATTGTCTAGAGTTGAGAAACAAACATCAAACAAACGTGAAAGAATCGGGGCAGACTGGTCACCTGCCAATTTCAAAGAATCGTTTCATAAATCTTGCACACATTGTTGAGTTTACGTCATAAGTTAATACACACAGCTCTAGGACGAATTGATTTCATAAATAATGCACAGTTTTTAGTAACAATTCAGTTTAGAAATAATGTATATATACATAGGCCTATATCCATTTCTTTTGCGCTAGGAAGAGGTGATTTCATAAATATCGCACAATCTTGGGAAGAGACCATTTCATAAATATTGCACAGGAGATTTTATATATGATACAGCTTATTTCATAAATACTGTACAGTCTTAGGATGAGTTTATTTCATAATAATACGCATTCTGAAGAAGAATTCATTTCATAAATTTGCACAGTTTTAAGAAGAATTTGATTTCATAAATAATGCACAGCACTGGAAACAGACCTTATCACATATAATGCTCATTTCTACGAGAAATTTTTCAAAAATAATGCACAGTTTTAGAAGGAAATCATCTTTAAAATATTACACAGTTTTAAGAGGTGTTCATTTCATAAATATTGCACAGTTTTGTCACGAATTCATCTCAAAATGCTGTATATGCATTCATTTCTCTCGGTTTTGTGCCATTTCTAATGAACATGAGGTTAATCAGTAGCTAAGAAACTTCAAATAAATCGCAGTGGCGGACTAAGTCTAAAACGAGCCCTAAGAAGCACGTTAATTCCGAGTCTCTTTTTCAGTCATGACAACACAGTTAAAGAATTAAAAACCTAATTTTCGGGTTCCTAGGTCGCCTAGGACTTAGTCTGCCCCTGCTAAATCTACACCAATTCAAATTATGGAATCCAAACAGATGAACGAGCGCCACCTCTCTCCACCACAGTGATAGAAAGCTTGAAGAAAGTGCACCACGCAAACTTACAGTCTTATGTTTATGTATTAATATACAGTATATACCGTGTATTTATGCTGATTAATAGTTTCTTTCTCATATTCTATTATTAACCGGAAGTGTGGGTTCCAATCAGCGGAAATGATCATAATGATGGGAACTTTTAGGCTGTCGGCCATCATCGCAGACTGAATAATAAATCAGTGACCGTTTACATTTAATCCTTTTCCGATTCTTTCGTGTCCTGTTGTCAGATTGATATCACGTCATGTCACCTCGTCCACTCCTTTCCCGTCATTCCTGTCGGTTCTGTTGTATATTTTGTCTCAACTGCATTCCCGTCGTCTGCTTTTAACTGCTCTTTCCTCCAGCCTTTCTATTTTTCCATGACAAAGCTTTTTAAACAAAGTCCGCTTTTCAACTTCATTCCAACCTTTGATGTCTCATTTTACGAGTGACGTATGATGTGTCTGGAAGCTGATTTAAGTTCGTCTTTGTCAAAATTTGAATTCTGAGCTTTTCAAGGAGAGGGTGGGAAAAGAGCTTTGTTGAAGCTTTCAAGTTTGATTATGCAAAAGCATTTTGACAATTCTCGACTGATTATTAATCCAAATGTCGCGGATTCGATTTCCGGTGTCGAATGCTGTTGTATAGTTTCCTTTGTCTTCTCCCAACGCTTTCCGCAAAAACATTTCCTACCATTCTTGAAAATTGTAAAAGCTCACACAATCTAACGATCATCTGTGCACACCACTAAACTTTTGAGCTTTGGTTAACCTGATGCTTTTCATCTTTTTTACTTCATTTCAGTTGCGACAACGTCTCTACTTCTGGACTTTCTATTTTCCCACAGCTTTTTTTAGTTTTGAAAATTAAAAAAGCTCAAAAGCTCCATTTTTTATATTTAAATTTAAATTTTAATTTCAATTTGTCTTCTTATCTTTAATCTTTTGAATTTTTTCCCCTGGAAGAAGGTCTCCGCCCGTATTTTTCCATCTCCACCCTTTTCTATTTTTGCTTTTGTGCTTTCGAGCTTCAGAGCTTTTTTTGGAAACTTTTTTTTCTGTACTAAACATTCAAAAATTTTAATTAAAAAAAAAGTTTGCTTGGGTCTTTGTGTGGATGTGTGTGTTTGCTTTGCTTTCCCCGTTCTCTCAGCTCTTGAATTCCAAAACCCGTGATGAGAAATGATTGTTTAAATCCTTCAGAAAAAAGAGAGAGGACGGCAGAACGGGGATGAAAGAGGGTTGGAGGAGGAGGAAGGGTTGAAAAACCTTTTCCATTCCCCGGCTTTTCCTCGAGTGGCCTTCTCTCAATTTCGGGGTTCCTCTCTTTTTCATTTCCCGCCGACTACGACTCTAGCCTAACGCTATGGTGGCAGAGGTTTGTGAAAGCTCTGAGCTTTCTCCTCTTTCAATTTTAAATCCGAATTTGAGTTAGTAATTGCTTGGGGGTGAGAGGAGAGGAGGCGGTGTATTTGCAAACCATTTACTTTCCTCCTCGGTTATAGTTCCTCATTCTCCTTCCTCTTTAACCGCCGCCGTCCCTCCTCCTCCGATTGTTAATTGAATTATGTAAACTTCCTAAGTCCCCATATACGGAGAACGTTCGTTTCAATTTATAAGTAATCCCCTGCGAATTGTGCAAAATGGACAATAAAAGAGACTTGGAAAACTAAAAAGTTGGCGTTCGGGGAACACCTGATACCCTCCAACAGAGGCAAGAAGGGAGTGAGTGGATGAGTGACCGGGTGGTGGTGGTGGTAATGGAGGAGAAGAAGGGAGTATGCTTTTCCATGTCCTCTCTCTCATGTCATTTTAGATATATATTTTGGTGCGGAGGAAACAGAAAACAGAAAAAAAATTTTTTTCAGTGCGTGGTGTGTATCGGTGTGATTTTAATATTGAAAATTGGTTTTTCTGCAAACGGGCGAAAATTTACGAGACCTGGGATCGATTTGCGTTTGGTGTTGAGAAGGGGGGTGTGAGAACGGAATGTTCGGTTTAGTAGTCGAATGCGTTCGATGGTCGGATTCAAAGCCGAAAATCATAAAATAGCAATTACGACGCCACAGTTTGACCCCCCGAAGTGCGATCGACAGGTTTTCGGTGTTTCGGGCCGAAATCGTGTTTATCCCACCACAGATTTGTGGCTTACGCTCATTTCACTTCTCTCCCTCACCCCCCTCACTCTTTTTTGCAGTTTTGTTGTTTTCTGGTATCAATCGGAGTGTTGGAGTTAAAATTGAGAGACCAAAAAAAAACTGGACACTAAAGAATAAATCTATCGCGTAAGAAGTCCTACGAAGAAATGAGACACAAAAACTGATGATGCTCAAAAATTTGTTCTAGTTGACAGAGAATGTCAAATTAATGAAGACGTGTCACCAGTCAAAAACGAAAACAACCGTCAAAAAGGCGGTGGATCAGAAACCTATGAGAGCCAAAAAGATTTTTTTTTAAACTCAGCTATTAAACTTTCTATTGTAGACAAGATTCAACTGAAAGAAAAAGTTTTTAACGAGACAGCGAAATTAAACGGAAAGATAGTTCATCGTGAGTAGTCGTGTCACCAGATAAAACAAAGTAACAAAAAAATCTTGACACCAAAAGGTAATGATGACTAAAAATTATCGACTTCTCCTTTATTGGAAATCATTTCAAGTGAGTGGAAACATGTCGCCAGACAAAACGAACACAGTCATCAAAGAAGGCGGTGGGTTAGATTTCCTTCAAAGTCAGCAAACATTCAAAGAACTCAACCACCGAACAAGAAGACCAAAAACAACTGGACTGTAAGAAAGGCTTATCGTGTCAGAAGATAGAAATCAACGAAGAAATGAAAACGTAAAATCAAGACACAAAAATGACGTGTAAATAGACAAAAACGACATGATCAGAGAAGGCTGTGAAATAGCATCTTGTTCTTAAGAATGAGTTATCATCTTCTCTACGAAAAAAGCGGGTAAGAAATCCAAAACGCACATTAACACGAAACATTACACCGAAGAGAGACGTCCGTAAAGAAGATGAGAAGAAGGAAAAGGAGGAAGAGAAGAAAGAAACAGGGACCGAAACACACTCAAACAGCAGAAGACAAATAAAGAAAAGCACAGAATCAGAAAACCTCATGAACCAATAAATAAAAAGACAAAGGAAGGATTTTCCATTTCGGGATAGCACGCAAACCCTCCTCACCCCCAAAAATTTTCGTCGTCTGCTGAATCCATAACTCAAAAATATCATTCTCGGTTCGGTTGGAGGGAAAAAGAACAAAAAAAATATTTGAGAGGGCAGTGACCTTTCATTCTCTCTTGTCGTCTCAGGTTTTTTTGCCCGCTAAAAAAAATTAAAGCCTTTTTTTCAAAATTAGTTTTTTGCCTTTTTCTTCTCACGCCCAACCCCATCATCCCCCTCCCTCAGTTCATTCTCTCAGCCGGAATTAAGTATTAAAGAAGAAAACGAGTTTGATGAGTCCCTCGATGACCATTCCTGTTAATTAATCAGGGACGTGTTTAAAATCCTCAATTTATTTTCATCAATCACATTTTTTTTTCTTTTGTCCGCTTATTTCAACAGGATAATTCCTTTTCCGGTTTTTTTGTTTTTGTTTGTTTCCTTCTTTTTGTCCTTTTATGAAAAATTATGGTTGTTTTGTGGGGGCTGGGGAGATGGGATGTTTTGCTAAACTAAGTTCTGGGATTAAATTGACTGAGTTGATGGAGCTTCCTTCTCCAGGAGGGGGTTTGAGTGGATTTTAATGGATCGGTCTGGGGGTGGTGATAACCGAACTGACCAATCACAAAACACTATTTGTTCAACGTACTTTGACGATCGTGTCGTTTTTGTCTGATGACACGTCAGTTTTTTGTCTTAATTTTTTTCATTTATTATTTCTTCATTGAATTTATCTTCTGACACGATAGGTTTTTCTTTACTGCCTGTTGGTCTTCTTCTTTGGTGGTTGAGTTCTTTGAATGCTGCTGTTGTCGTGTTAATGTGTGTTTTGGATTTCTTAACCGCTTTGTTCGTAGGGAAGATGATAACTCATTCTTAAGAAGAGGATGCTATTTCACAGCCTTCTCTGATCATGACGTTTTTGTCTATTTACACGGCAGTTTTTGTGTCTTGATTTTACTTTTTTATTTCTTCGTTGATTTTTATCTTCTGACAGGATAAACCTTTCTTACAGTCGAGTTGTTTTTGGTCTTCTTGTTCGGTGGTTGAGTTCTTTGAATGTTTGCTGACTTTGAAGGAAATCTAACCCAAGTTTCTTTTGTCTGTTGACACGAATATTTTTGTGTAACTAAGCGTTTTCTTCCTTCATTAGTTTTATCTTCTCACACGACAGATCTTTTTTGCTATCCAGTTTTATTTTGGTCTTCTAGCTTGATGCTTGAATTTTTTGAAGGTTGCTGACTTTGCAGGGAGCCTAATTCATTGCTTTCTTTGATTAGTGTGCCGTTTTTTGGAGATATCGTTCTATCAACTTGATGATTTTCCCATTACAGAAAAAGTCAAACTTTAGTTTTTTGTCTGATGGCACGAGTACACTTGTTTAACTGTCTCATTTCACTGTCATCCATAATGATAGTGTTCCGCTGTCTAGGGAAAAGCTTTCACTTCCAATTGAAAACCGAAGTTTTTGTCGATCGTTAAGTTGTTGTCGGTTTATTTCCTTACTTTTTCTCTGGCATTGTCTTGCGACACGACGAGTTTTAGTGACACTGAAAGGATTCTGTAGTTTCTCCCACAATGATACAGTTAGATTGACTTGCAAAACGTTTCCTAGGATGAGAAATTATTTTCTGTCCAAAATAGAAGGCTAATTTTTAGTATATTATAATATTAATATATCAGATTGTTTTGTCTACTGACACACTTCCATCCACGTAACATTTATTGTCAAAGCTAAACTGTCTAGTGATTTTTAATAACATTCTCGTTGTTGAATGTTTGCGATCCTCTTTTATCGTCTTTCACTATGACTGTCTACCTTTTGTCTAGTGACACATCTTCATAGGTCTAAAGTTTTATCTTGGCTAGAAGGAAGTCTAGCTGCTAGCTTCTGTCCTTATTTTTCATTTCATTGAATAATTTTTCTCGCGACACGAAAATTTGGCACGGTACTTAGGTTTGAAATTATTTTTCAATTCTAACCTGTTTCCATTCCTGCTGACTTTCATCAGCCTTTATTTCTTCGTCAGTCCTGTCCTTTAGCACGTCCTGTTCTACTGCTGACTGTTTTGAGTATTGAAGGGATTTTATTCCTTCCATGATGACTGTTCGATTGTCTTTTTTCTTTTTTTATTTTATTTTTATTTCTTTTTCGCTTTTTTTTATTGTTTTGTTCTCTCTCTCTTTTCTGTTTTTATTTCTTTCAATTTCGATTTTTTATGTCTTTCTTTTTTAAATTACTCTTCTCTCGTTTTCTCTGCTAATGAATTATTATCATTTTATTTCTTCTCCTGTTACGGCTGTCTGATTGCTTTCCCTCAATTTACTCGGCTCCGAAGTCTTTGCTCATCATCTCGGACTTTTTATTGTGTCTCCACGTTTAGTATGCACCTGATTTTATTCTTTCTTTTTCTAATTTCATTCTATTCGACGCCATTTTTATTTGTTTTCTTAAATAAGACCTTGACATTTCTCACTGTCTTCATTTGTGTTTTTACTCGTTTCCTTCCAGAATACTTTTGATTCCGTTTTGGTTTACAGAGCTTCTAAAGTTGTTGTCACAATTCAATTTGAATTTGGATCACTGAGGCCTTGAAATGACGAGATATCAGCGATTTCGTTCGGTTTTGATGAATGAATGAAACGGAAGTTGTCAACAAAGCTTGATTTGATTTGAACCAAACTTCCGGTAAGCATTAATTAAAATTATCTACGACTGTCTACCGGTTTGTCTAACTGGTAGGATGTTTCTCAATAGAAGTTTTACTTCCCTAAATCTTTATCTTCTGGTTTTCTCTTTACCTCACAAATAATGCACACCACTAACTAAAATCAGTTTCAAAATTATTGCATCGACTCCTAAATGAATGCTGACGTTTATGACACTTTGTACTGTAACTTTCACTGGCACTTCCACGGTAAAATTTCACTTTTTAAATTAATGTAGACTTTTGTGAGGAGCCTTATGTCAAAAGTATTGCACACCTTCATGAATACCTCATTAATCTCTTTCCATCAGTTTCTCTCAAACTATTGTTTCCTTTCCTCTTCTCGTCTTCTTTTGATCTCCTCTTCTGTCGATTTCTTCCGTTTTCTTTCTTTCTGTTTCTTCTAAAATTTTGACTGAAAATGTGAGCCAATGTTGTCCCAACGTCCACTTATCATATTTCCTAATTTTCTGACTTTTTTCATCCCCATACAGCACTTTTCACCAGGTCGTCTAAAAGCATCATCATCAAAATCAAAGCATCAACAGACTGAAGTCTGTTCCTACCTTTTGCTCTCCAACCTTGCAGACCTGTTTCATCATTCGTCACCTCTCGTATGGGCTTTTCTTTTTATTAGTTTTTTAGAACAGGAACCCCAGGTACCGAAATTTATCCATTCGTATAATAAATGCTGAAGGAATTTCACGAAGTAAATGACCTTACCACAGCAGAAACAGAGTAAAAACCTTAAGAACATTTTCACCGGTTTAAATTAAATTTGTTTTTGTTTTGGTCGATCGTTATTAAGTTACGCTCTAGTCAATTTTTCTTGAAACATTGTCTATTTGTAGAGAGAGAGAGAGAGAGTGAGAAAACCGAGAAGAGGAAAATAAAGAAAAAAAGAAAACAAAGCAGGAAACCACTTCATTTTCCCAACGAAGAAGAGAAAGAAAGGGAAGGAAGGAAGGAAGGACGGAAAGGGAAAAAAATTTTCTTTCGTTTCTAATAAACTAGATAAAAAAAAAATATTTTCAGTTATGTCGAAAGGAAGGAAGGAGTATTGACTTTTCGCATTAGCTGTGACACTTCCTTCTAAAATGGTTTCATTCATATCTGTCAAGTTTTGTACCTTGTGCAGACAATATAACAATGTTTCCTTCTTCTTCTTTTTCTTCTTCCACCTCCTTGCCCTCCGGTTAGTTTGTACAAAACTTCTTTTCTCCCTTTCCACCCCCTCCAGTCTTCTTCTTATTGTTGGCAGAACTGTTTTGATCCCTCACGTCAACTCCAACCCCAAGGAGAAGGAAAAAAAATAACACGAGGAAGAAGAAAATGTTTTATTTTTGTGGAAATTAATAAAATTCCTTTGGGGACTGGGGGTTGGAAGTTACCCCGTTGGGTAGAGGAGATGGGGGTGTATTACTGTCGTTTCTAATATTGGATTCCCTGCCACACTTTTCCTGGCTTTTTTTTTTGACTTCACCGACCGCCATCTGGTCATTGTTCTTTCGTGTTTTTGTGGTAAGTGAAAGCAGAAGCGAAACGAAAGGTATGACAGGTAGACAAAATTTTTCTTTCGGGTATATGAAGCTCGCCATTTTGGATGTTCGGAGTGCTCTAAATCAGTGTTTAAATTGTTATTAAAACAACAATGTTCAGCCCCATGGGATACTGTCTGACATAGAGATCGAAAGATTTGATTGGCTGTGATGATGAACTATAGGAGGAAACCAAGAGACAAAGCTTATTGATCCTAACGACCTAGTGAGGCGAAAGTGCCATAATTTTTAATTTACTATCAACATCAAGATATTCGCTGTTTTTTCCTTTTTGAACAAACACAAAAACGAAACTGCTACACAAATATTTGGGTAATGGCACGTGTCACGGTCACAGGACAATGAGGTCGAGGGTTTAAGTTCCCAAATTAAGTTAGGTAATAAATCGGACAAATACATAACATGTTTATGATTCCCAGTAATTATTCCTAATCACCAACTTCTTATGGACGTGGAGTATAAAAAAGTACAAAAGAAACATAAGAAGATGGGAATGATAATGGCAAAGATGTGGCTGGTGTATCTGACAGTCCCGAAATTCACACGACTTACTGAAAACAATTTTTCGAACAACCTAACAAGCCCAGTATAACGATCAACATAGACAAATCCGATCTTGGAGAAGATCGTTGCACTGTTGTTGTTTTTGTATTTAAATCCAAGCTATCGCGGATTTATTCCTTCGCTTGTTAAATCCCTAACTTCTCTACAAAGATTAAGATCAAAAGGTCCACCTTAATTTGTCGCGACACTAAGTGGCAAAATCATGTTTTGCCCTGTATATTTGGTCAGAGAGTCACAAGGCAAAAGCGGTTGGGGCTCTTGATAGGCCTAAAGGTAAGTAACACTCTGTCATATTTGTTCTCTGGCAAAGTTTCATCAGAAATCCTCTGCAGGGTGCCCACTTTTATGGGGTAGGTAGAAGGGTTGGACTCAATAAAAATTTTTCTGCCCTATAAATCTGGAAAATTAGAGGGGCCGATTCCCTCCCTACTAGGAATTTTTATAGATTTGATAGCTTGAAGTCCATGAAGCGCTGAACCTTTAATTCAATGATAGCTCCCAATGTACTTAGAAATAACCGGTGTGACATTATTTTTATAACTCAAAGGTTATAATTCCCTCCTCACCTTTTAACGCAAATGCTTGTTAAAAAGTTTTAAAGTTTAAAATGTTAAAAATGGAACGTTAACACTAAAATCCATTCAATGAATTCACTTTATAAGCTTCAAATGAATTTTAAAAAAAAGGGAAAAAGCAGAAGGACGAGGAAGGACGAAGAAAGAAAACTTTCTCTGTATTATTTATATAAATTACCGTAAAAGGAGAGAGAGAGAGAGAAAAGGATTTTTGATGGCTGAGCTTGATAATGGTAAACAAAGAAAAGGCTTAAAGAAGTGAAAACTTGAAGAAAAAATTTTTTTTTCCTTCTTTTTCCCTTTTCCTCAAGTAAATAAGGAAATGATTTGAAATTCCCTCCAAGTAAGGACCATAAATTTTTTTGGTTGATTGCCGCGGGAATGGATAACAATTTTGGCGGGAATTTTTTTTCTTTTTTTTTAATGCCCCTAGACGCTTTTCTCTCCTCGAGAAAAACCGCCTTAATGTTCTCTCTCTTTCTCTCCTCCTCCTCCTCCTCACTCCTCTTCGCTCTCCTCTTTGTCCTACTTCACTCCTTTTAAAGAAAATGTGCTGCGATGTCATTAAAAAAAAGTTGAGAGAGAGAGAGAGAGGAGTTTGCCACTAGAGAGAGAGAAATGAGGAAGTTGGTGCCAAGTTTTAAGTAATTTTGGGGGCAATTTTTTTAATTTTATAAATATAATCGGAAAGACATGTGGAGATAAATGGCGGAGATTCGCCGCCAAAAATTATTTTCCTTTTTTTTGGTCATCAGCAGTCAGCGGCGTGGGCCAAAATACTTTTTTGAGGGTTGGCTTCTTGTTGTAAACGTTCCCTGAAAATTTTTCCAGTCTTTATAGATTTTTGGAATAACCGCAGCACAAAAGCTCTGAAAGCTCACCAGAGTCCTGTGAAAGCAGGATCATCTTATACTAGTATTATGACAAGGATTGCCTCGATTGAAAACAACCGGGTTTATGATTGCTGAATTAGGATTTCGCTTTCTTTACTTAAGAAATTCGAAAATCCAGTATCATCTTGTCAAGAGTCAATCGGAGACTCTTCTGGTCTGGATATAATTCTCAGTTTACTGAGTTAGCTTAAAATCGATCGGGCGTTCTGAAATTACGTTCTCACATATACACAAACATGCGCATCCTCATATTTGAGTAAATAACTCCGTGGCTTCAAGAAACTACAAATTTCTCTATTTTCACTCTACCTGTACACTCCACCTGTGGTCTTTCTATATAATTTAGTGACAGCCAACCGAAAATCTATCAATAGACACCCTGACCAGTGATAACTGGGCTGTTTAAAAATCATTCCAACAGTATACAATGTTTTTATCGTACTCCACGTTTTTTAAAGAGATCACTTCGACCCATTAAGGGTGACGGACCAAATTTTAATAAATGGATCTCAGAAAGATGAACAAACAGTAATTTAGTGATGAGTCGGAAGTGATAGTGATGGGCTAGTGATAAGGGCAATCTAGTGAGACACATTTCTATGTAAAAGTGTGCAATATTTATGAAGCAGTCAATCATCTCATCTTATGAGGAGTCAAGACTGTACTCTCCACCACTGAAAATGACGGTACACCAAAGTTCTGAACAAGACGAGAGCAAAACTGGTTTATCCGATTATAAATTTGACTTGAGCTGTGTAATAGCCAATAGAATGACGTTAGTATAATAATATAACTCTTCCGAAAAAGAGTTTCACGACCCCCCAAACCTCAGTTAACACGAGTTATAATTCTTCCAAAGACGTTAAATCGGTGAAAAACGAGGCAATGAAAACAGTGGGCCATTAACCGGAACAAGACAACAGAGAAATTTGTGACCTAAACACTTCGATTTTTTCCCCAACCCGACTTTCCTCCTTCTGCTGAAAGAGCAAGAGAATGGTCTGAAGAATTAAACTCTCCTTTCCTCCCCTCCTCTCTGAAAAACAATTTTCTCTCCTCTAACACTAACACACTAATCATTCCAACGGAATAAAACTCAAAAAGGAAAACCCTGGAGAAAATCGCAAAATTTCAAAAAAAATTTTTTTTTACCGAGAGTTACCAAAAATAATATCACTCACAAAACCGAGCCCCCATTTCCCTCCTCCTCTCCCAACCCCGCCAACCTCCTTCATCCTTTCGAAAAGCAAAAATGAAGGAGCTTTCAAATAATTAGATTAAACGGAAATTAGTTTTTGAAAATGGGAAAACTGGGTCAAATGTGAAACTCTACCTTCTGCCCCCTCTGAGTCCCTTCTTCCTCTTTCTCCCAATTTAAATTTGAAAAAACCGAAAAGAGAGAAGAGATGGCAAGGAGATGAAAAACGTTTCATCCTTTTGACTGTCTCTTTCGTTTATTGTCAGATTCGTAGACTTATTCAATTATGGTTGTGTATTATCGTTATTATAGTTAAAGTTGGCGTTCTTTGGGGAGCAATGATTCAAATTCACCACTATGAAAGGGTTTATCATGGGTTACAATCACTATAGGAAACCTTATTTGTATAGATAATGTCCGATGTTGTCAAAAAAGGGTTTTGCTTTAACGTCTTCTTGATAATATCGTCCTCTATTAAAGACGGTCACCCAGAGTGAGTCTTATTAGAAGATCAAAATCGCCAGCCTAAAATTTTTCGAACTGTAAATTTTATCACAAACCTCATTCAACACCTTCAACAAACTATCCATTCCTTCTGTATCTTTTCTTTGTTATTGAAATTCGTACAAAATACAGTGGGTTAAATGAACTTCAAATCTATCAATTTGCCAATCCGTTCTTAGCTAATACCAACATGAATCATGTTCGTTTTAGTTTATTTCTAGGTCAGCATATATACTGTATAAGTAATAAAACAAGAGAGCCAAAAAAGCGTCACAGAATGTACGCAAAACATGTTCAAACTTGATGTAACATTATCAGAGAGAACTTTCCGGTAGACCTAATATAATAATATATTTTCCACTTTTTGGTGCGAGGTACAGTAAGCACATTTACTGACTCAGAAACGCAGTGTATAATACAGTATATATAAAAATTAATTTGTTCAGTCTAACATCCGGTCACAATTATCATTATTAATAATCTGCCGATAATAAAATAACAGAGGAGGAATTTTTTCCGGAGAAAATTTTTTTCCCTTCTTCTTCAGGAATTTATAATTAATTTTCTTTCCTCCGACGAAAATGAAACGAGAGAGAGGAAGAGGAAGAGAGAGAAAAAAATGAAAAGACTTGTGTAAAGAAAAGAAATTTTTCTTTTTTTTATTGTTTTCCTTTCGGGAGAAAATTTTTGCTGAAATTGGCTCAATTTTTATTTGCTCTAATTTCGCTAAAAGCAAAAAGAAAACAAAAAAAAACTCTTTTTCCATAACTTATTATTTATACGCGATTCCGTTTTGTAAACAACGAAAATAAAAAGTCGGAGTTTGCATATGCAAGAGTCGACATAAATTAACAAAATGAGAGAGGAGGTGGTGGAGGAGGAGGAGGAAATAAGCGTCAGGGGAAACATTCGGATGAATATATTTGAATGCTGATTCAAATTAGATCATCGCTCCTGTTGTCCTATTGGTAATTACGGGAGAAACCGTAATCGCTTAATAAATTATGGAGCCGGCACATTAATTAATAAGCCCACGTTTGAAACTAGTATTAATTGAACTTCCTCTTTGGAGTAAATTTTGCTCTTCCCATTCACTCTCCCTCCCCTCCTTCCCCCGTCTCTCTGTATCTCGACACACTACCGGCATCCCGGTTTCCTGGGATTGTGACGGTAATTTGTCTCTTGGCCATTCTGTTTGTGATCCCGTTTGTCAGGAAGGTACTGATAATTATCACGTTTGTCATTCAGCTCCGATGAAAATGTCCAAATGTGAGGAAAGCCTGAGACTTATGGTTGCCCAGAACAATAATTCTTCACTCGCAGGGAAGGGAAATGGAGGAAGAGGTAGGTTTGGGTTTGGATTTGAGGTCATGTGCACTCCCGTTGTGTAGACTAGTTTCTCCCTCTCTTCTTAAAAGATAGAAGGACCACGTTGACATGTTAGGGCCCTTTTTGAGTCTTTCTAAAAAGGATGTGTCTTTGGTGTTATACCGGAGTTCTCGGTTTCCAGAATGTAGCTGTTACCTGGGAGAGAATTTGGTGTGTAAGGCTTTAGCTTGGGTATAGGAGGCGAGCTTGATGATTGGTTCCAGTAGAAAATAGTTTTGGGTTGGGTTGATATTACATCAGATGGGATGTTTCAGATAAAGTAGCACATAAAATACATAAAAAGGGACCTGGAACAACAACTGGAGAAAATGACAGTCGAATACAAAGCCAATGGGTCACTCCTCTTAAACAGTTGCTAACCTAAATCAACACTGACCATTGTCGATTGCCAACTTAAGTCTTAACGTATTCAAATAGAAACAAACTTATTCCAACAGTTCGTCTACGAGAATACTGATATGGAGGCATTATCAACAAAAAAACCGGAAATGGGTTCAATCAAGAGTCAGTAAGACAAAGGTACATCAAAAGAAAGGTTAACGGAACTAAAATTTCTCTCAGAAAGGTAGAAACCTAACCCCACAACCCCCACCGAGGAGGAAGAAGACGAAGAAGAGAGGGAGAGAGGCAATAAAAGCAGATAAGTAGAGGTCAGAACAGAAAGAAAGAAGAGCGAAAGAGAGAAAAGAAATACAAACATCAAAACCGCAGTGCGTGCCTAACACTCATCACTCGACTCATTCCTGTCATACCCTTTCCTCGAAAATCAAGGTTCGGACTGGAAACAAATTTATTTACGATTCGTAATTGTTCTTGCCATAAACTAACCCTCTTACCCCTCTCTGCTGCCCTCCTACTCTCATCAGAAAAAAAAGAAAAGAAATATTGATAAAACCAAAAAACAGTTCTGAGTTCACATCATCACGGGGCAATTTTCAAAACCGGAAGAGTAACAGAGAGATTTTGAAACCTTCCCTTATCCCCTACCATCCTCTACTGCCACGCACCTCCACCACCGCCGCCCCCGCCACTTTCCAAAAATAAATTGAGCAAGAGAATAATTAAATTATGCAAATTGGGATCCCGTTTCAAATTAAATTATGTCACCAATTATTTAAGTAACTTTAATTATGCATCATCCTAGTGTGTTGGTTCAGCTTTTGATGCAGGTTGAGAACCTTTTTACTTTCAAACTCATCTCTTCGATAAATAAATAAAGTAAAAGCCGGGGCCTTAAATTCATTAATCAAAGTTGATCCGTTTTTTTTGGAGAAGAGAAGAGTCTCAGCATCCTGGGAATCGGTCCAGGGAATGAAAAATGAAAGACCTTCCGAATGGAGTTAAGCGTTCAAAAACTTTTCCACCCGAACCTTTCTTCAGATAAGTTGACATCTTCCTCTTCCTCTCTCCCCCTCCTCCTCACTATCCCGAAAGAAAAAATGGGATTAAGAACCTGTGTGCCTGAGAGTCTCATGGGCGCGGAAACAAAAGATAAAAATTGAAAAAGAAAAATGATTTCTTCTCTCTCTTTTAGTGTCTACTCTCATGAGAACATGGGAAAGTGTATCGTCTACCGGAAGTAGATGTCTAGAGAGAACCCGAAGTCGAGTTTTTTGATGACAACCAAAAAGAAGAAGGTGTAGTGAGAAAGGAACAGACCGCTCGAAGGCAGTTGGAGAAATTTTCATCAAATCAGTGCTAGAAATCGAGGGGCTGAGTCAATTTGACTCACTTTCAAGTGTCATTGCCACGTATAACCAACACAAATGTCGTGGCTGACGGCGCTACTACTGACGACTACAAAACACAGAAAATAATTTCATGGAAGGTTGGGAGCCTCCGTGGCACAAAGCTTTAAGCTCACAAAACGAATTCCTGTTGGGCGTCGCTCCATTCAAACCGAAATGTAGAAATTCACTTCTCTACAGTGGTCTGTCGTCCGTACCGAAACAGAAATGAACGTCAGCTAATTAAAACGTTAACGACAGCTGACAACTTTTCAAAATTAAAAAAAAAGAAAATTTTAATCCTCCCTTCATCAGCTTTCTCTATACACGACAGAAAGAATATCGGTTATTCCAAAAATGAGATTTTCCATCCAAGTCACCTCTTTACCTCACCTCCAACTCCCTTCCACCACGATCCCCGCTCATCTTTCTTCTTATATACTCTCCTCTTCACCTTTTTCATCAAAATTTCAAACTTTTCTTTCATTTTCCGGTGGAAAAGAACAAAAAAAAGGTCAAACACACAAAATCCACTTACTTTTCTGTTGTCCCTCAGGCCATAAGACTGGAGAAAGGATTTCCGAAAATTCACCTGGATGGTTTTCCCGACGCACTCAGTCTGGAAAAGCACTGGAAAAATATAATATCCGCTCTTCCTCGTTTCCGTTTTTCTTCTTTCTCGTTCACACGCGCACCAATTCACTTTTCATATCCTCACGAATTTTTTACTTTTTGTTTGCGGTCGAGTGTAGCAACAGCAACCAGCAGCAGCAGAACTCGGATTGAGTGGAGTAGGGGGATTCCCCTCGGATTTCCACGTAACCGTTTAAATCAAACCTGTTTTCAAAATGGATTCGAATAAAATTTTTTTAAATTTTAATAACATGGTTTTAAACACTTTCACGATTCCCACTAAAAATGAAAAATTTTTCTGTTTGAAGCTTTAAAAATTGGAACTCAGAGTTACTTGCAGTCAAAAGGAGGAAAATTTCTTTCCTTGAAAGCTTCCGAGACTAGAACTAGTTATGTCCTATAAAGGGGGAAAAAAAATTTTTTGCTTAAAAATTTAGAAATTAGAACTGTGAAATTCAAGCTCTAAAAGTGGAGGAAATTTTTTCTTTAAAGCTTTTGGAATTAGAATTCAAAGTTTCAAGCATTAAAAACAAGAAGGAAAAATTATTTTTGTTTAAAGCTTTCAAAACTGGAACTCAGAATTCCTGCACTCAGGAGGAATTTTTTTTTGGTTAAAGGTTTGGAAATTAGAATTGAAATTTCCTGCACTAAGAGGAATAAAAATTTTTCTTAAAGCCCTAGAAATTAGAACTCAGACTTTGATGCACTAAGATGGAGGTAATTTTTTTCTTGAAAGCTTCCAAGATTAGAACTCGAGTTGTATGCACTGAAAAGGAGGGAAAATTTTTCAAACTTTAGAAATTTTTTTCAAATTTGAACTAAATTTCAGGCACTAAAAGAAATTTTTGAAAGCTTTAAAATTACAACCAAAATTTCAATAAATTTTAGAAATTTTAAATTTGTTCAATAAAAGGGCACTAACAATTTTTCTTTAAAAAATTAGAACTCTGTATGCACTACAATTTGGAAAAAGGAAAAATTTTATTAATTAATATCTGAAACAGAATTTTATATTAAAGCTAATACTAGAAACAAATTGTAAAAAGCTTTTAATTAAAACTCAAAATTTTATGCATTGAAAAAGAGCAAAAAAATTCTTTTGTTTAGAGCTTTCGAAATTAGAACTCAAAATATCATGTACTGAATAAGGGGAAAAAATTTTTTTTAGAGGAGAAAGGAAAAGATTTTCTCCCCCGCCCCAAGAACTCCAAATAAGCTATTACACGTCACATACGATTTTCTTTTATTTTAAATATGTCTTTGTTTTGTATTTTTTACAAATTTTACGAGCTTTGAGCTTTTCAAGAAAGAAAATTTTTTTCTCTTTTTCCTCTGACCTCAAAATTTTTCTTCTCCCTTTGGGATCTATGAATAAATTTTCCGGAGAAAAAACACTCGGAATTGTTTAGGAAAAAAGGAAAGAACAGGGAATCATTGGCTCATCTCGCGGGACTGTATATCAAGTATATGATACAGTATGATGATTCTATAGCAATAATAATTTTAGTACTCTCTAGATAACGGTCACCCGTTTCCAAAAACTAGTTGGTAAAATTTGGAGTAAATACCGCGTTCACAGTTTCTCGAGCACAGTATAACAATTATAATCATAATATAAATAATATAAAATTATAAAACATAAGTCGACTAACGGTCTATTCCCACGCAACTTGGCTTGTGTGGTGTTCTTATAGGTGACCCCACTGTGCCCAGATATAAGGCACATTGTATATATCTATACTGTGTATAGGTGTAACAAAATTCCACCTTCTAAAGATGACAAAATTGTGTCATCGACATGGTTAGATACACAACCCATGTTTTGCATCTTTGTCACTATAAACTTCACACTTTTCATTTTAATTCGTGTAATGTGTGCAATATTTATGAAACAAAATTGTAAAACACTCAGGTAAATTAAGAAATATTACTATTATAATTATATTATAGGTCTTTCTCGTTGTTCTTTTCTAATTTCGACTTTTTCTAAGTATAGATATGTTGCATTATTTATAGAACTAGTGGTGTTCAATTGTGCAATATTTATGAAATAAAATTTTCGTAAACTGTGCATTATTTTGAAAGAAACTCTTATGTAATAAAATCTTTCTTTTTTTGTTGAAATTGCAATTAAACCGCAAAAGCTGGACTCAGTGTTCTGTATCAACGGCACCTATATCGAGCTTGTATATCTATAAGAAGACATTCCGGTGTACTAGAAGGACACTGTACGATATATGACGGGCTGTATTTGCATAGATAAAGATAAACCTAGGGTCTAGCATGTTTTTTATCTTCTGTAAACTCCAATAGTGGAACAGTAAGCGCTTTTGTCAGTTATATGTATTGCTGCTGTCGCAAAAGAACACGACACAACAATTTTGAAAGAAACACGCAGAGAGAAAATTAAATTTGAGATTGAAAATTATGGAAACTCATTCCTTGCTCCTCAACAAAAGTTTTCGAAGCGGGGCTTTTATACAAAAAGCTTCACCTTGCTTTATCTACACTATAAAGCTTTAAAAATACCTGAAACATTCAATAGATAGATAATAAAGTTGCTTTCTCATAGTTGCTATTTATCTCAATAATACTGCACACTTTTATAAGGATGGCTAAAGCTCTGGTTTCGAGAGTGTTAAATCCCCCAGGAAACTATCGCAAAAAGGTGGGCGAAAGCTCTTCCAGCTTTCCACAAAACGAATAATAAACTTTTCAACTTATTGAACTTGACACATTTCTCACACAATTAGCGCTACCGAGCTTTGACGCGAGAAATATTTTTCCCTTTTCCCTCTAGAAAGCTAACATTAATATCTATTTCCGGTGAGGAAAGACGATTTTTGTCGACAATCAAAAACAATCTTTAAACAGACAGACAGACAGATAGATAGAAAGGCGAACGGACGTGTGGACCCATGAGAGAGACTAAAAAAGATTTTGGAAGTGGGGCGGTGGGTAGGGGTAGAAGGAGCAGAGAGACAGAGAAAGATATTTTGGATATTAATCTGAATAGGAATCTGAAAAGTCTCGGATGGGTTGGTGAGCTGAGAGCTTTTTTATGTCGGATTCGAGTGCTCGGCAATTATTTACAAACTTAAAGCTCTAATTTCTTCTGTTTGATGCGTGAAGGGTCTCACGGGCTTTTTTCCCTCCCCCGAAATTTGAAAATTCTCTTTTTTCTGTTTTCATTTCCATTCCCACGTCATCTGAAATTTCCTTTTTTCGAAATTTATCTCTCGGAATATCCTCAAGTGATGAAGCTTTCCCGCCGCCAGCCCTCCCCGTTCGGGTGTTGTATATCTCGAGCTTTTTGTATTTCGCTGAAGTGACTTTTGAATCCTATTATCCTCACACCGGATATGATGTTAGTCGTTTGTTTTATCGTCTGTTCGCTAGCTTTTCTTTTCATTTTGGGTTCGACTACTATTCTCGACTAATCTCTCGGGATAGACTCTAAGTCTTGAACTCTGTAGAGGGGAAATACAAGAGAGTAGTCCTCAGAGCCCATCCAAAGTTACTGGGGACTATCAGCTTCGAACCAAGACCAGATCGGTGTCAGCCGCTCTAGGACAGCAGAAAAATTTATATCAAACTGATTTTCTATAATATAAACTATAAATGTATAAATATAACAAACTGTACGTTAGTATATCATATAAACTCAAACTCTATATATAATAGCTATAAACTGATATCCTCAACTAATAATGGGAAGAGTGGTTATGAATAAAATCATTCCGGGAACTTTTGGGACAAGTCGTTTACTTCAATCCTTCTCCGTTCCATTTACCCTTGCAGAGGCTTCCAGCAGGATTTTTCTTATAATTAAGAAGAGGAACTTCCCACCCAACATGGTCAGTGAGCCCAACCTTAACGATAATGGTATCTCTGTTGAAACCAATGGACACACCGTCGCAATTGCCTTTCTCGAGCACAAAAGTGGCTCCATCTGCTGTGGTATTAGGTATAAAACCGAGGTTGCATGACTGAGATCCTCAATTTTACGTTTATGTATCGTTGCTGTTGAAAAAGAACACGACACAACAACAAGGAAAGAAACAAGGAAACAGAAAATAAAATTTGAGATGTGAAATTGTAGAAACTCATTCTTCGCTCTTCAACAAAAGCTTTCGAATTCGAGCATTAAACAAAAAGCTCCACTTTGTTTTATCTATACTATTGTATCAAGCTTTAAAAGTATTTGAAACACTGAATAGATATATAAAAGTCACAATAAAAAGCACTCTTAGTTGAATTCTTAGAATTCCTCTCCTATTTATTTCAAAAATACTGCACACTTTTATGAGGAGTTCTGAAGCTTTTATAAGGTATCTTAAACTAAATTTGTCTGCTTCCTAAATGAAAAGGTGAACAATTTCACTGGTTAAATTTCAAAAGTATTGCACACTTTAAAAGCGCGTTTCAAATTTATTCTCCGCCGATTCTCTCTTTGTCCGAAGATTAAACCTATCAAAAGTTACAAAGGAGACAAACTCGAACGGATTATAAGGGCATCAAACTGGCGACAATTTAGGTCTGTGAACAGGAATTGGCCACTGCTCTATCCCAGGACCGTCAGAAGTGGAAAAGTCTTCTAACCTCGACACCGCAAGGTGTAAGAAGAAGGACCAAGTACGTGTTATCAGTATGATTTCTAAGACACTAAAAAAAATTGACACAAAAGCATAAGAAGCCACAGCATTTGAAAATAAGATCAATATTACGTCACAGTGACGGGTGAACATCATCAGACCAGTCCTGGAGTCTTTGAAACACGAAACCAGAAAAATCCCCGGGGTCGAGGGAAAGCGAAACAAAAGCTCCTCGCAAAACTGCCTGATTTTTTGGTTAAAAAACAAAAGCGACCATATTTCCCAGCCCGCATTCGAAATAAAGGGAAATAGTATTTTATTCAGTAGCTAGAAAGTGGGAATGGAGAGGGCAAGAGGAAGAGAGAGGGAGGGAGAGAGAGGAAAGAGACGGGAGAGGGCAGTTTCCTCTGTATCTGTTGTGTTCTGCTCTTTGTAATTAATGAGGAGCAAACAAAAGGGGGGCCCAAAAAGAAGATAGAATTAAAACAATGCGAAAAGAAATAAAAATTCAGAGAACACAATGCAGCGGTGACCAAAGTTGCAGCCTCTCCACAAACCGCCGCACCAGCTCCTCATCCTCTCCCAACCCCTCTCAGACAACCATCTTTCCTCTGCCCTTTTGTGTTTATATAACAACGCTTACAAAAACCTCCCAACGTTCTAATTCTTTCCTCTTCGCGTTAACTTTCTCTCTCTCTCTCTCTCTCACTATATCTCTTTCCAGCTGTGGTGGTGAATGCGCCTAAAAAACACATCGAAAGCCTCGAGAATAGCATCTGCTTTTCAAAATCGGAAAATGTCGCCGTGTAACACCCGAAAAACCATTAAACGGGCTAATGCCCGGGGTCTAAACTTCCCTTTGTCTACCTAGATAATTGCTTTTTCCTGCCTAGATTAAGTTCTTCCAACGATTTGGTAATGTTCGCTAATGGCGGAGGAGGAGACCATTATTGAGCCTAATAAAAAAGTTAAGTTATTGAGCAATCAAAGGGTCAAATCGCGAATTTTCGGCTTTCCTGAACCCCCTCCTCTTCCCCGATTTTGTCATTTTGTCACCATCTGATTAAATTCACCGGAAATGAAGTGGAATTAGCCGTGCATAAACTGCTTCATTCTGTCTGACTCCTCCCATCAAAACCTATAAACTCTAGTTTGGGTTTGTTACCAATGCTTCATAATATTGATATTAAGTCTCTATAATGAGAGTATACAGTAATAATTTTGTAAAAATCAGCAGGTAAAGTCAGGTTTTGAAGGGCGAGATCCACTGCTGTGGTGGTAAAGAGAGGTTATGGTTGTGAGTTCAAGCTCACAATACATCTCACTAAGAACTTGGTACAAACAGTCCAAAGAACACGACAATGTTTAGTCAACTTCTATGAAGATGCTAACAAATTTTGTCTTTTCTCTTAACTGTAGTTGAATCACAAAAAGTGGAGAAGGAATCTTGTCTTCAGAGAGAATGTTGGCAGCTTTGAGTATTTAAAAACAGGAAGGAGATGATTAACTGAGATCCGGTTCCACAACTCATTTCAAAAACTAATCTGATATGATAACTTTGATTCCAAAATCCTGTAAAATTTTACTGAGATTTCGTTTCAAAAGTATTGCACACTTTTACAATATTTTATTCAACGAAAACTGTCCAAACAACTAAGAATTGATTCCAAAAGTATTGCACAATTTCACGAATATTTCATTTCAAAAGTATTGCACACTTTAACGAAGATTTAATTTCATAAATATTGCACATTAACACCAAACTAATCCCATAAAAAATGCACAAATCCATAGACAAAAAGACAACAGCAGCAGCAGCTCATCTTCAAAATCGTTGTAAAACAAAGATTTGAATCTCATACCCATCCCTGTTCCACCACCACCCGCCACCCCTCCCGAAAAATATGAGAGAGAGAGAGACAGAGAATATCTCATAATCATAAAACACGTGAATTTCAAGATGGCGACTGACAAAAAGCACTTTGTTCCGATTTTGACGACCATCCTTTAGCTCGGGAAATCATGTCTCGAATACCGAATGAATTTCATCATGGCTTTCGGAAAATTTTATTACGTCGCCATTTCGAATTTCAAAACACTTTCACGAAAATTAGGCCGACAAGGAGATGGGAGAGGAGATGAGACAATAGCCGAAGGAGAAGATGAAGATGAGGGGACGAGATGAAGAAAAAAAAAGATGTAGTGAAGCCGACAGGACATAAAACTGACGGTTTAATTAAATCGAAACGAAGGAGTAAAAAAGAGACGCGGATTTTAGAACGGAGATTTCCAAGTCGGCTGTGAATTTGTTTCTGATCAATTAATACTAGTAGAAGGCTGTGAGAGTGAGCTCCATCATCGATTTTATAGCTGAGGGTTTGCTTGTGATTTTATTCACAAACAAAAAAAAAAAAATGAAGTTGAGACCAAAGAAGAGTCCTCTGTTGTCATTTCCGCTGTAGCAGACATCTCCTTCCGGGATTTTTACTACCTTTCCCTTTATTTTCCTCTTCCCCTCCCTCCCCTGCCTCCTCCTCCTCCTCTCCTTTCAGATGGTAATGTTAGGCTTCCTTTTTTCATTATAGCCTTTACCTTCTTTTTTTGTTTCTACGTTTATAGTTCTTCTTCTTATTTTATTACCGCCATTAAGTCTCTCTCTTTACTTTATTCTATTACTGAGGCCATTAGTATTTTTCGGTTTCTTCTTCTTCTTCTTCTTATTCTCAAAATGAAGTTGGATTGTGGTTAGAGCGGCATGACTAAATGGCAAAAAGAAATTGGTCGTGATTACTATAACGTCTTTCATCTTCTCTTCTCACCCCCTTCAGCTTGTAACTCTGTGTTTTACTTCCCTTTCGCTTCCTTCACATCTTCTTCGCCTCCGGAGATGTTAATGTTATTTTTTTCCCTGCTTTTGCTGCTGTTGTTGTTGTTTCTCCCTTTTCCTTTTCATAAGGTTTTACTTTTACTTTTTTTATACCACCCAGGGGGTTTTCTACTTCCATTTCCTCAGTCGGAGTTTATGTTCGACGTGTTCGTTTGCGTGTCAGCATTTGCTAGATTTGTTTTTTAGGAAGAGGTTTCAGGTTTCTATCTAGCGTGAGGTTTAATCGTTTTCTTTTCGTTGGTGGTGCTTGACTGACTTCCGGTTTTTGAGAGTTTTTGTAAATCGTTTCATGTTCGTTTTGGTTGGAAAATCTCATTTCCTCCTTTTCTTCCCTGAGTCGTACAACTGAATTAGAATCAGCGTCTTCCTCCTAACTGGCTTTCCCAATTTGATGTTGGAACTGTCAGCAAAAAAATCTCAAAATCCAGTTATGTTACCTTTTGTTTTGAACTATTAAATGCTGACATGCTAACAAGAAGGATCATTTCTTTGTTCTGTTCTTTCATTACTCGTTTTCCCCTTTTTCTGTTCTTGTATTTCTTCTCATTCCTCTTTCTCTTGTTTCACTTCTTCTCTTCCTTCTTTTCTTCCTTCTTTTCTACTTTTTTATTTATTTCCTCTTCCTTCTGTTCTTATATTTCTACTCTTCTCTGTTTCCCGTTTTATTTTTCGCCCATTCTCTCCTTTCTGTTCCCATTTCTCTTCCTTTCTCCCTCTCTTCTTCATTTTATTTTTTTCTTCCCTCATTTCTGTTGTTTCAGTGCTTCTCCTTTTTGTTTCCTTCCATTCTCTCATTTTTGTTATTCTTCCCTTCCTTCTTTTTTACTCTGTAATTTATTATTTCCCCTCTTTTCTGTTCCTATATTTTTCTTTTTCTTCCTCTTTCCTTCTTCTTTTCTTTTCTGGTATTTTATTTCTTCTACCTTTTCTCTCATGCCCTAAAGCCAAGACATTAGTCTACACCACAGAGACAACTCCCCCAACTCACTTGGTGTCTATTTGGGGATAGGCGACAGTTTACTTCTATTACCAAAAACAAAATTATTTATCAAGTCACTTGAGTCCAAGAGTGACAGACAGGTTAACCGACAGACAAAATTTTATCTCAATTAAAGCGATAGGTGTGGTTGATACTGATTTATAAACACAGCTTCCCCCCATACTGACAAACCTTCCTCCTTTAATATACAACCTAAAGATGAACCCCTTCACCAAGTTTTTCAACCTGAAAATCAAAGCCCAAACTATGTTAAATGGTGGTCATCAACCGGAAGCGAACATTAAAAATATATAGTTTTCTGACTAATTACACGATCATTATCAACCGAGTGAGTTGATTCGAAATGCAAAACTAATCCTCTTGCTCCGAAGGATGGGATGTGGGCGCTAAGGGAAGGAAAGAAGGGTGGTACGTACATAATTCCGTTCGTCACGTGTCTCTCCTTTCTCGTGCCCAACAGTTGCCCATGACAGGACTAATGCTTTTAATCCGGTAACAAAAAAAAGTCGTTGAAAGCTCTTGTTTTACATGTAAGTCGACACCTTAAATTATTTTTAATTGCCTTTTGGAGGAGAAAAATTTTTAATATAATTTTTTTTCACGCTCTACCTTAATTACCCTTTTTTTTGGAATTTTGTTCCACCCCCGCATGGGCGGAGATGAAGGGAGAAGAGGAAGTAGGAGTTTAATATCTTGTACATTTGCATTTACAACATCATTTGGTTAAAAATTCCAGGTCTCTAATAATGAGATTTTTCCCAGAGATTAGTATCATGGCGGCAGAGTGGCTTTTAGTGAAAGCTCACACACTACCACACACTCACACAAAAATAAAATTTATGCCGGCGAGCGGATGTGAAAGAGGATAGATTATAAGTATTTTGTCTGCTGATGAGGATCATCATTGACCATTCTGGTTGTACAGTTTTTATTAACACAGTTACCAGTGGGGAAAGGGGTGGGTAGGCGAGAGGCTGAAGCACTCGCTTGTCATCCTCAGGCCCTTGAGTTCAAATTGTTACCCTACAATTAGAGATATCTCCTTTTAGCTCTTCGGTGACCGTTTGGAAGCTTAACATACAAAATAACGCTGCACAGGTTGCAGCAGGTCCATCGAGAGCGATTTCAAGGTTTTGGAAGCTACGACTGGCTCGCATAATGAGCTTATAAAGAGAAGGTTCGAGTGGTTTTTAGAAGTTTCGAGATCTTTCTTAGCTTACTCTGAACCTATAAAACCGGAGGTTCTGAACCTCAGAGTTGAGAACTTCATTGAGAGATTGCAGTGTGAGTATAACATTGTGATTGTCTGTAATAAAACCGTAAGCACTATTCCTAATATTTGATTTTTAAATATTAAGATGTCTCTAATCCTATGCTACCCCAAAATGCTACCTTAGTTGGGTAACAAAATCCTAAGTTGGTGAAAGTCATCCAAAGTTTGCCTGCCATTTCCCCCTACCTATTTCCCTTCAATTATTCACTATTCTGACTCTAAATAAATTCCACCAAGGCTAACAATAAACATTCAGCAGTAATATTTAACACAAGATAGCTGACTCGCATTATTGAGACATTTCAACGCGTGTAAACTCGGTCCTACAAAATTGACTCCAAAAAAATGAGTTGAAGATGGTGGTGCATGGTTGGCCGTAGTAAATTATCTACGACCATACTGTTTTGTACTGTTTTTCTTCTGTTTCTGTCTTCTGCTTCGTGTTGTCACTTGTGTCAGCATCTTTCAGCTCCTGTCAAGTATTGTAATCCTTGCCATTCGTTACTTTCTTCCCCACTCTTCATTGTTTCTTCAGTACGGTCCATACTCAAAAAATTTCAAACCTAAATTTCGGGTCCCAAAAATTACGGGCCCTAGGCACTCCGCCCAAATGTTCCTTGATTTCTTTCAAGACTTTGTTTTATAAGATACATTCACGGTAATTTTAAGAGTAAGAATCTCAGATAACTTCAGAAAGACACAGCCAAGATAACAAAAACGCTGAGGAAAACAATGAAGATCCCAGAAAGAAAAAGAAGAAAAAAGCGACTGGAAATTGAGCCGTGGCAGCAGAATATACATCTCAGTCATTTTCACAAACCCAAAACGATAGACGTAAAACTAAATGGGTGGGTGGAAAACAAACACACCCCCTACACACACACGGCAAACACACACACAGAAAGAACATAAACAAAACCTATTTTCCCGATCACCGTCGACGCGAAATCCCTCAGCAGTCATTAACGACAGGAGCTGTTGAGAGAGGAGAGGGAGCGCGGGGGCACAAAATCGCGGGCATCTATTCCTCGACGCGCACAAAATTCATCCGACAAATGGAAAATTAATCGGGGAGAGAGTACCTCTAAAAAAAACCCCGAAAAGATCATTTCCGTATTTTATTTTCGTTCGTTTACTGTGAAACGTCATTACAGTCGAGATTCTATCGCTTGTAAAATCCGACTTTCCTGTTGGAACGTTTTTATTACCGCGCCAACCGATTTTTGAATTATAGTCGAATGTTTTTTTGGTTCATTGATTCCCTTTAAAAATTGATGATATACCACCCATAATGTAGACCGTCATCATTTCCCCCGTGAGTGTTCTTCCCTTCCGTTTCCCTTCAGCTCGTTCGCTCATCCCGTCCTACCCCTGCCCCGTTCATTTATTTATTTATTTTTCGGACTCTGATTTGTCCAGTATAAATCCTCGTACACAGTATATGTGTGCTTTAGAACGCTCTAAAAAGATTCTGGAAAGCGATAACTTTAAGATTTTGCCGAAAACTGTCTCAAATTCTCACTCGGATTAGGAGGAGAGAGGCTGGCAAAAACAAGGTGGAGGAGTAGAAAGTGGAGAAAGGATAAATGAGAAATCCGAATGAGTTAGGAGTCATAAAACCAGGTTTTTGGGGGCGAGGAGGAAATGAAAGGAAGAGAAACCGTGAGAAATGGATTACGGAAAAGAGAAATGGCGAGAATAAATGACTGAGAAATGAAAACGGAGGAGAGGGAGGAGGGGTAATGACTAAGTCGTCCTCTTAATCTCAGGTTTATGGCTTTTTAAGGCTCCAACCAACCCCTTTCAAGGATATTGTGGGATTCTTAGTCGAGGCTTATGGGGGATGAAAAGGGAGGGAGAAAGTGGTGAAATGGTCGGAGTATAAAATGACTTTGTGTGACTCACTCAAGGAGACAAAGTGACGGAGGCAACCTCTCTACGTTTATACAAAGGCTGTGAATTTGTTTGTTTTTATAACTCCATAACGAACAACCTAAATTCAACCAAATTTTACGCACTAATGGGACAACGACTATTCAGGTCGAACAACAACTTCAACCTTGGCTTACCGAACAAGCAGTCTAATTCTAAGAGAAAGCTTTTAAAAAGCCAATTGGGGCTCGAAATCGGAAACACAAAATCACAACTTTCATACAAAACAAAAGTCACAACCGTGAGGTTAGATATCAACTCTGTGAAAATCGGTTGATGAGAAACTCTTTCGTGTGATGTGTGTGTGTGTTCGTCTCCCACCCTCCCATTACCACCCCCTGACACGGGGAGGAAAGGTCTCTTTTACCCTTTGACTCTTTCTCTCTGACTTTCCAGCCTGGAGGTCGAATATCACATCAAAGCAATGTCGCCAGCGGGCCGTAAATGTAGTTCCGCTGTCGATTTGAAAAGCACGCGATGAGCGTCAATCCTGGGAAATTCCAAAAAAAGGGAAAACTATAAAATGTTTTTCCCCACCGAAAGATGAAAAACTCGAGAGCTTTTTCCCTATATCGTGAGTGACTTTATCAAAAAGCCTTTCTCACTGCTCAAAATTGCTTAAAGAAAAGAGAGAGAAACACGGCCCTCTCACCTCCCTCCCGAAAAAGGTGTAGTGGAAGCCATTTTACCTAAACGTGGAACTCCACGTGTGTTGTTCTATACAAACCGTCTCTCTCTTTCTCTCTCTGTACGCTTTTCCTAACAAAAAACACTTTCCGTCGTTTATGGGAATGGCAACCCCGGCGGTGGTTATGGGAGGGCGGTGGAGGAGGAATACGGGGAGTTCCCTTCTTCCGTTTTTACCTAAATCGAAATATGATAAGAGATGCAAATTAGGTTTTCCTTTTTTTTTCTCTCGTAAGAAATTTCTTAATCTTATCTTTTGCCAAAATAATGATTAGAATCCGTGACTCGAAAGCTGAAAAACCTTTAGGATTTGATCCCTCCCCCCCCCTCGAAGAAATTAGTTCATGCTCTGGTTGAGTTGATAACAATATCCTTTGAAATCGAAGCAAACTACATCCGCTTCCCTCCAAATGGATGCCTCGTTAAGTTTGCGTCTCCCACAAAAGCTCACTTAAGTCTTTTTATTAATACTTATTCCGTTTTAAAATACTTAAAATATGGAGGCAGGTCTGTGGTGTGGTGGTTGAAGAGCCCGTTATGGCCGTGAGTTCGAATTCTGTTATACTCAAGGGTGAGAAACGGAATTAAAACTCGAACTAAAACTAAATTGTGTCTCTTCTAAGATGGAGGGAGAAAGGCGGAAGAACCGAATCTAAGAAATTAGACATCAGAACAGATGTTTGACACAGTTTCTAAAACGCAAATGGGAGAGGGAGATAAGACAGCAAGACAGAGATAGAGTGAGAAGTATGAATCGATAACGTCGGAGTGTAGGCCGCCGCTTACTTATACTTAAACTCATGACGGTGATAATAACTGTTGAGCTTTGAGAGAAGGTCAAGATGGCCCAAAACTACCTCCTTTCCATTTTTTAGACTCCTGATAGATAACTTACTCGCAGTATACATATAATCGACTTTACATAGACTTTATTTTTGAGACAATAATCTTTAAATCCCATAAACGACCAGTCACAGAGATGTATTGGTTGAAATTGCGATTTAAGCATTCTGACTGGAACGGATGGAGGAGTCGACAAAATCACTACATACTAAAGTTCATATTTAGCGATTATGTCATAATATAAAGTGAGTAATATATATTAAACCCAAGAGATAGAGAGGAATCGATAATATCGGAGTGTAGGCCTTTTACTTAGCCTGGTGATGTTACGATTGTTGAGCTTTGAGAAGAGATCAAGATGGTCCAAAGCTACCACCTTCCAATTTTTTAAGCATGTTCAGAATTGCATCAGCTTTATTTTTGAGTCAGCAACTAATCACATCACCGTAAAATCCTATCAGCAACCAATCACAGAAATCTATTGGTTGAAATTGCGATTTAAGCATTCAGATTGGATCGAAGGAATGAATCGACAAAATCAGTATATATTAAAATTCCTTTATAAATGCATAAGTAGACGACCTTTTGCTGAATGCATTATACTCTTATTAATAGCAACCATAATTCATTCGAATCGATCCTCTCGCTACCTGAATGGTGATTTACGATCAGAAACGACGAAAAGCTCCTTCTAGAATTTTGATTAGGCTACGTTTTGATGCAACGCTACAAACTGCAGCAAATGTCAGCTGAAATAAGATGAAGCACGAATAGAGCTCGAGAGTAGAGAAACATAAATAACAGAAACACGACGAACAGTGTTGAACGAGAATGAATTCGAAAGGTAGATGACGTTACACTTTACCGTCATCCGGGCTCTCGTGTAACAGTTCAACAAACTCAATTCACAACCGTTTAAAAGAGTCAATAACTGTTATTAAAATCCATTTCACCCTACTATTTACATACATAATATCTATTAATAGCACAAAACAATAATTAATCAATAAATTAACCGAACTATGGGAAATTCACATGAAAATCACTTTTTTCCTATTCCCTTAAGGTCGTTTTCCCTTCACGAAGAAAGTTTCCCTTCGACTTAATTAGTTTATCTATGAAATGAATCCTACACAAATGTGTGCAATATTTTTGAAAGGAATTCATTCGCACACTGTGCAGTATTTATGAAATGAATACTCCTTGAATTTGTGTGAAATATGTCGATTGAATCGTGTGCGATATTTCTGACATGAATCCTTCAAGAAAATGTGCAAAATTTTTGAAACGAATACCCTTAAAGCGTGCAGTATTTATGAAATGAATCATTCAAAAAAGCCGGGATATATGTACAGGTCCTGTTCCAAAAGTTCTTGATTAATCTTTAAATTGATTATTATAATATTAATATTATTATATCATATAAAATTCTGGCGCCAGGAGCGTAATATTCAAAACATTAACATCGCTATAATAACACCAAAGGTATTGTGATGTACTACTGGCAACGCATAATCCGATAATTGAAGCCACACCTTGACTAGCCATCCACCATTGTGGACTAGGAAAACTTATTCCGGAAAGTTTTGGGAAGACCCAGTATAAAACCAATCCATCCAAAAGCAGTCCAATATTTACCAGATGAATCTTCCATCAAAAACGCGTACTACTAATGGCATAATTACTAATATTGCACTAATAGCGTGAGACCGAGTACCTTCCCACTGATGACGCATACAGCTTTCGAAGTTTCGCTCTCACTGAAAGTTACATCCATCCTCAGAGACAGAAAGTTGGTATTTACCTGGAGTCAGGACTACTTCACAAATATTGCACACTTCCTAAGTGTACTCATTTCATATATATTCCACACTATCATGGAGGATTAATTTCATGAATGATTTCTTGAAATCGAAACCAAACTTCTTTTCACTGAGGATGTCTTCAACCGTAAAAGAGTGTGAAACGTCTGAACAAAGTAGGCGAAAACTCTCTCTTAACCTCTCAAAAATTTGACTCCAGCGTCGTAACAACCAAATTAACACTGGTAACACTAACAACAGTCTAGGTTCTGTAGTTGTGTAGTCAGTTGTCGGAAATACTTGAATACACCCTTGTATTTAAATTTTTCTGAAGGTAACAGGCAGTTCGGGCTTACATTACTAGGATACTCCACTGTCAATCTGATTGATGAAGATACTCCGCGACTCGGTAAACAGTGTTGCCTAATACGAAAACTCACTCCGGAAACTTTTGGGACAGACACCGTACAAAACGAATCCATTCAAGAGCTGTCCAATATTAAAGAGGTGAGTCTATCATTAAAAAAAATGTGTTTCATCGAGGAAATACCTACTTCTAGAAACGTGTAGTATTTATGAAATCGTTACGACACGAAACTCATAGGTATTACACACTTGGTAGGGGTACTCATTTCATAAATATTGCACACTATCATGAAAGATTAATTTCATAAATCTCAAAAATTTGACTCCAGCGTCGTAAAAACCAAAATAAGACTACTAACTACAGTCTAGGTTCTCATCAAACACCAACCTGGATGATTGCTTTTATCTTTTAATCCTCGAGGAACTGTTTGTAGTTTGTACGATAGAACGATTAACTAATACCCCAGTCGATTTTCACTTGTTAATAGAAGAAGTTATTAATAAAAATAAAATTTGTTGCCCACCGCCTAACCTCCTCTCCTATCACTTCACCTCCCTCGACAGAAATCAATTTCTTCTCGTCGATTTTATGCAGACCTACTTATTTGATTATTATTCAAGAGGAAACAATTATTATAAAAGAAGTAGAAGGGAAAAGGAGGAGAAGGAGGGAAAAGAAAAATCTTTTCACTCGAAAAATTAAGTCGAAACACGTGGGGTGGAAAACAACGTGGCCTCCTTCGACTACCCTTTCTCTCAATCACGAAAACAGTCATTAAAAAAAGGAAAGGAAAGGAAAATTTTTCTTCGGAAGAAAGTCAAGAAAAAGTCATTAAAATGAACCAGTCGAGTCAAAAAGTCAAATTATTTGAAATCCTCAATGCTTTTATTCTCATTCCAACCACCCCACCTCCGACCAAAAACCAACCCCCTCACACACCCGAAATCGAAAGAATATAAGAAAAATTTCTCTCTGTTGGGAAAGGGATGGGAACTGAGTCGAACCGCAGGAAAATGATTTTTGTGTAATTTGAGAAGAAAACAAGAAAAAAATTTTTTTTCCTCCCCGGTTTTTAAAAAACAAAAATTTCTTTCTTTAACGAGGATAATTATCTAGGTAAATATTTGATAATGATGAGATAATGATTTTCCTTGATACGAGAAAAGAAAATTTTTTTATCTAAAGACGGGTTTTTCGGGTACCTTGGTTGGAACACACAAAAAACACTTTTCCCGAATTCGTCCGAAGCCGCACACACACTCAGATCAAAATTTATAAAAGAGCACTAACACAGGAAAATCGCGTTTATAACTTTTTTATATATATTTATACAATATATTATTTATTTATACTTTTGTTGTTGTTTAAAAAACCCGTAAGTTTGGGGGAAAAGCCCGAACCGCGACGCGGGAAAAATGCCTGTGGTCAAAACAACACGAACGGATGTCACTGACTGAGAGGAAAGTTGCAACGCTGGAAAATTTTTCCCGAATTTCCCACGCGCATGTCCTCCACCTTCCATCGTTTCTCCGTTAACTTTTAATAACGGAGAATTTTTTCCTCCCTCCCCCCTGCATCCCTCTCTGATCCCGCCTTTCCCGTTTTACATGCTTTTCTTCTAACTTTTCTTTTCCTTTTTTTTATAAATAACTCCCACCCCCCTACCCCCAAAAACCAAAAAAACTGTGTGTTTACTTCGTGTACTTGACGCACCCACACACGCACACACGTTTGTTTTACGCCAATTTCATCCGCCTCCTACTACAACCCTTTCCACCACCACCCCGGCTTCTTTTCCCTCAAAACCTGGGTCCAAATTTTTTTTGAGTTTAGGTTTTATGCTTTCGAACCGATTCCATTGAAGGCTCTGCACGGTTTTGTCGTGGGATTCTGACAATCCTGCGACCGTTTTTGATACCTTTGGTGGTAGTGATGTTAGTATTTTGGATATAAAGTGACTGGAGTCTAGTCTTTGATCGGTTCAGACAAAGCTTTCACTTTTCTTTGACCGGACGTTTCGTGTTCTTTTACAGATGAAGATATCCTCAGTGGGAACAAGTTTAGTTTGAACTCCAAGAAACAAGCATCAGGGTTGCGGTACTTCCGGTCAGAACCTAGACTGTAGTTAGTAGTCTTATTTTGGTTGTTACGACGCTGGAGTCAAATTTTTGAGAGGTTAAGAGAGAGCTTTCGCCTACTTTGTTCAGACGTTTCACACTCTTTTACGGTTGAAGACATCCTCAGTGAAAAGAAGTTTGGTTTCGACTCCAAGAAATCATTCATGAAATTAATCCTCCATGATAGTGTGGAATATATATGAAATGAGTACACTTAGGAAGTGTGCAATATTTGTGAAGTAGTCCTGACTCTAAATAAATACCAACTTTCTGTCACTGAGGGGTGGATGTAACTTTTAACGAGAGCGAAACTTCGAAAGCTGTAGGCGTCATCAGTGGGAAGGTACTCTGTCTCGCATCCAAACGATTTCAAAAAAATATTTCACGCTATCTGTTCGGTGTTTGTCCCAAAAGTTTCCGGAACAGGTTTTAGTAGTCGACAACGCTTGGTAGCGAGCGAGTCACTGTGCGCCTTCAATTATCCGATTATGCGTTGGCAGTGGAGCATGCTAGTAACGTAGGTCTGAATTCTATCACATACAGAAAAATTTGAATACAAAGGCGAAACAGCCAAATCGAAGACATTACAAAGCTCTTCTGTAGCATGTTAGAAGCTTCCTCATCATTCTCTTTGTTTGTGTCTGGTTTTCAAAACCTTAATCGGTAGTAGAATAGGAATCACTTTCTATTCCGATAAATAGCATTCTGACATTTATTAGTGTCAGGAGAAGTCTTGGCGGTAGCAACATCCAGCTCTCACATAACGCAATTTTTGTCATCCTAGGTACGTCACTTCACTAAACAGGAGAATCAGGCGTTGGGTGTTCAAAAAGGTTTTTTTCAATCAAAGTCAGTCAAACATGAGTAATAAAGAAAATTGAAAATTTTTGGAATCAAAAATTAAAACGGGAAGCGGGACAAGGTTTTTATTTCCGGGGAAAACGAATTTCCTTGACGTGAAGTTCAAAAGTTCAAAATAATTAAAAAGCTCTCGGTTGCATAGGTGGAACGTACACGTACGGCACAATTAATTTGCATGTTATTAATTTTCCAGCCGATTAATTAATTTTTACTAGGAGAGCGAACAGAAAATAAACCTTAACCTCGAAAACATCATAAAAGCGAACGCTTATTAACGCTTATGCCTGCACACACACACTTCATTTTTAGCTGGGCGGATCCAGTTTCCACCTACCACCACCACCACCACCGCTCCATGCCACCCCTATTCCCAATCCACCAGTTCAAATTTTATCAAAATTTTCGCGAGGAAATGAAGCGAAATCCTCCGTGGCAGACAACATCTTTCGAAAATTGAGACTGCTTCCTTCCTCCCTCCCTTTTGTATCTCCCTGTTCCTACTCCTACCCCCTCCGGGTTCTTTCCTTCCAAAAATTTCTTCCTGGCGTGGTCTTCTTCCTGGAACGGTTACAACCGTTTATGAAGTCTTCGGTGGAAAACTATTCTTTTTCTGAATCCTTGAATCCACTTGCTCTCTTCTCTTTTCTTTGGTTTCTCTTCGACTTTTTCTCTTTTTCTTGACTTTTTTGATTCTCTGTCTGTCTTTTATTTTCTTTTATCTTTTTCTCAGATTTTTTTTTCCTTCTGATTTTTCTTAATCTTTTCCTTTTTCTTTTTCCATTTCTTTGATCTTTTCTTTCTTTTCTTTTTCCTTTTTCTTTTTCTGCTTTTTCGCTCTTAACCCATTTCCTTTCATCTCATTTTTTCCTTTTTTTTCATTTTCACAGTTTCTTGGGTTCTGTCCCTGTTTTTTCTTCTTCAAATTTTTCCTCTCTGTTTTTCTATCCTTCCTGATTTTTCTGTCTACTCTTTTGGTATTTTTCCTCCCTCATTTTTCTTATTCCGTTTTCCCCTCTATATAACTCTCTTTCTATCTTTCTTTTAATTCTTTCTCTCTCTCTCTATCTTCCTCTCTTTTGTTTGCTTTTCTCTCTTATTTTCTCTGGTTCACTTCCCCTACCACTGTTTCTATCTCTTTTTGTGTACTTTCTCCTTCTCATTTATCTCCTTTCCCCAACCTTTATGTTTCCTTCAAATTCCATCCTCTCGGATCTCAAAGACTGGATGCTACTCAACGATGATTTTCGTACAAAAAGGGAAATCCCCCCGGAGACTCCGGAAATGAAGGATGGTCGAAATTGGTAAATGAGAGAAAGAGAGAGAGAGAGAAGACCGAGGTAAAGGGAAGAGAAAAGGGAAGCGAAGGGGAAATTTTCAGAAACGTCAAATATTCGTAACACTTAATCAATCATGAAAGCTCAAAGCTCTGAGCGGTAAATGGACATGCAAAGTCGTCATTAACCATTTCCCCTCCATTTTTATTCCTTTCTTTCCAAAAGTACTGGAGGCTAATGTTTTCAAAAACTTTTTGTGTGTTTCGTTTAAAAATCTTTTGGAGGAGGAGTTAGAGCATAACAAAACAAAGTCAGCAGATTCATTCAAGTGATGAGCAAATAACTACAAATTGATTACACGCGAAATTACAAATCTCTCAAAAATGATCAAAGAAAGATAATTAACCCTCGTGAAGAACTATACGGTAGATAACAGGGAAACGAAAAATACAAAACAAAAATCCTCCCCTTGGGCAGAAGAAGAGGGAATTGTAGTCGTCGTAAGATCAACAAAGAGAATGAGATAACATCCGCCGGAGATAAGAAACCGGAAATTAGTGAAGAAGACCGAGAAAAGGATCTCGAATCAATGCCAGGTTGAATAGCTCTATTAATACTTTAACTAGGAATCTCAAAAACAGATGACGGCCTCGGGGCCTCCCGGTCGCCCTTAACACTCCGTTTCCGATTGCCCAGGTCTCACGAATCCTCAACCTTTATCCTTCGACCGCTCCTACTTCTCCTTTCTCCTCACAGCCTCCCATCTCTCTTATCTTCTGTCTAAACAATGAAAAGCTTCCTCCGGTCCCTTTGCATTTCAAAAGATGGGTTTTTAGCCGTTCAATTTTGACCCTGCACTGCAAGTTTTGACCTGACGCCATGTTATCGAAAGATTTTCGTTTCCTTCTTCCTTCTGGCTCTCTTGTGTCGATTCCTCACCGATTGTACTTGTTTTTGGCTTAGTTGACAACATGTCAGAACGGTTTACATAGAAGTTCTATGTTGTGTAGTTCTAGTCTTTGCCTTTTCTCCTTTCTTTGAATGACTGAGACTTGGGTCTCTTTTTATTTCTCTTTCTCTACAGCACAAAAACCTGTTCAGTTAGTCCAGAAAGTTGCTTTCTTCCACACTTCCTTCCTCCAAACTCCTGCTTTGTCCTATATATGCTATCATCCATCTCCATTTCTACAAAGAGGACATACTAAATTTCATTCCTTTCCTCCTTGGGCTTTGCAACCTCTCTACTCTATTGATTGGAAAGAACTCGAAATTTGAGTTACGTAAGAACAGACCAGAACAGAAACAGATCGTAACGTGGAGGTCAAAAAGTGAGAAAAGATACAGGTACAGGTACAAGGGATAGAAGTACAGCACAAGATGTTGGAACAGCTTCTTTCAATACTAAAACCAAACACATCAATGAAACTCACGTCAAAACCTAAACGGTACCTAACATACAACAGACGCCTTCCCATTTCCAGTTGAGAGGCTCTCTCTCCTCGTCGTCAGCCCCCGAAAAGAACCAAACTCAAGAAGAGAAAAAGGAGAAGAAAAAAAATTTGAGTTAACACAAAGTCGAAATAATAATTATAATTTTCATCATCACCAATTTGTTTAATTAAATTAATTATGACTCCGATTTGAATTAATTAATTAAATTTTGGGAAGGATGGGCAGGCTAGGAAGTGTGAGGGCGAACGGGGTTGGGGGTATAAACGAGAATCCGTTCGACTCGATTGAAATTTTCCACCAAGAAAAGGAAAACATGAGGATTAAGAAAAACATTTGTCGCGCGAGATCCTTTGAATCGTTAATCGGAAGGTTTTCCGGATAAGAAGAGAAGGAGAGAGGAGAGGAGAGAGAAAAGGAAACAAATTAGAGTGTGAGGATGGCAGCGGAGGGGTAGTTTGGGGGTGAAAACTTCCAGCTTTCGACGCGTTACTCTTTCCATAATTCGTTACGTAATTTTAATGGGCTAATGAAATTGTAATGAGAGGGATGAAGGAAACGAAAGCGAGAAAATGTCGAAGGATTTGATTTTTTCGAAAGCGACGGAGCTGGAAGAGGGGCAGGCTCCTAAAAGCCCGAATTTGAATTCGTCCAAATCGTAATAATCAGGTTTTTACGAGGAGTGATCGTAGGGTTGATACGACAAAATGGCGGACCGGAAAGCTTTAAAACACTTTCTAAAACGCATTAAATATTTCCTAGAAAGCGAAGGGCTGACACGAGCCTGTGAGCGCCAGCTTTCTAACCGGCTTTTATGGTTTGTGGAAAATTTTCCCGGGAGTATATAAAGACTCGTATCGAATTTGGCGCGCACTGGGGTCCCCCGCCCCTCCCGACATATTTCAGTTAACAGCGATGAAGTTTAGTCAGGTGTAAAATGACTCCCTCTATTGTCTCCTCTCTCTGTCTCTCCGTCTCTCTCTTATCTCCTATAAACTGTCTTTTGATAAATGATATTTACAAATAATGTTCGGTTGCGGTATATACAGAAAAAATATATTTTTATAATGATGGCGTTTGGATTTTAAGTCTCCAAAGAGTGAGAGAGGAATAACCTTTCGACTGTATACAGCCACTGTCTCCTGCAAACTTACCTAACTTAAAACCTGACCTCTATTTTACTTAATTCTTAGTTCTCCTCCAGGTTTTCCAAAAGATCATTCTTTGGAACATTGTATAGCCCAGATACCTCAATGATTACTGTATAGTTCTACCACGTTTTTGATTTAGAGTTAATAATGTATCACATCATTTAACCTGTTTACCAAATTAAATTTGAGAGAGAGACTTTTGAAATAAATTTTTCATAATTTTGTGCATTACTTATGAAACCAGTTTCTCGTGAAATATTTCGATACTTTCTATACTGTTTCTATAAATGTGTGCATTATTTATTAAACCAATATTAAAATATTTTTTATTGAGTTCTTACCTTTTACATTGTCGCTGTATGAAGATTTAAGAGCATTGCTGTTGTGCAAAACTTTGACGACTTTTCAGTCGTGTATCCTGTTTTGACTCGTTTGTGATGTCTGTAGTCTTTTTACCTTGTTTCTTTTACTGTAATAAAAATATAGTTGCAGTTACAGTTACAGTTGAGCTTTGATCAACTTCTTCCCTTTTGGGTATGACAGGATACGGGAGGAGATTTGAACTCGGGACTATAACTTCGTAGTCTGGCACTTAAACCACTACACCACAGACCTCCCTTCCGCTATATACAGTATGTAAATTATTAAATATATAAAATATTTAAAACAATATCATGCAATATTTACGAAACAAACTCTCCCAGAGCGTGTGAAATATTTATGAAGACATCCTCGGTGGAAAGAAGTTAAGTTTGAATTGCAAGAAATTATCTGTGGAATAAATCCTTCATAAAACTGTGCAATACTTATGAAACGAATTATTTTAAACAGTGTGCAGTATACCTGACGTGAACTCCTAAAAAGTTTGCAATCGTTCTGAAATGAGTCCTTCATGAATATGTGTGCAACATTTATAAAATGAATACCCTTAGAAACTGTGCAATATTTATTAAATAAAAGTCTTAAGAACAAAGTATCAGACAACGTATCAAAGTCTCTGTTTATAAAACGAATTATTCGATAATGTGTGCATTATTTTTAAAATGACCCTTTTTAGAAAGTGTATAATATTTTGAAATAAATTTCCGGTACGACTGTGCAATATTTATGAATTAAATTCCATACAACAGAAGTGTACATTTGTACTCAAAACAGACGAAAGATTAGTCCGCTACTGACATTCGCTGTGTAGTCTGATACAGTACAACGATTTTTCATTTTCGAAGTAATTCTAATTCCTTTTTCCTCCTTTATGACTTTGTCAAATAATTTTCCTAACTTTCGAAAATCTGATTCCTCACCCCACCCCCCAAAAAAGGGGAAAATTCTCGAAAGCCCGAAAATTAAGTAAATTCAATTTTCCATCATCTCTCTGTGAGTTTTCCGGATTTTTATGGTTTTTGACCTTTTTAAAAAAATTTTCTTCTTGGAACAGGAAATAATTTCTGAGACGACTAACAACAACAACAACGTGAAAAAGATTTTCCTGGAAAACCGGTCATTAATATTGATGCTCTCATTCCAAACGTTAAAATTTTAGTAGGAAAAGATAGGACATGAGAAAGAGAAGAGTAATAGAAACAGAGAAGGAGGGGGGGGAAGAGCTTTCGTGAAAAACCTGGAAACCCGACGACGGAAATGAGTTAAGAGATGAGAGAGAGAAGAATAAAAAATTTTTTATATACCGTATATCTAACCTCAAAATAATTATGACGTAAACAGAACAAAATCGATATACTGGGAGGTGAGGAGGACAAGGAGGACAAAGAGGTGGAGGAGGAGGGAGTGGGAGGTATAAAGGGTTTCAGAGTTAATAGAAACCTTTTGAAAGTCAGTAAAAGCTCTTCAATGAAAAGTTTCAAAACTTTTCCTTTTTTTTATTCTTTTGTTCAAAGCTTTATCTTTCACGTCTACCTCGGTGTGTGCTTACACGTTCAATGATAACTCCTCCGATTAGCGAGAACGAAGGAATCGGTTAAGAAGAAGATAAAAAACTACTCGGAATTTATAGAAGAGTAAATAAAACGGTGAAGTAGAAGGAAGAAGGAGGAGTAGAAAGAGTAGAAGAAGAGATTTTTATGTTATGTTTGTTATTGTTTGAAATGTAAAAAGACCTTTCGCTCCATTTCAATAACATTAACTACAACAATTAATGATTTTGGGTGTAGTTAAAAGTCCAAACTTTTGTTTGGAAACTGTTGGAATCTAAACACGTTTCATCCCCAAATTTTGAATTAATATATGTGCCAAGTTTGAGTGAAATCCGTTCACGCAATGTCAAGTTATGCTGGCACACCCACTAAAACAAACGCACAGTTCGAGTGAGAGGAAGAAATTTATAGTGCTGTTGTGTGGAAAAGTCTCAGCCGTCAATTTTCACAACAGTAGATGAAATAAAAAATTTCATTAATATTATTATTATTACTATTATTATTATTGTTGTTGGAATTGAATAAATGAATATATCAATTTAAAAGTTTGACAAGTTTGATTGATATATTGCTTTCGATACTTCGAGTCTGGAAAATTTAAACTTGTGGGGGGGGGAAGGAAAATTTGTAAATTAAAAGGTGAGATTTTCCGCCAGAAAAGTCTCAATTTCTAACAACTTTTGAACAAACGAGTGTTTCCAACATTTTGGCTTTATAATCAAACACCAAGCAAACAATTGACAACAAACATTAACTAGGAACCACAATATTCCAACTCACGTTTATGTGAAAGGCTAATTATGACTAAACCTTCCTACCAAGGTTTTGAGACTTTGCACGAATTTTTTCTGGTGGAAGGTTTCTGCGTAAGCTAAATGGAAACATTTCACATACAAATTCGCCCAAACACATCAAATTTTAGGCGAAAATATTTTAGTAAAAATTATACCAAACAAAAATTTTTTTGGAGGGAGGGGTTAAAATAGCCTCGGTTTGATGTAAATTTGACTAGAATATGAGTCAAATTCAAGTCAAGATGTTATACTTAAGGTAAATCCTTATTAATTGTATTTCAGCTTGCTTTAAATTGACTATTATTTGAGTAAACTATAATTATAACATTTCTATAATAATAAAATACATAATATAAACAACTCCAGATCAGTTGTCAAGAATAAAGCGACAACATTATAATTTTGGGATTATTTTTCAGTTTGAACACATACTTAAAAAATTAAAAACGTAATTTTTGGCCCCAAAATTACGACCCTAGGCACGTACCTAGATTACATAGGCCTTAGTTCGTCCCTGCTTCAGAGGCATACTGCATATGTTTGTTACATGATCAGACTAACTCAAATTCAAGTTTGATGGAAACAAAATTTTGTATGAGTCACATTGGCTCAATCATTGAATCTAGATTTATAAACTGTGAAATAATGCAAATGCATCAAGTATGACGTGTAGATATTATCTAAGGACGTAACTGATATATAGATAAATTAATTTTTGGGTCAAACTAACCCCAAATCGACCTAAATTTCACTCAAGAATTTATTTTCTAAAAGACTACAAGACAAAGACTATTACCTCGTTTCAAATTGTTGTGCTGTAGTCATTTCCTGCTTTTTGTGATTATGTTTCTCCTGTCGTTCGATGTGTGCTCCATTTAACCAAAAAAAACCGCACAGACCCAAGTGGTCGTCAAGATTTACACCGGTAGATCCAGGTGGGATTGGAACTCTCACGGCTCTGTAAATAATAGACGAATCTATGATTCTGTCAAAACTGTCAACAACCTCTCTACAGCTCAATCACCTCATCTTAGGTCAAACACGAATTAGCTGATCATGGAAGCATCAAACAAAAAAATGAAAGAAGAGCTTTCACAAGCTGACATACATACTCAACGAAAGCTTTCAGCAAAACATGTTCATTCCTCCATTCTCCGCTTAGTTGAATGTGCGGTTTCCGAATGTATGTGCACAGTGTGTAACTGAAAATCATTTTCGAAACCGGAAATGACTCGTCGTCAACTGCAAAACGTGATGCATTTTATTTGAGGAAACGTCTTGAGAGAGAGAGAGAGCTTTGAAACGTTTATCATCTGGAATGAAAGAGGAAGAGAATTAAAAGATGCAAATAAACATGTCAGCATTCATGAAATCTTTAAAAGAGAAAAGAAAATCAAGAAGCTCAGGGAAAAAATCAAATTTAAAATTTTCTCAGGGAAACAAGAATAAATTTTCAAAATTTATAAAATTTTAAAAACGATAAAAAAAACTTAATAAAAAAATTGAAAAGCATAAAACTTGTTTGAGTCAACAAAACATGTCTAAAATTTATCTTTTCTTCTCCTTCCTACCTTCATCTCCCTCCACCACCACCACCACCCCCAACCCCAGCCTACCCTGTCTCTCTCTCTCTCTGTACCACTCATTCTTCCTCGTCTTATACTTCTTACAGATCGAAACTTCTCGACAAACTTTTTTTATCTCTTTTGTCTTTGGTTACTTTCATCATTGCTCACTGACGGCAGACTGTTGCATGTGTTCATGACTCCTCTTTGTCTTCTTCTTAAGAATTTTGTTTCGAATGAATAAAACAAGTAAAGCAAACTTTCAACCTGTCTAAGACATTTTGAACTTAGAGTAAAGTATCACTAGTAATAGTGCCAACAGCTGCACCTTCATTTGGTTTTCAATATTCACTTTAAAAAATCCATACGCGTTCTTTTTTTACGCGGTTTTATGATAAACCCATAAAACTGTAAATGTTTATTACAAATCCGCTTTCTCCTTCCTGTACCTGCTTACAGCAGTCATCACAAAAATATTTAAAAGCTTACATCACCGAAAGAAGAAAAAAATGTTTGAAACCAGGAAACAAACCGTTAAGAGAGCGGGAAACTTGTGAGAAACAACAAACATAAAAATGAGTCATAAAGAAACTCACAAAGTTTCAACAAATCTAAAGGGATATAGAAGGAAGGAAGTGGAAAGGAAGAGAGGGAGGAAGAGGAGGAAGAGAAACCCTTAGAAACTAGAAAGGTGAAAACCAATTGTTAAGTTATATTCTGTTGTCTTCTCGGTGGTCTACAGAAAGGGAAATCGCTTTTTTCCTCCCAGGAGCGGAGGAGGAGGAGGAAAGGGAGGAGGGAGACGTTCTTTTTAGGATTTTGTTTTTAAAACCAACGGAAAGTTTACTCGTTGGGTAGAGAGGCTTAGTTGAGAAGCCATACCGAAGGCATAGAAACACTAAACGGAGACCCAAAGGGAGAGAGGACAGAAGATCGGGAAAACAAAGGACAACACGTGAAGACGTACAAAAATTGGAGAGAAAGTCAAAAGAGGCGAGAGAAAGTTTTTCTATCGTACAACCTCCCCATCCTCCCCACCTTATCCCAACCCTCCCTCCATGAAAGCGTATAATGTTTGTACAGTAAGTTTTTGAAGGAAAAGGGAAAACATTTTCGAAATGAGAATGTATGATAAAGCTGTGCAAGATTTATGAATTGATTGTCCAGCAATTTGAGCTGTAACCAATAGTCTATCAAACCAATAGTCTTAGAGAGTGTGCGATATTTATGAAATCAATATTGTGACATAAACTCTACCAAATATGTGCACCATTAAGAAGCAATTTCGACTCGAGAGTGAACTTCCTTCGACTGAGGATTTACTTTATAAAACTGCACACTTTAATGAAGGATTTGTTTCAAAAATATTGCACCCTTCCTTGGACTTCTTATTTCATAAATACTGCACACTTCCATGGAGGATTCATTTCGAAAATATTGCACACCCTCTCGGAGAATTAATTTCAAAAATAAATTCTTACAATTAATACTACTAAACATCCATCCAATGAGGATGCCCTTAGCTTGGAAAGGAGGCGAAACACTAAATGTCCGACCAAAGTAGGAGTAGCCTCCCTCTCTCTTCCCCAAAAATTTGAAAATTTGACACTTGATGACACAATACCCTGGTGATTAGGAACATTTCTGCCACTTGGAGTCAACGATATTTTAAAGATGAAACCCATACAAGGGAAGGCGGGCGAGCAAGCAGGCAGGCATCCGTCATTAGCGAAGGAGCTTAATATTGGTAAACAAACCGCAACTAATTCAATAAACTCTAACTCCGGGGCTTACCGACTCCGACCGCATTTTGGATAGAGAGAGAGATGAGAGGAAAACAGGGGCGGTGGCAGAAGAGAGAGAGAGAGACAGCAGGGAAAGGGTAGTTTTCAATAAGAGTCGATGGGGCACGAAAATCTATAATAAAAAAAAAAAGTTTGACCCGTGATAAATTGAATCAAGCCTCGGTTTTATGGTTCAGTCAGCAAAAAGCATAGAGGATTCATGTTTTTAAGGCAATTTGCGGGCGTTCGAAATATTGCTTTTTGCTCCCAGTTTTTTTTCACCTTCCTTTCCCCCATCCCCTCCCTCCGAGATGTTTCATTTACCCGAGTGACTGTTTTATGGGAGAAATTGCTCGTTGCCTCAGCACTAAAATCCTTGTAAATCGCAAAACGGTTTCAAGGTGTTTGACCCGCGTAATTCACGACAGCGCATCAAAAGGGTGAATTTGTTGTGAGGTGGAGTACAAGGAAGACCTCATCCAACTTTTTTTTTTAAGCACACACACACAGTATATATTATAAAACAAACCTAAATCCTCACAAATTGAAAATTTCAATTTGTATCCATGAGGTGGCTTTAATTAAATTCGCTCAAAATTCATTTCCATAATTAAATTACTTTTTGATGAATTAGTCGAAACATTGGCCGTTTTGACATGATTCATGTGCATCTCTAGTTAAACTCATTTGCAACGCCTTTCATTTTTAGAAATAACACAAAATGGAGTATAAAAAGTTAATATGATGTACAATAATTTATTAATAGTATGTTTTTAATAAATAGTCAAGTTATTAATAAATAATGAACATAGGTTCCAAACCGTTTTACTGTTTTCTCTGTTTCTCTCTCAGTCTAGCCTTGCTGATGTCAACAGTTGGCAGCTGTTGTTCGGTAGTTAGTATAAAATGTGGTATATTATAAACGATTAATTACTAATTTATTTGGACGACTATCATTAAACCTGACATACTGTAAATTGTAAATAGTGTGGGTTCTCAGGCAGGATGAGTACTCAATTAATAGTATCAGCATTGATGAGTATCATCAGTAGTAATCATCAGGTTGGAACAGTGGTCAGGATGAGCGTGAAGAGTTATCTGACCGGCTAAGTCATCACTAAGTTTACAATCATTCTGTCATTATCAATTACCACCATCTTAATAGTATGCTACTTAGTAAATAGTAAACTAATTGATAACTTAATGAGGCAATTTATATAATAATTAAGTAGTGATTAACAGTTTAAATTAAATAGTTATTCATAGCAACTACCAATACTAAATTAACAGATAAATAGTTAGTGTAAAAATTTTCCGGTGTTATAATCAAGTTTTTAATGCTAACACTAACTATTTATGAGATAAAATAAAACTAACAGAATGGAGTCCATATGTTGGACTCCTTTCTCTGACAACCTTTGACCTTTACCTACAACTCATCTTTGACTCTTTTCTTCGAGGAAGGTAATACGTATAACAAATTGTAACATGGACCACGTGTGACAGATGACATTGTTTTGAATGTATGAACTAAGAACTGTGAACTAGAACTCAATAACCATGTGGATCAGTTCTAACTACAGGAAATAACTGCTGACGACGATGAGTATCTTGAGTGGAATCATATTTAGAGGAGACAAAGAGGCGTTGTGGTTTGAAAAAATTAGTTTCATCTCGATAACAAGATAATCAACAAAGCTACGCTGGATTTCTTGCACTGTCTTTTGTTTAGCGCTTCTCAAAAACTTAAATCAAAACCGGAAGCTGACAATAAAAGAAAAACTTTATTGTTAAGACTTAAAATCAACAGGGTATCGCAGAGGTTTTAATAAAATAACTGAAAACCAAAGTCTAGGTGAATTATTTACCAGAATTTATCTTTTGCGGAGAAATCGGTGGAACCTCCCTCGAACCTTTTGCCTTCTCCCGTAAGCTAAACACCGGTCTTTTGGAGAAAGGCTTTGGAATGGGCTAAAGCAAAAGGAGAAGAAGTGGGAGGAAAGAGGGAAAATCGTTGCATGTATTTTAAGTAAAATTTATGAGGTTCGAGGGTAGGTTTCCTAATTTAATATGTCGGCGGAATTTTTAAATTGATTACCCAGGGCGAGACTTTGGAATTTCCATTTGGGTTCTTCTTAAACCCTCGGCCAGGCCCCCCGAACCTTTGTTTTTATTGCCTCCGCGTAATAAGGAGTTAAAAGCATGAAATATGGCTCCTAAATGAAATGTTGTGAAAAAGAAGAAGGCGAATGGGGGTTCGGGGGTGAGATGTGAAGAAAGTGTAAACACATTTCGGGTGAAGATGTGCTATACCATCGCTGATACTGTCAACAGAATGAATCTTTCTCCTTCAGCAAGATTATATACCATCCTCCTCCCTGTGGGTTGGTACTATGAACACGTGTCGGGTGATGAAATTTGAAATTTGGTTGAATAATCTCCTGTAATTTCCGTTTATCTACGTCAGCAATTTTTTTTTAAAATTTATTTAAGAATTAGTAGAATTCGGCCTTGGTTATAGCGGGGGGTAGCAGTTAACAATGTCACTAGATACCCATGAACAAAATCGAAATGTCTTTACAAAAGCAAAAAAACAAAATCAACGGAAGCAAATTTACTTAAGACAGTAAGTTGAACAATTTTAGGTGAAACAAAACAGAGAAAATAAAAACTCGGAAAAGGATAAAAAAAAAAGACCATAATGGGGAGGACAAAGGACACGAAAAAAAAGAAAACAAGAGGACAAAGAAGACAAAAGAACCACTTTATTAATTAACGGACCGCCAACCTGTAAAAACCTTTTTCTCTATAGAAGAATGAAGCAAAATCTTTTTTTTACAAAGAGAGTGGAAGGGATGTTGGTAAGGGATGGGGGTGGAAAAAAAGACAAAGTAAAAAAGCGAGTAATCGAGGGTAATATCCTTAACGTAAACATTAATCTCATTAGTCGCGAACATTCGTCTTGTACGACACATAACGAGATAGATAATACGATAAGCTGTAGCAAAACGAAAACTTGAGGATCAAAATAGATAAAACCGGGTGGAAAGAGAGGAAGGAGGATCGAATAATTTTCCCGGGGATTTTTAATGCAATTTTGAAATATAAATAAAATACAGGAAGATGAAAATTTCTCAAAGTCTCGCCGCTAGATTTAAGCCGCCTCCTCCTTCCCCTTTCCCTTCTCTTTAATCCATCTGCTTTGACTTCTTCCTGTCGTTTTCCTGACGTTTCAAATTTGTAATTTTTCTCTCGTTGTGATTAGGTAATGAAAATAAGTTCACCGGGAATTGAACTGTCGGGCCGTATATACTACAACTTCCGGGGGTCGTTTTTACTCCTCTGTTCCTCAAGCCCTAACTGTTCTTTAATATTGTTATCATTAAATCAATTCCATTCACTCATTCATTCAACAATGTCAGTTCTTTCTCGCCCTATCTTCAGACCAAGATGATGTTCTTTTTATGATGTTGGACAAAAAGATGTGTTGGCCTAATAATTTGTTTTATGGATCGTTTAGAAATTGTTACAAAAAAAATCTTTGGTATAAATACCTCGTAAGCAGCTTCACAGAACAGTTATACACCCACAATTCATAATCACAGACACAAACACAACACAACCGTCACTGATATAAAATCACAAAAGAACTTAAACACTGGCATATCTAACCACTGTGAGTATCACCAGACGACTGAGCATCTATTGACACGCATCCTGGTTTGTATAGTGTTGTAGATGGAGCCACTGTACTCAGGTATAGGTTCAGCGGCAAAATTCTCTTCAAAATAAACCCAAACAAAAACAAACATTTTCATTCTTAGAAGAGTTTTGAAGGAAATTTTCAAACAAATATGGAGTCCTTGATTTAAGAGGAAAAAATAATTCCGGAAACTTTTGAGACAGAACCTGTATAAAAAGGATTATTTCCATTTATAAATTTAATCCTATAACTCAGTAATTTCTAGGAACTGAGATTTAGGCAAAAGTGTGCATGTTGAAATGGATACGTAATAAATTATTGTCTTTCTTTATAAAAAGAATTTTTAAAAGAAATGCATCCGGGAACTGTCGAGACAGAAACTGTATAAAACGACTGTAATTATTATATAATTATTGTTTGGTCAGAGGATTAATTTTTATACAGTTATGTTGTGTGAGAAAATATAATAATTTCTGATTGGAGAGATGTGGATGTTTCTTTGTTAAGTGCAAGTTACTCAAACAAGTTTCAATAAATTAATTTTAAACAAACACCTGTAAAAAATGTTTAGACTAGATACTAGGTACATACATGTTAGAACAATGAATAAGAAGAATCTCCAAGAAGACAAAAATTTCAAATTAAACAACCAAAACCGAACCTACATAATTGTTAGAACAAAGAAGAAAATCATTCCCAGGAGACATATATCATACAGAAGGGGGTTCCTCTGACGACACAGACATAGATGAACCAGAACAGGAGATATAGCCGAGGACTCGAGAAAGTTTTGCATAATGGCAATGCTTTGGAACTTTCATACAAAACGAATCTGGCAGTGGATAACGTCAGGAGAAGAGAAAGATTTTAAACAGAAATTAAAAAGCAGGAGAATGAAGAACGATGAGAGAGAGATGCCTTAAACGACAGCAAACATTTCTTCCAGGTCTACTAATTACTTGATCAAACACCGAAGAAAGCTCACGAAAGAGGAAACAAACATCTCCAGGGTTTAAATCATGATCGACGAAAGTGTAAATATTTTCTTTCATTGAAAAGGTTCACTTATGAAAATATACCGGGAAATGCTCCGACTTTCACCCGGAAGATCGATCCAGGAAGAGAATTAGTGACTCTGGATAAAAAGTCTACCTTTCCCTTCCTCCGCGTAACCCATCCATAGATTATGGTTATACAGTAACATGATTAGCTTTCGGGTGTTGGGCTAACATCGGTTATTTACTTAGAAATCTTCCTTATCTTGGTCTTGTTCCGATCCAATGATTACGTTTATACACTAATACTTATTGTCAGATACAGTTATGATACTAATAATTAAATTGGCTGAGATAATTTCATTAACACTAACAATTGACATCAGTACACTGGGAATATCGCAAACTAGGTTGCGACACCTGTATTACTCCAAAGTCATTCAACCACTGCCTCACACAAGCCTAACTCAGTAACATCCTCAAACTTATACCGATCGGTGAGCCTGGTTTTGGCACCTTTTTAGGTTTAAGACTTGTGTTGTAAGACTCTATGACTGAGATGTCAACGTTATTCATCGCCAAATTTATCTCTCCTTTAGTTTCCAAATTTATTTTGACAAGTCATACAGTTAGTGAATGCTTGTTTCGTGTCTGCCATCTTTTTTGGAGCATACAGTTCAGCCTCTCTTTCCATCCTTCCGCATTTTCCATTGAATCTTTGATTAGATTATTAAAGTTCAGCTTGAAGTTAAAAACATTTTATTCTGGGTTTTGTCTTCCCCTACCTGTCTGGACCTGTGTCTATTTCCAGACCTCTCTCGTTCGTTGACCCCATTCCTTTCCTACCTACCTACCTACCTCTGTGTGGTCATTTCTACCCGGTCTCCCTTCAGTCTAGTTTCATCCTGACGATGTCCACAGCTACCGAAGTGGAAGACACTTATTTACGAAATAAAATATTTTTTACTAAAACTGTGCATTACTTACGAAATAAAGTCAGTAAAGTGTGCGATAGTTATGAAATAAATTATTCCCCAAATCGTTAGGATGTTTTGAGTGTTTTAGAAGTATCTCCTAAAGTATGAATGGTGTGTGGATGATATCAATTATATATTTATACATATATTATTTCTTATACTTCGCTAAGCCCTGTGTTATAAGTTTGTATGAATGAGAAGTCGTATTCGTAGCCTACATTAAATAATAATATTAAAGTTTTTCCACAGTATAAATGGTGTGTAGATAGGTGAATGACATCAATCTGATATTTACGCAATTTTTCTTACACTTATTCACTACAAGAGTGGAAAATTTATGAAACAAACTGAGAAATCGGTGTAAGATGTTTCGAGTTTTGGAATTGTATACTATATAAAATAAATAAACAAATACTTTTATAGTTATAAAGTCATTTCATCAACAAGTATGTTTAAAGGTTTTGGAAACATCGAAGTGTCCTTCATTGGATGAGCGTTGTGTGGATGATGTCTAACTTATGTCTAAACATTTTTTTTATTTCTCATTCATATTCGATATACATACAGTATGACGTTATTTTGGCGTCAATAATAGCTAAATACCAATTCATATGCTTATAATTAGAATTATTACGTCCAAAATATAACCACTAAAATTCAATCATATTGACTCAAAGTGTTATAAAACCTTTGTCAAACCTTCTGGGAAGACATATCAGTCTTGAAAAGAATTTCCCAAGCTATAGTAAACCATGTTTCTTCCTCAAGATGAGGGATAACATACTTAGAGTTACCAAAAACAAGAATTTCAGATAAATTGGAAGACAAAGACAGTTCTTAACTAAGAGCAGTTTAGAAAAAACCATTTCGAGAAAATATTCTCAGAGTTTGTAGAGAGAGAAGAAGAAGAGCAAGTAGCCAGTAATAAATTGTCAAAAGGGAAGAGATAGAAAGAGAGGCAGGGAGGGAGGAAAAAAGTAAAAAAAAAATTTGTTTGAATACGTTCAAAGTATCAAAATTTTTTTCTCCAGCTTCCTCAATTTAGGAGAGGAAAAATAAAATAAGGAAAGAAGAAGGCGAAGAGAAGAAAAGAAAAACCTGAAAATAGTCTTTTTGAAAATTACCTTGGATGGATAAGTGTGTAAAATATAATGCACAAAGGAAGTCTTTGGAATGCCAAGCATGAGAAGATAATCTGAAAAGAAATGCGGCAAAAGCGACTCCAGTTACTTCCTTAATTTGCATTTTCTCTTTATCCACTTTCCATGGAGATTTTTCTCAGGAATCACTTTATGGACCATCCACTTCATTTCAAATCCACTTTTTAATCTTTTTATGTTCTCCTACCTTCCTACCTCACCCACCCCCACATCATCATCCCCTTAACCCATCTTATTATTATTATTATTCTCTTTATGGCGATGGCTATTATCAAACCAACAATTCGGACCTCACTTTTCTCATGAAAAGAAAAATTTTTGAGTTTTATGTTGCAAACCTGGAAGTCGAGGAAAATTCTTTGACAAAGAGATTTCACGAGATGATGTCCTTTTTATGATGTCGGACAAAAAGATGTGTAGGTCTAATAATTTCCTTTATGGATCGTTTAGAAATCGTTACAAAAAAAATTTGTTGGTATAAATACCTCGTAAGCAGCTTCATAGAACAGTTATACGAACCACATTTCATAATCACAGACACACACACAACACAACCGTCACTGATATAAAATCACAAAAGAACTTAAACACTCCACAACTAACCACTGTGAGTATCACCAGACGACTGAGCATCTATTGACACGCATCGTGGTTTGTATAGAGTTGTAGATGGAGCCACTGTACTCAGGTATAGGTTCGGCGACAAAATTCTCTTCAAAACAAATCAAAACAAAAATCAACATTTTGAACGACAAATAATTCCGGGAACTTTTGGGACAGTTCGTGTTTACAAAAAGATATATTATTAATGTTCTAATTCACAATTAACTATTTTATGAATAAAATATACTCAAAACAAAAGTGTACGTTATTTATAAAGTGGATTTTTTCCTAGGATAGGATAATGTTTCGAAAATTGACCTTTAGGTTATAGTGTGCATTTTTTTTGAAATTAATGATTCATAAATTTTAACCTTTATTTCTATAAAGAATTATATACATGACCTAAGTGAAAATTTTATATATATTTAAAAATAATTTAAGGTGTAAATTTTTTTCTATTATGTACTCAAAGAGGCCCAGCGATAAATGAAGATACACATAGATACAAGATATATATATATTTAGGACATATAAACTACAGATACTAGGTAAATACAGTAAGAAAGCGTGCAGTATTATTGATGTGAATTTCTCAAACAAATGTGCAATATTTTTGAAATGAATACTCTACGGAAGTGTACAGTATGTATAAAATGAAGTCTGCATTATTTTGTTCAAGCTTGATATACAGTAAATGAACTTTCCGGGGGAGTCAATATTGATACAATATCGCGACCATAGGGAGAGAGTCCGGAAGACTGTAGAGAAGGAGGAATGATGATAGAAGGAAAGAAAGAAAAGAAAAACGTGTGAGTAGTAAATAAAATAAAATAAAAATAAAAATTGAAAATTTCTTTTAGAAAACGAGGAAAAAGGAAAAATTTTTATCTATATCCTTTGATTTCGGATGTTGGCAAAACTTTCTCTCGGAAAACCCTCCTATTTATATTGTTAACATAGATTTCGCTCTCGACCGTAAAATGGAAGAGAAATTACTTTCACTCTGGAAACTTTTCAAAACTGCCTTATTTCTGAAAACCGTTTCTAATCTTGATTTAGTTTTACGCTTAAAATAAATTCGAATGTGACTTTGGCCTCCCCCCATCCTCCTCCTCTTCCCATCTCTCATCCTCTCTCTCTCTCGTCCCGCTTCTTCTTCTTCTTCCACTTCCTCATCCTCCTTCCACTTTTTAATGGGTCACGTGCTTCTAATCCTCCAGTTCAGCTTCCGGTTTTTTGATTTCTTCCTTCCTTCCTTCCTGCCTTCTCCCTTCTTTTTAATGAAGTTATAACAAACTGCCTGCTACAGGGCTCAACCTTAAAATGCCTTCTTCTGGTTTTTCCAGACAGTTTTTCTCTTCCTTCTTTTTTCCTTTTCCTCTTTTTTTCTCTGTTTGGAGAGGAGGAGGTCGGCTTTTTGTTCTATAAACATTCAAAAAAAAAGTTTGTCTGTTGACTTTGACAATCTTTTAACTTTGAAATTCAAGTTTTTTCCTTTTTAGAATGTTGTTCTAGGGCTTTTCAAGATTTTCCGATCCTAAATTTCCTTTTTATGAATGAATATTCCCTTTTAGAGACTGCTGGAGAACGGGGAAATGATTTCGAGTGGAAATTCTTTCACAAAAAAATGTTAAGCAAGCATTTGAGATCAATTTACTTTTGAGGTCCTACAAGCAATATGGCGTCCACCGACCCTCGTCGTTATCCGAACAATATGAGTGTTCGTTAGATGATAGAGAGCGCTAGTGTGGAATGCTCGATCAAATCGTATATACAGATTACAGCATACAGTTAGTTTAACCGATAACTGACTGTTGTATGGTGAGGAGCGTTTTACACAGTATGGCTTCCCGAAAATATTGTAATAAAATAATAATAATAATATATAACTATATAATTTAACATAAACCTTTAACTAATACTAAAATTAATATTAATGGCTGCCCAGGCTCCATCTTTCAAACATGACTGATGAGATGGCTGACTATAAGATTGACTGAATGTGTTTCCAGGATTGACTAAGATTGATCGACATTGACTCAAATTGAGTGAGCTTGGGGGCAATCCCTATCATAGCCATAGCCATATAAGTGTATACCTGAATTTATACAAATAAAACAACCTAGGCTAGTGGTAAAAGTGTGTTTGGGATTTAAAAGTACTCGGGAAGTATATAAGCCTACTGCATGCCTCCAGGTTGATTTATGGATTATAGAAAATTTATTTTCAAATTTGAAGGATCTAATTTGTTTAAATGAAAGTCCTTGAGGATATTATGAAGTCAAAATATGAAAATTTGAATAATCAGCCAGGTGGTAAGACAAATTTGAAGTTGGGTATAGGATCCTAAAGTACTCAGAATTAGAGACCACACTGTGATTGCTAACTTGCCTAATATTATAACGATCGTACCTTCAGTCTTTCAATCAATCATTTACATTTGAGACATACTGTATACAATAGGGGTTAATTCAGTTACTGAATGGTTCTCCTTCTGTACTTCTTGCGGAACACTTCCGGTTTTTACTCTGGAGAACCTGTTTACACGTTGTAAGAGCGAATTTTAAATTTCAAACACTATTTCTCCTTGCTGGTGTTGCAGCATTCAGATTCTGATCTGTATAACGTATATTAATATAATACATAAATTTATACTTGAATTTATACAAAGAAAACCACTTAGGTTATGTTATAGTGGTAAAAGTGGGTTCTGGGTTCAAAAGTACCCAGAAACAAGATACTGTATGTGTCCTGGCTGATTCTCACAATTATAAAAAATTTATTTTGAAACTTAGAGGACCCAATTTGTGTAAATAAACATCCTTGAGCATATTAAGAAGCCAAAATTTGGAAATTTGAATAATAAGGATGGGGGTAAGTCGATTTTGAATTACTCAGGAGAAGAAGAACATACTGATTGTACCGTCATTCTCTCAATCAGTCATTCACATTTGTGATGCATACTGTAAAAGAAAAACTTAACACACGTAAAATACATCATTCAAATACGAATCTCAAGGTCGAGAAACCACACAACGACTCCAACCAACCAACTTCCTCTCTTAATTTACGCGACGACATTTCTAACTTCCTTCAAAATTTAGCCGATTTTCCATTCATTCCTTGACTCCATGAATATTATTTTTTACATCTACCCCCATTCCATTCCGCCTTCTCAAAAAAAAGAAAAGAAAATTGAAATTTTAAATTCAATATCGTGAAAAAAATTATTTTTCTTTATTTTTAGTCAGCAATGAGGGAAAGAGAAAGAGACTTCTGAAAAAGTCAATAACTCACGCTTGCGTACACTTAATTTTCAAGTTTAATTTTTCAATTAAAATTTGGATTATAATCAAATCCAGTTTTTGTTTCTCCTCCCTGGGGGTGGCGGGGAGGGTGCAAAACGATAAAACTAAAGGCAAAAAGAAAATTTATCGAGCATTTTAATCGAAGCCTTTCTCCTTTTCTCAGCAAAGTCAACAATGACACCCATCACAAGTTCGGATAAAAAGTGTTTAGATCAGGGATGGCCAATCCCCTGCTTTTCATTTACGAATCCCACTTGTAAGGGGAATCCATTTCATAAATAATGCACATCTTTAAGAGAATGATTTTCAGCATTAACGTACACGTGTGTGGAGAATCTCTTAAATTATCTACACACCTAAAAAAAATTCTTAAGAAACCACAGCATACCTGACAAGATTTTCAGCTAAACAATCGGAAGGAAGGAAGACAACTCGGCAGACCGCCGAAGAGGTTGTTGACGGAGGTCGAAGAAGACCTAAACAAGACTAAAAACCCGCGGGTGGAGAAGCGTATCCGAAGACCGAACCCGGTGGACTTCCGTACCGGTGAAGGTGAACCAAGATTCTTGAAGAGTTGCAGAGCCATTGACTCTATGTACATACCCATTTCAAAAGTGTTGCACACTATTACCTAAAACTCAAATCAGAAACACTGCACAGCTGTGAGTAGAGTTTAAGGTAAAATTTTACACGTCTATAAATAATTCTTTTTAGAAATAATGATAATAACTTATGAATCATCCGTTGCAAAAATAATGCACACTATTACGTAAAGCTCAATTTTCAAAACATTGCTCCGTCGTAGGAAGAATCCACTTCATAAAAATATTAATTTGAAAATTAATTAAAATTATAGTTTCTGTCTCAAAAGTTTCCAAAATAATTCCTTGAAAAAATACTTTACATATAGAAATGCTAATTTACTAAGTATTCATTTCAAAAGTAATGCACACTAGTACCTAAAGGTCAATTTTCAAAACATTGCCCCGTTCTAGCCAATGCACTTTATAACGTACACTTTTGTTTTCAGTATATTTTATTCATAAAATAATTAATTATGAATTATAACATTAATAATATATCTTTTTGTAAACATGAACTGTCCCAAAAGTTCCCGGAATTATTTGTCGTTCAAAATGTTGATTTTTGTTTTGATTTGTTTTGAAGAGAATTTTGTCGCCGAACCTATACCTGAGTACAGTGGCTCCATCTACAACTCTATACAAACCACGATGCGTGTCAATAGATGCTCAGTCGTCTGGTGATACTCACAGTGGTTAGTTGTGGAGTGTTTAAGTTCTTTTGTGATTTTATATCAGTGACGGTTGTGTTGTGTGTGTGTCTGTGATTATGAAATGTGGTTCGTATAACTGTTCTATGAAGCTGCTTACGAGGTATTTATACCAACAAATTTTTTTTTGTAACGATTTCTAAACGATCCATAAAGGAAATTATTAGACCTACACATCTTTTTGTCCGACATCATAAAAAGGACATCATCTCGTGAAATCTCTTTGTCAAAGAATTTTCCTCGACTTCCAGGTTTGCAACATAAAACTCAAAAATTTTTCTTTTCATGAGAAAAGTGAGGTCCGAATTGTTGGTTTGATAATAGCCATCGCCATAAAGAGAATAATAATAATAATAATAAGATGGGTGTAGGGGATGATGATGTGGGGGTGGGTGAGGTGGGAAGGTAGGAGAACATAAAAAGATTAAAAAGTGGATTTGAAATGAAGTGGATGGTCCATAAAGTGATCGGTTATGAAATTTGATTTTTATAAAAGATCTGTGAAACTGTTTATGAGGTATCTACTGCCAAATTTTTAAAATTTTCTTTGTATATAGTAATAATTATATATTTATAATTGCGTATCTTTCTCGGGTGTTACAACATCCTGTTTTGTACACATTTTCCTCCTATTAAGGCTAATTTTTAAAACTAGGTGTGTGATAATAGCTCTTTCAGTAAGTATATACGAGTTAGTGGGTTTAATAAATAACAGCACATGAATGTATACCAGTTGATAAATACAGCAAGCCCCTGTACATCAACGTTTATAAATATAAATACTGCAACATAGTAAATAAATGGATAAATAAAATATGAACTATTAACACTATGACGTCCGATGGCCCCACAGAAAGGCTATAAAAACGCCAACCGTTGACCGCCGACGACCCCACAGTGGTGCCATAAAATATCCACAAACACTACTGCCTGAGCCCCGGTGATGTCACATTTAGAAATTATTGCGCATGCGTCGCTGACGATCTTATGGTTATTTATACATGTGAACGATTACCACTGAAGTTCATATTTTGTGAATTTAAAATATTGGTGCTCAGGCAGCACGAGAGTCAGATCCAACAGCACCGAAACCAAAAAATTTACATGAGACTGCGGACGTCATAGTATTAATATATAAACAGATTAGTAAATAAATAAGAAACAAATCCACCAATAAATAAGCGAAAAACCACAAATATAAATAACTATGCAGTGTTCCTTTCTTAAAAGGAATGAGTGTGTATAAAAATATAAATATTTGAAAGAGACTTGGATGCTGTTTTTGACTACAATGAAATCAAACCGGAAGGTTTTGAAAACGAACCCAGCATCCCGAGTTAAGGATGATTCATTCAAAGTGGTCCAGAGAATCATTCGGTTTGGTCACCCCCGGTTTATATAATTTGGTGTAAGATAATGATATTCATCCCTTTCAACGTATAATCGGGTTAAACTTATTAATTTTGAAAGAATCATTATTCCTATCGTTTTTTGCCGGAGTTAACTAATTTTCAACAAAAAAAAGAAAATTTTTAAGGGTTAAAGGAGATTAAAAAAAAGATAGGAGGAGAAGGAGAGAGAGAAAGCGTTGAAAGGAGGAAGAAAAAAAGGACGGCGTTCGAGGGAAATTTATCCTCTTGTTTCTCTTCCTTTCTCCGCCATTAGCGGGAGAGAACGTCTTTTGTTAATCAGCTTTTGTTTTTATGAGAAAAAAAGGAAGAAAAGAGTTATTAGACCGAACGAATGAACGTTTGAGTACCTGGAAATAAAAAGCTAAGGGAATAAACCTGTCAGAAATTTTTTTATTAATTGCGGCTTAACTTTAAAAAATAAGAAGGCGGAGGGTTGGATTGGGCTGGGGGTGTGAGGGGTGAATGTCACTCTCAAGCAAATGAGCTTGCTGAACTGTCGTCTTGGTGTGGTGTGGATGTGTCTCACCCTGATCCACTTCACTGTTTTAGTAAATTACATAAAAAATTATCATACATTTAACTACATATTATATTTCTTAGACAGGACTATCCTATTTGATAGTATCTTATTATATTTTTATATAGTTAAGACAAAAGAATAATATTTCACAAGGCGTTTATGAAAATCACGCGGTGGTTTGGTAAATGAGAGACCAAAGCACTCTGTTATCATCCCAAGGGCGTGTTGAATGTGTGCAATATTTATGAAATGAATTCTTTATTAAAGTGTGCATTACTTTTGAAATTTATCTCCTGCAGAAGTCTGCATTTTTGGTGAAATGAATGCGCCGAAACCAGCGGCATCTATAGTGACATAAACCACTTGGCTCCAGACACTCTTCTTTCATCTCCTTTCCACCTTCACCTCTCCACTTTCTCCTTTTTCCTTTCCTTTTCACTACCTCCCTCCTCTCTTTCTTCCACTATGTTTCTTTCCTTAGTTCACACTTCTCAAATTACTTTCTATATATCTGCATCACTTCTTCTTCTTCTAAACTATTTTTCATTCATTCTTGCAACTCTTATTACCTTATCCTCTCTTTCAAACCAAATTTCTAGTTTTATTCATTATACAGTTTCTAGGGCTAAGAAAATGGTCCGTTCTCTAGATTGGAAGCCCTTGTAAAACCAGACCAACTACTTATTGTCTTGAGCTTGGAAACATGTGCCAGTTAACTGGAGTAAAAATTAATTTAATGGGTTGTCGGTAGTAGTGTCCACAATATATAAAAACATGGTGAAAAATCGTGAATAACTAATACAGAACAAGTTGAAAGGAGATAATCTGCTTGTCTTCTAGTCTTTTAGGACTAAAATATTGACTGGGTCTAATTTTGGTCAAATTTAGGTTGATTTGGGTCAATATGACTCAAAAAAAATTTTTTGTATAATAATTATTTTAACCTGAAGTCTTTTTTTTCATTTTGTAGCTATTCTACTCGATTTTAACTCTAGGTTGAGTCAATTTGACTCATTTTCTGGTTAGCTCTTCAACGTAAAAGTCGGGCTGATTAAAATTCATAATCCTCCTCTAGATCAATGGATCAAATCTTATTAAATGTGTATCGTCACCAGCAATCCACATCATGGTCACACTCAAAGCTCCAGCAATGTGTTTTGAATAGCTGGAACTACTGTTTCGCCTTCACAGAATCGACGACGACGTAGACAAATTCGCCTATGTAGTGACAGCTCTCGATGATGCCCGCTGCTCACTAGTCCGGGACATCATAATAAATCCACCGCAAGGCGATAGTTACTACACGATAAAGACTGCTTTTATCAGCTTACTCTCCGTCTGAAAAGAAAGAAAACACAGGAAGCTATGGGCGCAGGAAGAATTGGATGATCGAACACCTTCACAGTTCTTAGCGCATCTGTGGGAGCTTGCAGGGGACAGCTGTCTCAGACAGTTTCCTATGAACGCTCTGGTCTGGAAGACTTTCACAGAACATCAGGCTACTCCTGACTACAATGCCCGAAACAACTCCACAGAACCAAGTCGCCGATGTTGCCGACTGCGCCTTCGAATCAAGTTCAGTTCCCGCAGTAACGACCTTCCAGCCGTCGGCGACAACAGCAGCTCCACCTCCCGCTGTGGAGATCATTCAGCGCCCTACAGACACGAGCAATTTAGAACAAATTGCTGACTCTTGCTTTGGAACTATGAAGAGATTTCACATGGAGTTTCGTCGTGGCCGATGTCGATCACCCTATCATCGGATCCGATTTCTTCGAGCACTACGACTTGCTCGTGGACATTTGCAACAAAAGACTCATCGACAGCGCCACGTCCACATCAACTATACGACAGCGGGCAAGAGGTGTACCAACTTCAATAAGAACTGTCAGAGCCGACACCGTTTATCACCGATTGCTGGCAGAGTGTCCAGAACTGTGCCGTCCACCGGGCACCCCCGTACAAATCCAGCACTCTACGAAACCTTTCATTGGAACCCGCCTGTTTACTGCAGACCCAGACAGCTTATCCCAGAACGTTACAAAGCCGTGAAAGCCGAATTCAGGAGATGCTAAAGCAAGGATTAATCAGGCCATCTAAAGTTCTTGGTCGTCAGCATTACATGTCGTCCTAAAGAAAGACAACGGACTTCGCCCTTATGAAGACAACAGAGATCTCAATCGCAGAACCATTCAAGATCGCTATTCAATACCGCACATGGAAGATTTCACGCAGAACCTCCACGGTAAGAACTTTTCCAAGATCGACCTCGTGCGAGCATTCTACCAGATATCAGTCGCTGAAGAAGACATTCCAAAAAGCCATCACAACACCTTTCGCCTTATTCGAATATCTGCACATGCCATTTGGGTTGAGGAACGCTCCACAAACATTCCAAAGATTCATCGACGAAGTCCTCGGCAAACTAGATTTCGTTTGCGTATATTTAGACGACATACTCGTAGCGTCAACTAGCGAGGAGGAGCACATTCAACACCTGAGAACATTATTCGACAGACTCAGCAACTACAGAATCGTGATCAACGTAGCCAAAAGCGCGTTTGGCGCGTCCGTAATTTCCTGGGACACATTGTCAACAGTCATGGAACGGAACCAAATCAGGGACAAGTTCAAACCATTTACAGCTATCCCGAATCTCGGACTATCAAGGACCTCCGAAGATTTCTGGGATAAGGAACTTCTACGGCAGATTCATACCCAAAGCGGCAACGATCCAAGAACCACTGAACCAACTTTGGCGGGGAACCGGCCAGAAGAGCAACCAAGAAATCACTTGGACGAAGGCAGGCGAAGAAACATTTTCCCAATTCAAAGACGGATGCATTGTCTCGCATTGAAAACGTCACTCCGACAGTTTCGCAGGAGGAATTGGCTGCGGCGCAGCAAACAGACGAAGATCTCAAATCTCTCATAGTTTCGAAAGACCACTCTCTAGTCCTCTCGAAGCTGGCATTTCTCGGACAAGCCTCAATATATTGCTACACCTCCACCGGACTTATCAGACCATACGTGCCGAAAGAACTTAGACGTCGCATTGTCAACAGTCTGCAAGGGCTTTCGCCACACAAGCTCCTGACAACCCGCTACATCTGGCCCAGAATAAGCAAAGACTGTGCCAAGTGAACCAAGTAATGCCTGCAGTGCCAGAAAACCAAGACCACCGCCACAACAGACCAGAACTTGGATCTTTTGGGCTGCTAACTTCACGTTTCGAACATATCCACGTAGACACAATCCTCGTCTCACAAGGATTTCGATACTGTTTGACAATTGTCTCGCTGGCCCGACACCATACCGACAACAGACATTACAGCAGAAACTGCAGCCAGTGCACCAGTCTCTTGTTGGATCGCCAGATTTGGAGCTCCACTGCTGATGACAACTAATCAAGGAAGACAGTTCGAACCCAAACTCTTCCAAGAACTTTCTCACCTGCTCGGAACGAAACACCTTCGGACGACAGCTTAAAACCCCTCTGCGAATGGTATGGTCGAGAGATTTCACAAACAACTGGAAACCGCCATCAAGTGCCACGCCACCGACAATTGGTCAAAAGTACTACCCATTGTATTCCTAGGGATCAGAACGGCCTGGAAAGAAGACCTCCAAACAACCCCAGCAGAAACGGTTTATGGGAGCAGCCTCAGGCCTCCAGGAGAATTCCTTTCGCCTTCGAACGAGCCAACGGTCTGAACCGAATTTGTGCAAAAGTTCCGAGACGAAATGCAAAACCTCCAGCCTGTTCCAGCAACTCGTTATGGGCACCGAGCCCTATTTATACACAAAACTACAGAGCACCCATTCTGTTTTTATCCGACACGACGCCGTAAGAAGACCGCTGCAACCACCTTACGATGGTCCGCATAAAGTCATCAGCAAAGACGGAAACAGTTTTACCGTTTCGATCAACAACAAACCCGTGAGAGTAGCACTGGAAAGATTCAAACCAGCCCATATCATCAACGAAGACATAAGAGAGTCCAACCACCAAAGCAAACGTCCAAGAAGGAACATCCGTTTTCCACATCGAATTTAAAGTAATCGTTGTCACTGAGGAGGGGGTCTGTAGCGTCACTAGGTACAGAGCCTCACATCTTTTGTTCTTTTCCTTAACAATAACCTTCCGCATTCTTTCCGTCAACCGTTTCATTTGTTTCTCGCCTTTCTCGAAAATCCTTTTTTCCTTTTGGCTACCCTTTCATTCCGGCGTTCAATATTTTGGAATAGATACCCTAAGATAGTGTGCAATGCTTCTAAAAGAATTTTCCATCATCTGCACGCGTTGGAATTCAGTTTTATACTTCAGTTTGATTACGCAACCAACATAATTCAGGCTGCTTAGACATCTTCGAAGATTCTAGATGATTGAAGCTTCCAACTGAACACCAAATACTCTGTGGATGACGAATCCACTGTGCTTGGATTTATTTTAAATGAGTCAGTCAGGGTCGGATTCAGCATATTCTCTAAAACGGTTATGGAAACTGATTGTTAATTTATACAGAGTAAAGAGAGCAGAAGAAATTTAGAATAATACAAGAAAGAGAGAAGAGATATGACTTGACTACAAATGGTGATAAAGTATAAAGGTCGCAACACAAGGTCACGAGCTTCTTAGGGGTGGGTTATGACTAAAGCACAAGAGACAACAAGATGAAATTGAAGGTGAAATGAGAATAGACAAAGAGAACAACAACGTCTTGTTTGACGAGGCTAGAAAACAGATTCTCGCTGTGGCTCTCAAGTCTCAAGTTTCTTAAAGTCATTGAGTCAATAATGTAAAGCGAAACGGATTTTCTGCTTCCATTCTTTCCTCCATCCCCCAACCCCCCTTCCTTCCTCTCCTCTCTTCTTCCGCAAGAAATAAATTAATTTTTTCTAGTTGAAAGAAAGTTGAAAGGTGCACGAATGCACACAACAATTTCCCCCTAAAATGACAAGTCGACAGAGTTTTTCTTCTTTCTCTCTCTCCGCGTATTTTGATGGATCGTTTGAGAGAGGAAATTCAGAGCAGAATTTCCTTTGAAAAAGGAAAACAAGGAGGAACAAGGGCTTAAAACCAGCCACGTTTTTCCGGTTAATTAAAAGATTTTTGGGAAAAGCGGAAGTTAAAATGGTTCATTTAACGTAAACAATGTTCACCGTTAAGTCGGGGAAAATGCATTTCAGCAATGGCGTCCGTGATCTCTTGGAATCAAGCATAATCACGTTTCTCATTGGCAATATTAAATGAATGGTCTTCCGTTTGGTCATCAACCCCTTATCTTCTTCCACTTTTTCCACCCTTTCTCTCTCCTTTCCTTTTTTCTTCTTCTTCTTCTTCCACTTTTCTTTTCTTTTAATTTAACGGTGTTGCGTTTGTTCACCTCCGCCATTAATTTTATTTCGCGTTGACGCGTTATAGTCGTAAGAACTTGAACTGTGAAAAGAAGAAGAGAAGGAATGGAAATGAAAATTTCCGGGAGAATTAAAAGCCTATTTGAACGTGGAAGTGAAACCGAAAGAGAGAGAGACGCAGTGCAGGAAATGACAGCAATATTTCCGGCGAAGGTGTGTCAATAAAATTTGGAGCTTTGAGTCTCCAACGGTTATAAAATAAATTTCTTTCTTGTTTGGGTTTGGTTCTATCCACATGGTCACACACGTTAGGTTAACAACAGAAGCAGATATTTGAGTTGAACTCCAAACCGGAAATGGATTCAAAAAATCCAAAACTTCTTTCTCTCTTCTTAGAGGTCTTAAAAACAGACTATTATCTACAAGGCTACATAAGGCTTCTGGCTATATCTTATTATTGAACTATATACAAAGTTTTGCTGGTCGTTTTTAAAAGAGGAAAGTGGCGTTTTGTTTCTTTACAGTCAGTCGAATTGATATATTTATACCGGAAGTAGAACCAATAATCGAAGATTTGAGGAAAAGCTTTGTTTTTTGGAGGGAGAGGAGGTAGAGAGGTTATCTTCTGTCGAATCAGATTTCGTAATGTCCAATACTGGTTTCAAAAGTTTGTTCGTTTGGCTCTAGTGCATTAAGTTAACTGCATAGTGAGACTGAAGTTCTGTCAGAAGGATAGTAGAAAGTCTGTTTAGAGTGTCTCAAATAGTCTGGAAGAGTGTATAATGCTGACAATCGTCAGGTGTGGCGAAAGGTCTGTGATATAGTGGTTTAAGTGCCAAACTAAGAAGTTATAGTCGCGAGTTCAAATCCTCCTCCCGTATCCTGTTATACACAAAAATGGCAAAAATTAAAACTCAGTTATAACTGTAACTATAAATTTGAAATTTGTTTCTGGGAGCAAGAATATTAGCCCGGAAAATTTAACCTGGGGGTCAAACTGCAAACCTTTGAGACTTTGAGATGAGATAAATTCAATTAAAACAAATCTCTCAATTTTTTGAGATAGAGAGAGTAACTGCGGGGTGGATGTGGGGGTGAGGAAGGGATACTGAAATTCTCTTACCCCCCTCCCCCGAAGAAAAATCATCTAAGCCCAATCTTGTTTTTGATGTTTTAAGGTTTAATTTCTCTCTTTGAATTCCTTTCTCCTCACTAATTATTCATTTTGACTTAAAAGAGGAGTCGAATTGGATGAAGGAGGAGGAGGAGAGGAGGTTTTGGAGGGCAAATTTCAAAACTTTGAGTTATTCCTGACGTCGAGAGCCTTTTTGGAATTTAATCTCCCCTCAAAATTGTCCAGGTTAATTTGGAGCTTATTATCGGTTAAATGTCTTTCCTCCTGGGCTTGCGTGAGGCTTCTTTGTTCCTTCTAAGACTTCTGGTTCCTTCAAAAGAACCTTTAACAAGAGCTTTTGACTTTCACCAAAGTTAGAGCTTAATAATCGGAGAGCTATTTACAAAAACCTTCGTTTGTGAGTTGGGTTTCGTGGAGAGGGAAGCCGAACTGAAGGCACTTTTGCGGTTATTGGACTCTCAAAATGGCGTTCGTGGGATGGAGAGTGGTACTAACAAGCAGGCACCACCCAAAGCCTTGAGTGTCTTCTATTCTGTCGAACAAGTCGATCGGTTGATATCGTTTTCGAGGAAAGAAGAGAAGAAAGGAGGATGGCCTCCGAAATTTGACTTGCAAAATCTCATCCTCACCCCCTTCAGCCCCTGGAAAACCTCAATTTTTTGTCTGTGAAACGCAGCACCACACATTCTTTTCCCAAAAAGTTAGCAAAACTTTTTGTCATGTTTTGCCCGTTTCACCTTCTCCAATTAAAAATTTTTCAAATTCCATTTTCTTTCTGTTTCGTTCTGGTTATAAAAAATTTTCTTCTGCTTTCAAAATTAATAAACACCCTAAATGGTACCGTTCTAAAATATCAGAGGCTGTGAGAAGAGAAGAACAGAAGAGAAGAAGGGAAGAACAGAATTCTAGGAGGAAGATTTCCTTTGAGGGAAACTTCCATACGTCACCATACCACCGGCAAACTGTGGATTTCTTCATCCACAGGTGTGTACAGTATATTCTATCAAGCGAAGGTCTGTAAAAAAATTTCACACGATCATCAGGCTTTAGTTTCATAAATATTGCACTCAAGTCTGAGGTGTGGTGGTCTAGGTGTCAGACTAAGAAGTTGAAGTCTCGAGTTCAAATCTTCTTCTGGAGTCCTATTGTACTTAAAAAACCGGGGAAAATGACATTAAAACCGTAACTCTATAATAAGGGAATTGACATAGACACATACTGTATATTCTGTCACATCAACTTTTTATTATTTTATTGAGTTAACAACCTTTCATAAGCCTCCACAAAAAAGTTTCTCGTGTTGTCCTTGAGACATAACATTTGACGTCAGCCTTTCGCCACAACAATCGAGTTAACTCGTTCACGCAATTCACCGCCCTGACTCAATTTCCTCCAGCTCGTTTCCAGGTTTCTCCAAAAAAAATTGCCAAATTAAACAAACCTTTTCACGCGGTAATTTACAGTTCCTTTTAGAAAGTTAAAAGTTGGAAATTTGAACTTTTATTTACGTGCAATAAATTTCGACAAGTTGATGTGCCGCAATTTAGAAATGTCTCATTGTAAGCTCGATTCGAATGGATACAGTAGTTTGGAAAACATTTCCATGGCGAAAAAGGGCCAATTACATCCTTTTTATAAGACGCTACTAATGTCGTCTTCCGGTTTTTAATAATAACTTCGAGTCACGCTTTCTCGGTTTAAAAGCCTCCCCACGTTCATGGGTCAGTGATTTCTGCTGAAAGGCCTTTGGTCTTTCGATTTGTGTTATTTGACTGATTTCCGTCAGTCAGCACGCAAGCGAGTGAGTAGCTTTAGGTATTGTTACGCTATCTACCTCTTGTTTCTCGCCCTCCAACTCTCTTGCATTCTCAGTTGAGACAGTAGCCTGTTACTGAGATAACACTATTTTAAAGTTACACCAACTGATATTATCTAGTGTAAATAGAATTATTTTAGGTGACAGATAATTCGTGCTATTGCATCATTAACCTCTTTCCTCAGTTACCAAAGTGACACGAGTTCTCACTAAAAGTGTGCAATATTTATGAAACGAGTTTTATGTAATACAATTCGATACTATTGAAATGGATTATTCCTCCAAATATTTGAGTTCTTACAGTATTCATTAACTGAGATTTAGTGTGCATTACTTTTGAAATAGATGATTCGTAAATTAGGGGATTGTTTATGAAATAAATCTGTATAAAACTGTGCAATACTTGTGAAATAAACACTTGCCACAACTGTGCATTATTTATGAAATTAGTTTTAGGTAACAGTGTGCATTATTTTTGAAATAAACTATTTAAAAATCAGTGCATTAATGTGAAATGAATATTTCTTAAGTTCATTAAAAGGTATACATATTGTGTGTGAACAGCCCTAGTTACTTATTAATAGTATAAGTATATAATGGACTCAAATCTAAATTGAACATTATTTATAAATTTGCTGTAAAAGTGTGGAATATTTATGAGATGGACTGTTTCTAAAGCATTCATTATTTATGAAATGAGTGTACATTTGTATAAAATTAGGTTCTGCTTAAAGTGTGCAATACATATGAAAAGAGCCATCAGGGTGAAGTAAATACTCAAGAAAAGACAGCAAAGAGTTTTCACCGATCGCTACAGAATCACTACTAAAAAACAGAGTCATAGTTACAAGATGAAAGGTTCATCTTTGACTTTCCTGAAAATGGGAAAAACGGATGATCTCACTTCCTCAGCACTCAGTTTCCTTCGAAATGACCTCTCATCATGGGAACTTATTCATCATCCGCCGTTTCTTTTAGCAGAGATAAAGGAAAGGAAAAGATTTTGATGCCATTGTAATATTAAAAAAAATGAAGTTATATCAACAAGTTAAGAAGAAAAATTTTATGAAATTTATCAGATAAAGAGGTCACGACTAAAAGACACCGCACAAAAAGGCTCCGAGTAACATTATCACGTGTTTCCTAACCTAGTTAGAAGGAAAACTAAAATGTTTACGATGTTAAATCACGGTGTTGGGTTTCTTCCTCCTCCTCCTTCTTCACCTCGTTCTCTTTGTCCATCCTCGCTTCCCACCGGACATACATTTTGCTGCGTTAAGAAAAATAAAAACGGAGAAAGCAGAAAACAAGGAGAAAGGGAGTTGAGGGAAGGGTCTGGGGTCTGGAGAGGAAACCGTAGGCAGCCATTTTTTATGTTATTGATACTAAAGTTAATCGATGTCGAACCTTTCTTGTACGATGTTGTAGTCGCCGCTCTTATTGCCCAATTTTCCTCTTTTCCTTTATTGATACTAAACAGCAAACAAAGATTTTGAGAGAGTGAGAGAGAGGAAGAGAGAGAGAGAAAATATTTATGGTGATTCCGCGACGTTAAACTAAGGAAACAATTCTTTGTTTTGGGTTTTACTCTCTTTCGAATGCGTGCTAGAGTCGAGAATTTAGGTAATGATTCCTAAGACGATTTGACTTGTTTCCTTTCTCCCTCCTCCTCTCTTGTTGTCCTCTTCTATCTACCCCTGTTCTCCATTTGCCCAAATTGTCGAATCAAATGGCGAGTAAAGGAAGAGTAGATTCGTAAAAAGTTGATGCGACGATTTCGGATAATGACATCAGTCTTTATTACTCGTAAGTAATCTCTATGCGTGTATATATAAACATATACAGGAAAGAGGATGTGTGTGATTATGGGTAGTTGTCGGAAAATCTCTGCTGG